>CM057155.1:31549929-31701244 GCA_029962745.1 Echinometra lucunter
CCTCTCTCTCCTCTATCACTCTCCATCTACCACCATCTGTATTGTGAGCTATCACTCTACATGTTGGTACATCTCCCAGTGAACCAAATTTGTAAAGTGCAGTTTTGTAGCCGTTTTATAGCCGTTTTGTAGCCGTTTTGTAGCCGTTTTGTAGCTGTTTTGTAGCCATTTTGTAGTCGTTTTGTAGCCGTTTTCAAAAAGGGCTACAAAACTGCTACAAAACGGCTATAAAAGAGCGGAAGAACAGCTACAAAATGGCTAATCTGCTGATCCTGCTCACTGTGCCATTTTTACAGAGAAATGACAGAATGCACATGAATATCCCTCGTGTTCAATGTGTTGTTATTACATGTATCTCCATCTGTGTCCCCCCTCTCTCTTGCCTGCCCCCCCCCCCCCCCCGTATCACTCTCCCCTAACAAACTTATCTCTTTCACTCTCCCTTGCCCCTCTATCTGCTTATCACTAGTTGATCACAAGCACACACAGAAAGCACTGCACACGTCAAAATTTCCCAGTATCTTGTGATGTTATTTATTCACGCTATGAACAGAAATATAGACTTGTAGAAATGACACTGGTGTTTTTCGCAGGCAACCATGGGTATTCTGGTTTTAGTTCTTGTATCCACAGCGGTTGCGGCGACCTCGGGCTGTCTCGAACTTGCGGCCAATGGAGCGTACGTATGGTCTGCAAGAAAAAAAAAAGTTGGGTAATACTATTAACTGGCAGATGAGCCATAGTAGATGTATTTTCTTGATTTCACTTTGTCTGGATTTTACATCAATCTCTTTGGCACGGTGGGAAATGCAACTCTGGATATTAAATGGTAAAGCTGCTGAAGGAATTCACAAAGTCCATTCATTTGTCTCTATCTTATTGAGATTTTTTTTTTTTAAATTTGTTCATAAAAAGTAGAAATTAAGAGATAATCCTGGGTGAGGATTGGAATGCATTAACAAGATTCACACAAATATTCATTTCTTTTAAATTTGACAATTGCAAATCTTACGCAGTGTGTGCGCCTGGCGTTCCTGGGGCCCTTCCGAAGTGTCTGTACACCTCACGGTGGGTTCGGCATCCTAAAATATAAATGAAAAATTCAGTCATTTACTTCATGCAAGAGAAATAGTACTTCAAGGGTCTGCAGATATTAGCTAGAGCCAAGGAGAGTTCCTTAGCAATACTAATGTAAATTTGTCACAGTATATAAAATCTTGTTTCCTTAATAGACGTTCCATAAATTTGCTTTAAATCTCTGCTGATGAGATAAAAATATTATCTAGTGATTATTTGGCATACAAACAAATAAATGGAGTTTCAGTCATGAATATGGCATTTTTCCATTTTGCCTATGATCATGATATATTGGTTTTACTTGTTAAGCTTAACCCATAGACGTACAAGCCTTTACTATGATTTCCATCGATCACTCAAAAAGTACACACCTTCCCGCCGGCAACGCTAGTCTCATCCTATTTTTAGCCCTTGGCATGTGCATTTTAGTTGAAGGGTCCGCGCTCAAGAAAAGGATTTTATTCATTGAGGGAAAAAAATGCCATCACCTATCTCTTCATTTTCTGTGTCTTGTCAATAGAATGAAATAATTCAAACATCTTATCACTCTACTCTGTTCTTCATATAGTGCAGTATATCATTATTGTCCATTCATTTTCCAAACCTATTGCATGTTTCACCCCCATACGATCGTGGAATCTCCCATCCACGAAAAAGTCCAGACGGCAGAGTTTATTTCTCACAAAGGGATCAGACAAATACGTCAAAAGTATGATCATAAAAATGTAGAATTATAGAATGGATTGTTGTATTATTTGAATTTATTTACATGAAAAAATGAATAGGTATGTACATGCAATCATGTTTTGATTTATACATAATGCAAAATCAATTAAATCCGAAAGTTTCACCCCCCCTGAAAGAAATAGAACAACCCACACTGCGTATGCAAATTTTAGGACATGCCATACGCTTATCACTTTCCCGCCCGATAACAGACATTGTGCAGTGCAGTGAATGTGTATCGTGATCTGAACGAAGCGTGAATGTGTAGTCTTGTCTTCTAAACCTTTCAAATGTATGTAAGCATTTTTAGAGACATGTTATTTAGGCAAATATTGTAATAAGAAATTTGAGCAAGTGACACAGTTGTCTGAATTGGATTCGACATTCAAATGAATGAAAATACATCAAAGTTGTAATAAAGAAGCTTATTAGAATAAATAGTAAGTGAATAATTACTAGAAATAAAGACTAGCGACCCCAGCTAGATCAAGCTCCCAGGCCAGGCCACGTGCACAGCCAGCTGCATTGTGTTTACAGATTTTTGGTGGTGTTTTATCGAAATGTTATCTCCTGTTTATAAACAAATTCGTTCTTGGCCAGCCAGAAAATAAATTGAGATGATAAGAAGAGAGGTTGAGAATGGGAAACAAGGCCTGAATTATGAATCAGATTTGTAACAAGTGTTCCTCTCCCCATTTTATCCCAATAGCGATACACTGTCTCTATCATCAAAGAGGAAGAGAAATTCAGGGGGAAAATTTTGGAAGAGAAGTAGAATTGTTTTTGTGATTGTCTTTGCTAGGATTAGGGGGGATTAGGGGTGGCTATTTATATTTTTCATAAATGGCAAAGCCATATAGTCTAGGTGTTGGAATGCATGGCCACCAGCTTGGTGCAGACATTCAGGGCACTGATTCACGATGTCGATGAAAAAATGATGTACGAGACATAACACAATTTCATGTTATATTTTCATTCTCAATGGGAACACAACAACGAGGAAAGAGAATAAACACATTTAGGAACTGTATTTCCCAGATGTATCAATAATTTGGCTATTAAAAATAGGATTGCAGAGATTGAGACCAAAGTCGCTCGGTTGTTTACACTCACACTTCACTGTCAAACGTACGGTATACACGACACGTAAGTAGTGCATCCAACACACACACACACACACAGGTCACAGCATGGCGCTGCACAAATAAAACAGATTATTGGTTTAGGCGAAATTCAGGCTAAACCATGGAAAATAAACAACCAAGGAACACAATTTTCCGTAAAGAAATAAAGATACATCACATGACAGTTATTCACAGTGACGACAGAAGGGTGTAGAAGCAAAAATAAAAGCAGAAACGACAGGGGAAAAATCACACACTGACGTAGTCAAACTAAAAACTGTTGCGCTAGTGCACAGTGCACAGATCACCGTCGCATCAAAGAAACAATGCTCAACCACAACTCACCAAAACTCCACTAGACAAAAAAATCAAACGCTAATATATCCACAGAAAGTAAGAAGTATCCTGAACAAATGTTTAAATGGATGTAAATGCATGAAAAAATGATGAGACAATGCAAATAAAGGATGAAAACTAGTTTCCCTGCGTATCGCAGAGCCAAACTGGTGGCCATGTTCGAGTCCCAGTCAGACAATATTGCGATCGCAAATATCGATAATAGGGGATTTCCCGGGATACGCGCGGTTTCTATGCAGCGACGTCAACATTTTCCAGGCTCGTACGGACTCAGAGTGAAATGTCCAATTGGGGCCTTTCTAAAATGAATAGCTCAGCATGCAAATTTATTCATGAGGTATGAGAGGTACCTCCTGATTGGCCAATTTTCGCTCTTTCTTCCTGTCCAGGTCCCAGGTCATGGGAAGGCCTAGTTTTCTCACAACACCCAAAACGTCGCCTTTAGGCGACGCTGTACGTCTATGGGTTAAAACGGGAGACAAAAAAATCTTGCGAGTAACGATTAAAAATAAATGAAGCCTCTAAATGCAGAGCTGCTAACTTTAATATTCACCTTTCAAGAAGAATTTGCTGAGAAATCAGGGAGATCTTTCTCAATTACACACAATCCAGTGGAGGTAATCAATGTACGAATCAGGTAGAAATTAAAAATAATCATTTTTCAAGCTAAAATCATTCAATTCTCAGAAAGTCTCCCTGACAATCAGGGAGATTTGGCAGCTCTGTAAATGCCTCAAATCAAGAGATGACTAAGTTGGAACTTAGTTGATATCCTAGAAACTGGCATCCCTGCGAATGTCAAGATTTTTTCGATTCCCTATCTGACTTACCTTGCATGAGGACTGTGTTCTGTCCCTTGGGGGACTGGAGAGCAAGCTGGTCGAAGGTGATGATCTCTCCTCCAGCCTTGATGATCCTGGCCCTAGCACGGGCTGTCACCCTCAGGGCACAGATCTTCAGCTTGGGCAGCTTGTGGATGCGTACGTCGTCGGTGATGGTGCCAACGATGACGGCGGTCTTGCCCTCCCTGCTCTCGTGCTTCATGTAGCGAACCTTAGGTACAGAAAATAGGGTAAAATCAGATCATCAGTGTGGTCTTTTTCCTCGAACTGCTAATCACAACAGACTTTGTGTAATTCAGGGATGACACTTACAATTGATAAAGAAGTAGGAAAATCATCCAAAATGGGCCCTTTTGTACACACACAAAAAAGGTGTTTTCTATGGACAAAAATATATTGCTAAATTAGGGATTCCTTGTTTTGTCTGAAAAGTGGCATCCCTGGTAATTAGGGAATATGGATTTTTAGATTTGTATGTCGATACAATGGACTGCTGCGTGATGACATTAATTTTTACATGATGTCATCTTCCTCTTTGACTAGTCAAATCTAGAATGCATCCACCTTGATTTTCTCGTTGTCCTAAAATCTGAGACACCGTGCTCAGTTGTATACATCATATGCCTGGTTCATAGCTTGAAGTATCGTCACCTGAAATTGAAAAGGTTTCTATCTGTAGTCAACAGGGGCAGTCGACTATGTTGATATCCATGACCAGTCAACATGAAAGAGGTCCATGTCCACACAATCTAAAAGTCCCTATTCTTAAGGGTAAGTCAAACGTACTTGTCCAAACACTACTGGCACCAGAGATTTCAGTATACCTCATGACTGCACAAGGTTGATAGCCTTACAACAGCTGGGATCAGATCAATATCTTAAGGAAATATAACTTGAAACTTTTCAATTCATATATATTCTTTTCAATTCTCACATTTCACAATGCATGTGCCACTAAGCCCGTACCATGAGAGGCCTATTTTCCCACTCACGGGTCTGAGATAGAAGACACCATGAGTAAGAGTTGACCAATAGAACAAATATTCAAATGACCGAGGGATCCTAAGTGCACGGAAGAAGGATGATGAGTTAGTAGAACTAGCAGTGAGAGCCCTATGAAGTGTTAGAAGTCTGTAATCACTTAGAATAAGGATCGGAAAAGGCGACTAGTGCAAGGTGTTGGTGGTACTGTTGTCGACCCATCTCCCAGAATTAACATGCTAGAGTGACTGTCGCAACTGAACCAAATAAGGGTGCAAGGATTGCGAAATGCAAGAAATCCAGTATCTTTGGTATTAAATATGGGACACAGAATGACCACATAGCTCTTGAAATTGCCCATCTAACAAGCAAACCTTTAGCTGAGGAAATTACAAATGTGATTCCTCAATGATCAATATGGTCAAAGTAAACCTGAACTAATGGAAAACAAGAAACATAAGGTCATGCTTAGATCATGTATCTATACATCATTATGCCAGGACAAGACAACCAGGGGGGTGTTTCACAAAGACCAAGATTGACTAAAATCGCACTCAACTATGGCTGGCCATTCATGCCGCTGTTTTCTTTCACCATGGATCTCCCAAAGGATTTGCAAATCATGGTCACAAATCTGCAGAATCGACAATTTTTGTTTTCTTCATCAGTGAACTATAAAAATTGTCAATTCTGCAGACCATGATTTGCAAATCCTTTGAGAGATCCATGGTGAAAGAAAACAGTGGCACGTATGGCCAGCCAGAGTTAAGTGCGATTTTAGTCAATCTTAGTCTTTGTGAAACACCCCCCTGGTGCCCTAAATTTTGGTCTGGCCCAACATACTGAAACACTTTCTATAGGGCTCAACATACACAGAGCCTAAACTTTTAGTTTGGCCCCCCCCTAAGAATAAGAGTTTGTTTTGAGCAATACTTATGCTTTTGCTGATCATGTGTGTCACTGTTTCTAAGATCAAAATCAATTCAATGCCTTAGTGGACATACCCTTAAAGAGATTTAAGTATTGATTTGGAAAGCATGATGTCTGTGTTAATGTAATGAACATTAACAAGAATTTTACACACCAATGGCCAAAGACCCTACCTGAAAGAGTGATTTTTTTTTTCATATTACTTCAGAAAAGTTGAATGGTATTTAGAGAATACTTACCACACGAGCCAGAGACATAGCAGCACGATTGGAGCGGCTCATAAAGAGCCTCTTCAGGACGATGTTGTTGAACTTGGCATTGGTACGCCTGGCCAAAAACCTGTAGAGCTGCAAATGGAAAATAATCACAAAATTTTGAATGAAAGAATGGGAACAATGCATTATTTGTCAAGTCACATGAAATACATTTTTTAAAATCAAATTTTCAAGTTGAATTTAAAGCAGAGACAGAATCCCTGTGGCCAAGCAACAAAATTAAAACTATGAAACTTAATACCCTTAGTTAAACAAGTAATACTGTCTTCCATATTACCCAATTCTTATCCAGCATTGCTTCGCTTCCTGTAACATAAAAAAAATATCAATTTTACGACCGATTTGAATCATAGTTAGTTTATATGGTAAACCAAATACTAATGAGTTACAATTGATCGTAAGACACATTTTCACTGTTCTTATCCCATTGTTGTAGAGAAAACCTACATTTAAATGCACTCTATCTTGTCTTTGAGTTTGGCTTTAGAAATGTACAAATCTTAACTTATAGAGTGCAGAGATCGGCAGACACAGCTGAAACCCAAGGTATGGGACAAGGCTACATGTATTCAAGTGAGTTCAAAATGACTTTCAATGGTGTTTTTGTCAGGTAATCATGTTCTGACGTGACATATCATATTGTCCTCTCGACTCTGAGATTCCCAGATATTTGATGAAAATAATTTTGATTTTGGCCCAGTTCAGACCCGACGCCGTGCGGAGCATGGCATCAGACAGGGACGCACACAATATATTTGCAAACCCCTTCAGTATCCCTGATAGTAATCGCGTGCTGTAGTCTATACATAGACTTTCTGTACAAGAAGCCAAACTTCCGGTTGACCTCAGCAGAGAGAACGGAAATTTCGAGTGAACATGAAGCAATAAATCATCATTTTTTGGTTAAGTTGTAAGTTGTCAAAATAAATATATGAAGTAAAAAATTATCAGTTATTCAATTTTAAGATAGATCTATCCAGGCCTAATGTCACTTTTGTAGCTGAGAGAATTCAGCTTCATCACATATGACTGTAGTCGTGCTTTTTGGCGTGAGTTTGCAAGATTTTCCTAGACTAGTAGGTCTAGATCTATGCCCGCTCGTACATTAAATGTACATGTAGACCTAGAAATCTAACTGAGTATTAGGAGTGTTTAATGTTTAAATGTAACAGTTAGGAGTGTTTTTGCTTTGTAATTGTATAGCTAACGTAATTTTGGCCAGAAACGGCGTCAAAATCACAACTGTTTCACTGCTGAATCTTCGTCGATGCTGCTGCTGCTGCTGCTGGGCTACATTTGCTTGCACACAAACATGACAAATGACCACGTGCGTCTGGTCCCCTGTTCTCAGGCAAGTTTGCCATTATTCTGGGTCCAATTTCATTCAAATTTTCACTGATCAGTTTGTTTCATCTTGGCTCCGATTTAATTAAAAACCAGATCTAAAGTTACTTCAAATACTCAACTCGAGCCCGAGGTTTATATTTTCTGTTGGCTTTTATTAGTTTTACAGAATCTCTGTAACAGGGCCCAGGGGATTGCTAAAAAGTATTTTGGGCGACTGTGTGCTTTATTCCATCAGGCATCTCAGCATGCTCAGTGGTGCATTAGCGCCATATTTTCAAACACTGTGACATAAAATAGGCGTGTAACGTTAGACTCTTCATCACACACGGCCAAAATTGCTAACATTACACATGCCATTTGATATGCTAAAACTAGTTGGGGGGTCGGGTGTCCGGACACTTAACAAAAATGAAGCCTTCAAAAAGTTAAAAGCTATGCACTGATTTGAATCGTCATTAACATGCATTTGTTCTCTGTGTAATTGTCCAACACTTGTATTAAAAAAATTAAGAAATATTGCTTGTAAACTTTTTCTAATGGCTGTTCAAAATCGACCTTCCGGGTACACAACCTGTCCGGACACACAACAACTGGGTATAAAAGTTAAACGTTATCTATTCTAGTTAAATTTCATAGTGCCTCTCATGCATTTACACATGTACACTGCACTGCTAACGTTAATTCATCAACACACCTTCACCAGCAATCGGAGGTAGATATCCTCGCTCTTGGGTTCAGTTCTGTGGACTTTCCGAAGCTTTGAGTGGTCGATGTCGATACCCTACAATGTAAATATGAAATAATATAATATAATCATTGTAATAAATATTGATTTAAATACAGGTAGAGTCGGATTAATGTGATTTTGTGCGATTTTATATGCTCAATTATTTTATCGTCATACCATTTTGCCTGTGTACGACCAAAGAGGCCTAATAGTGCGCCCTCTGTTGTTTCTAGTACTGTTCGCGACACAGAAAATAGAAGTTCGCGAGCTACACACGTGCACAAGTTGTCAATAGAAATTCAGACGTGAGAAACATGGACACTTCTGAAATTGTAGAAAAAGTTCTGAAGAATGTTGCGGAGGAAGAAAAGAAGTACAAGTCTATAGAAGTACATCGAGATGTAGAAGTAGACATAGACCTAGGGAATTTGCTGGCATGCTACCCAAATACGTTAGATTTAAAGAAATACAGGTGAGCACAAAATCATCTCTTAAGTCTTATTTCATTTTTAGGTCTGGTAACACAGAAACGAGTAGATGGGACTGTAAAAAGCACATGGGGATTTATACAATAATACTATAGACTAGACTAATAGTAGTCCACGCAAGACGAGGTTAATTCACGTTAAGGCAAGAGTTCCATATTTACCCCCCGCTAAAAATGAAAAAAAAATATAAGGATATGACTTGGAATGACTCTAATCATAATATCAAATACTGAACATGGAAAAATGCTATATCTGCTAATTATATTTAGGGTCTCCACAGAAATTTTCTATTTCGTCTTTCGAGCTTCAGGGGTTTTTTTTTTCTGGATTTTTTGGACATATTTAAGAAGAATAATGTATCAGATTACACATGGTTAAATTTCAGCATTTTCTGACTTTTCTATCAAAAGATAGAGTAATTCAAAATAACGGTAATTTTCTGCCCCTTTTGGCCCACTTGCTCTGTAATATACAAATGGACAGGGACACCGTGCAAATAATGACGTTTATCAGACCGTTACATTTTCAATTTTTATTTTTATGCAGGGCAACAATAAGGAAAAGATAGCCCAATGTATTCTCTTTCAGTTGATATAAGTTTTATATTGATTTGAATTTAAGATCAACTTGTAAATTTTGAAAAATTGCCAAAAATGGCTAAAAATCAGCTTCCCGTTCATTTTCAATGGGAAATACTCACTCGTTTCGTAGAATTTTGACAAGCAGTAGCTATTTACTTTCTACTTCTTTTCCCTCTCAGTAACATTTCATGCAACATTATCTAAAAAGTAGATTAGAACTTTCTCTATCAAATGATACCAAACATTTGATATCAAAATAAGGAGATGAACATGAGGAATTGCATTGAGTAAAGGGACAAAAAACGGTCCACTTTTGGTCACAGCTCAGCATGCTTTAGTACAGAAACTGAAATCTGCTGCGGACACCCTACTAATATATAAATTAAGAAATATGGGTTTATTCCGTCAGAATTAAGAGCTTACCCGTAAACTGCATTTCACATAGACATCGATTTATTTAGTCAGAAAAATAAGAGCAATGCATCCTAGGAGTGAGACTAATCGCTCCCTCCGGCTTATAATCATTATGAGACCCTTCACTTCCAGCGATCTCTCGCTAGCTCGATAGGTAAGGCGTCGGTCTTGAGAGGTAGATGTCCCGGGTTCGAGTCACATTGGCAGGCATGGTAATTCAAGAAAAAAACAAAGACCTGAGAAGAAAACAGTGGAAAATACGGTGTCTCTAAACTTCATTTTTTTTTTTAGCAGGGGGTACATATGGAACTCTTTCCCAAGTGGCAGGGTGGTCTCTAATTTTGGTAGCATAAGGAGAATTTTCATTAAACTTATCAAGTATAGGGCAAACCCAGACTCTCAGAGAATCTTTTCTTTTTTTTTTTTTTTTATGGGGGGGGGGGTGGGTAGCCTGGAGGCTCCTCTGGGACCTGGAGAGTAAGAAAAGAAAAAAAAATCACTAACAGTATTACTCTACATGGAGCCTGGCATTTTATCCTATCTAGCTAACGTAGCCATTTGGCCACTTCAAAACATCCCTAGGAAATCACTTTTGCAAGCGCTGATGCTACTGAGGAGCTTGCATACTATAGTAACTATAGATACATGTAATTCTCATTTACAATATTCTGCAGTGCCGATTACCAAAATCTTTTAGCATTTAGCCAAATGGCTACTATGTTAGCGAGATAGGATAAAATGCCAGGCTCCGTGGAGAGTAATAGCGTTAGCGATTTTTTTTTTTTTACTCTCCAGGAGCTTACTGGCTGGGGGGGGGGGGGTGAGGCCCGGACCTTGAACCTCAGTTACTTTTACTAGTCTGGAGGCTCCTGGAGAGTAAAAAAAAAAAAAAAATGCTAACACTACTTACTCTCCACAGAGCCTGGCATTTTTCCCTATCTTGCAAATGTAGTAGCCATTTTGCCACTTCAAAACAACCCCTGGAAAATCACTTTCCCATGGGCCAATGACACTACCAGCCATGTAACTATCTATCGGCTGTGGCCAAAATGAACCTGACTGACACTTGTGAGCGATCTTGCCAATGTTTTCATGAAATTGCACGGGAATTCTCACCATAGATTTCGTGAAAACATCTGCAAGATTGCTTGCACCTAGTTGCGCATCGATACTCATGCTCAAGATAGTTGCCAACCCAACCTAAACAAAGCACACGTTCCAGTTTTCTGTTCCATGCGTAAATTTTTCCTGAATGCAGAATGTAATGTTTCCACCACATGTAAAGAAAATCTCGGTGAGAAGCCTGCTCTGCACGCGGTCGCGCGCATGCAGACAAGCAGATCAGGCCAGGACATCGACACACATATGGTCTGGGATATGGATGCGTGCAGTACTTTACGTACATACCGGAGAATACGAACAGAGATTTCAGATATTCTTTCCTCAAACCTCTAGAAATGTATTGAGAAAAATACACGAGGCACAGGATTTCGGGATACCACCCGTGTTTAGGGATTTATTGAAAATGTGAACCTATGTTTAGGGATTTTTTTGTGGAAAATGGGACCCATGTTTTGGGATTTTTTTGTAGAAAACGGGGCCCATGTTAAGGGATTTCTTGTGAAAAAGCGACCCGTTTGGGCGGCACATCCCCGTATAGGGTATATATGGAAGTACCCCCCCCCCCCACCCCCCGAAAATACATTTTCCCTTGATATATTTTGAGCTAAGAAAGAAATAAGCTGCACCTTGAGAGATAATGCAGAAAATCTGCAATTTTATGCACAAATCATATGAAGAGTTGTCCAGAAGAACCAGGCATGTTGGAGCAATATTGCCAATTTTAGGATTGCCGCCATAGAAAGTAAGTCAGGACTTTTCAAACTTTCATAACTTTCCCATTTTGTAACTGATTTTGAATTAACTTTATAAAGAAATTCTTCTCTCCATCCTCCCTTTTCATTAAACTTGACTTGTCTCCAGGATTTCCCTTTCCTTTAACCCATTCGTGACAGGAATTATTTAAAGCCTTATTTGATCAGCTTTTATTCTTCAAATTGGCAACACCAACATTTTTATTTTCGTGCTACATTTTTCTTATAAAACGTCATGTATCTGAAATGAATATAAATTGACAGAAATTATGATGAGAAGTCAAAAAGTTGCCAATTTGCAGGGGAAAACAGTGATTTTAAACTTTCTGTCACATTGCCAATTTAAGGATTTTAATGCTTATTTTCCTTTAAAAAATTTTGGGCATCAAACAACGAATATTGACGCAACCAAAATGTGCACAGTTTGTGTAGAATTTTTTGCTCTTTCTGCTCATGTATTTGGTATGATTTTTAGGGCTTTGCATCAAAAGTTATTAGGCCAAACCACAAAATGTGAACCTCTGTCATGAATGGGTTAAAGAGATCGGACAGCACAAAGGCTATCAGTATCAAAATGTTTGATATCAAGGAGGAGATCTTTTTGTACTTAAATGGACTACATGTAGACTGTTTTCAAGATTTATTTGCTGATTAATGGATTCAGAGTTGGGTTGGCCTGTCTGCTATCTTATTTTTATTCCTTTTGCCGTTTCACCTAGAGTAAATAAAGAAGAGTATCTCACATCCATTGCAAGGGACGCCACGCAACTCTTATTTAACCAACTCTGGAAGGTGAGTAAATCAAAGCATACTTGGAAGATAATGATGCTCTCTTTCATCATCAGAGACATTTGATTATTCTGCGAAAATTAACTTTGATTTTCTGTTAACTCTTTGCACGCTGAATTAATTCTCTGAGGGGATAATAATGACGATTGTTCATTTGATATTTTCCTTGAATCTGGCTTTCCTCATTGCACGTATGATACTGATAACTATTCTATGGATGCTTCTTGAGTGTTACAGTCATTTGTAAGTCCTGTAGTACAAAGGTGACAGAGAAAACTAATTATTACGATTGTTGAATTTAATTGTACGAATGTGCGAAATTGCACCTTTCGCGTGCAAAGGGTAAATTACTTTTCGAAACAGAAACACGTTCAAAATTTAAAGATTCCATCATGTTAATTCAGTCTGTGACATCTTGCAACTTAGAAATTCTAACTTTATTTCAGTCTAAATGCTTTGCTACACTACCAGGTAGTCTTGATTTTTAAACCTGTTGAATGCCAAGCCAAAGAAATTTTTGGGACAATTTTTTGATCCATCAAAGATAGGTATTACATTACTACAAGCAGTTGGATCAAGTGGGTACTTAAGTTCAAAACCTCTTAATTCTAGTTTGAAATTTGAATGGGTCATTGAATCTTCTAACCATCAGTTGATTTCTTCATTCACCCTACTCAGTATTTCTGTTATCATCTATTCCATTTTCAATGTAGCTTCCTGTGCACAGAGTTGAGGATGCTGTTACTGTTAAGGTGGGTACGGTATCTACACGTATTATTCATGATTGGCACAAACACTTGGGGGGGGGATTTCCATTTTATGTTCAGTCACCCTCATTTATACAGCCACCCCCCCCCTATACAAATTGGACTGGAAGTTTTACTTCCATGTATTTCTCTGTACTGACATGCTAACAATGTCACTGTATTTGAGCTTTTAGTGTTTCCTTCCTGATTAACCCATAGAGGTACAGTGTCTCCTTTAGGAGACGCTTTGGCAGTATCTGTTAGTCCAGAATGCTGGGTATTACACATTATACATGAGCAGAAATAAAAAAATTCACTGAAAATTTTGAGTCCATTTCCAACGCAGTATGATGCAGCACGCTCGAATTAGAGCAATTTAATCGTAACGAATCATTATACTCTTTAAATTGGCAACGCAGTGAATATTACATAATCACCGTTTCTAAGTTCAAATTGGCAATTTCCGATTAAATCTTACCACTGTTATTTTGGTTCATGTTATATCCATATTTATTTTTTCAAACAACATAAGAGTAGAAAAAAATAATAGTTGTTGCCAATTTGAGAATTAAAGATGGTTGAATTTTACCTCTAGAAAGCTCTGTACTTCTATGGGTTAAAAAACAACAACTAAGGTGTGAGTACAATGTAAGAAAGGCATGTTCTTGTACAATTTTCAGCTAATGGGTGCCATTAACTTTATTATAATTTTTTTAACATGTTTATTTCTCAGCTACCAGAACCAACAACAGTCCTGCCTAGAGAAAAGAGGGTGAGTTTACTAAATGTTTTTGTTCAAATTCTTTTTACAATGCTTGGTACTGCAGAGTATAGGAAGTTTTAAAGAGTGAAGCAGTAATAAGGATAGAAAACTGGAAGACCTTCTAATTCATTTACTAATGCTATAAAGGGCTTGGAAGTTTAAATGACCATCATTTGTTTTCTTGATGTGCAATGGAGAGGATGATAATTTCAGTTAAGGAGAAAATTCACAGAAATTGAACATGTGTTGTACAGTCGTAGGCATTCATTCTTTATTTTGATCATACCACTTCTGAAGGTGCCGAAGGAAAGGCCAGCCACCAAATGGGAGCAGTATGCCAAGCTGAAAGGAATACAGAAAAGGAAAAAGAGCGGCAGAGTGTGGAGTGAAGAAGAAGAGGTAAATGCTTTGCTCTAAGTTTATTGTAACCATGCAGGCATGTACAGTCAATGTGAAAGTGTCAGAACCTTGTGAACAGTCACAATCTAGTGTTTGTTTGTTTGTTTGTTTGTTTTTTGGGGGGGTTTCGCCCCATTGTAATCCTTGAAGTTTTAATCCTTCTTGGAATATCAGCCTTGCAACGATGAAGCCAATAATCGTTTTTAGATACTGTTGGTTAGTCTAGATAGGTATTCCATAGCCCTGTTCCATCATCGCCATTCAATGCTAGAATGTGATTTTATGCACATTACATTGATGGTTTGTAATACATTCAAATAAAATTTCTTTAGAAGTGGATGTAAATTGTAAGTGAAGTGTTGTCGCTACAACGATTTATTTCTTATTTTGCTCTGGCATGAAAGGTGTGGATATATTTTCACTTGTATGCAAGAGGCAAAAAAAAAAAGATATAAAGAGTTTGATTTAAAAAAACAGATACACATCCATTTTGTAAATTTCAGTTATTTGCAATTGAAGTTTAGTTGCTAAGATATAAAGATATTGATTGGAAAATGTATAATATTTTAGATCATAATTCTAAACTTTTACCTCAATATATAATGAGTAAGGTATTAAATGAAGGGCATTTTATTTGTTTTATATGGTGGTGCTGTATATATAATTCATCTTTATTTCGATAAAGAAAATGGTACGAAGTGGGATATACCCAGGTCCTCTGCCAGAAGGTGAGGAAACATTCCTCCCAACTGGCAGGAGGCAGGGTCACAAATTATACATGTAGTTACAAGTACAAACAAAACAAAACAAAGAATATATAGACAAAGCATTAAAGAACTGAAAGAAATAATAACAAAACAACAGATATGAACTTGTGCTGGTCTGTAATATCTAGCATGTATTAGCATATCATTTTTCCAGGAATATTTATATAACTACTTATCATTTTTATCAAATTGTATGTATATTCAGTTTATGTATATTATAAGAAATAAAGGAATAGGGCAAAACTAAAGAATAGATGAATAACAAAAGTAAAATACACAAATGGTTTGGAATACCTCAAATTATTAGAAAATTAGGGATAATATAATTCTAGGTATCTCTGGCTGGCTAACGATTTTATGTTGTGTTTTACGGGAGGCACGAAACATCATGTAAAAATGACCTCTTTTTTTCACATTTTGCAATCAAACTCTAATGTCTTGTGTAAGGTTTCCTGTGATGACCCAACTGACTCTACCCATCTGATTTGGTCTGTATATCATTCTCTGTGTTTTCTTGCAGAAATGGATTCCTAGATATGGATACAAGAGCAAAAATGATCTCAAGAGAGATTGGCTTCTTGAAGTACCGGCTAATGCAGGTAAGTTTCTTTGCCATCAAGCTTCCAATATTTCTGTCGCTCTGCAAGCTAAATGTTGTATATCCTTGTTCTTTGTTGATGCATTGATCCTTTTACTGGAGGTTCACCCGTTTGCATGTACATGTATTCCATCCCTCCAAAGTTGCAGTATTTTCTTAATTTCAAAGCTTCACTTTGCTAGACTGGAATTCTTTTCTTTCATGCCCAATTGTTACTGTTGTTGTTGTTTTTTCATCATTATTTAACTTTTAATTTTTTGTTTCATCACCCATGTGCTTGTTTTCATGACTGGTGAGGAATATGCAATATAAAGCATCCTTTTTGGATGCTTTGAGCAATCCTTTTCTTCAGTAGCTTCTCCCAGTCCTTCTGCCAATGTAAACCCATTGAATACTGAATTTTGCCATTCCCATAGACTTAGTACAGGGACCACCCGGTTCCAGTAGCCAGTGGCTTATAGATTCCAGTTGCCGGTCAGTTTTGTACCAGTCATGTCTGTCTGAAGTACTGATGCTGTTTTTGATACTAGATCCCATGGAAGACCAGTTTTCCAAGAAGAAGAAAGAAAAGCAGGAGAGGGTCGCCAAGAATGAGCTTCAGAGACTCAGGAACATCGCCAGAGCAAGAAAAGGAAAAGGTGAGTCATCGGATTGGTTCTGTCAAAGTTAGAACCTTGAACCTTGATAAGATAATCCCTTAAGCAGCTCTTTCCAAGCTAAACTGGGATGGGATGTGCTGTGACAGTAGGTGATGGTGCAGACAACTATGTTGAATATCTATTTACATTAAAAGATTGATGTGCAAGTAAAAACCATGCTCTCCAGGTTTTCAGCATCCTGGAGCCTACAGGAGGTTCCAACCCTCTGATGACAGGAAGGGTGGAGCCTACAGGAGGTTCCAACCCTCTGATGACAGGAAGGGTGGAGCCTACAGGAGGTTCCAACCCTCTGATGACAGGAAGGGTGGAGCCTACAGGAGGTTCCAACCCTCTGATGACAGGAAGGACAGGCTACAGGAGGTTCCAACCCTCTGATGACAGGAAGGGTAGCCTCCTGGAAAGCAGCGACTGTTGGGGCAGTAACTGCCGTAGCTGGTTGCTGGTTTCAGATGCGAGTTGTCCCCGGATAAAATGAGAAATATCCGTAGAAAGAGCATTTTGAAGATAGACTAAAGCTGTGCATATAAGACAAGGGTGCAGAATTGTCGTGAAAGAAAGGAAGTGAGATACCTTCTCCTTTTATTACAGCTATCTGTTTTTATTTGCCTTCTTGTTTATTCAGTTCCAGGAGTAGGACTGACACCCACAGAGAAACCAGATAAATCTCAGGTCAATAAAGCAATTCACCTATCCAAGCACTCAACAGCATCAATAGGAAAGTTTGAGAATAAACTGGTAAGGCACATAACTTTCTATCTCTCTCTCTCTCTCTCTCTCTCTCTCTCTCTCTCTCGCTCTCTCTCTCTCTCTCTCTCTCTCTCACTCTCTCTCTCTTTAATTTGTTAAATGCATATGTGCTGGTTATCTGATATATTCCAAGGATGATCTCATGTTTTTGCTAAACTTTTGCTTTATTTGAAAGATGTATGCTCCCAGTAATCCAAATCCTGCTAAGAATTATTTATTAATAATAATAGGTTGACTGTCTAATTAAGAAAAAGAAATGCTTTGAAAAATATCTTTATTGCCTTTCAGATTCAAACTAAGGATTTGTTTTAAGTTACAAAATGCTTGTTAAAAATGATGGACATGTACTTTTCCTTACTGCCTTTGCATTTTATTTCATTATTTTTGTTGTTGTTAGTTTCCCTCTTCATTTAAAGCCAGAGCGAACTGGCACCCTTGTATGGGATTTTGAAATAGCGCCCTCTCAGTCCTAAACTACTGATTTTGTCCCCTTTTGGCTCCCAGCATGCTCTGTTCTCATCAATGAGAGATTTATTTTTTTAGTAACATCTGTTAAAATGCATCTGTATTCATAGTAAGGAAATTCACGAGAAGCCACAAAGGATATAATGTTTCTAAGAGTCTCTGGTTTTGAGTAGCCGTAAGTTGGCGCTGTTGTAAATACATCATAATAAGGGTCAGTTCACTGTTGCTTTAAATAATGTACAATGTACATCATCCTTTTTCTTCCACCAGCCCAAGGAACCTCAGATTAAGAATCTTGGTAAAAGAAGAAAGGTAAGTAACTACTCCTGTTCCAATTTGTCAAACTCTCCTTTCTCTGCTATCATTTGTTTATTCCTATGTGACTTAATTGTAACTGAAAAATGATGATAATGTTAACCCCTACACTGCTGTGGCAAAGTCAGTCCAAGAACCTGACTTTTGAACAATATATTTGGGCTATCTCTTAAGTTTGTTAGAGAATGGATTGTGATATGTCTCCATTGGTTCAAACTTGGTAATGATAATAATGAATGTAACTTATATCATATCCACTCTATAGAGTGCTCAAGGCACATGTGGAAATAATTAAGACTTAAACAGAAATGTTTTTACATGATTTTCTCCTTGTAGAATTTGTTTTATTTTTTTTACTGCTTATACATTGTTGAAGTGGCCTTTTAAACTTCTTTGTGGCTCATTTCTTTGGGGAGCAAATTGTGAAGCACTTTTACTGCAAGGGGAAAGTGCTGTAGCATCACTTTGTGGCATAGATTGATAACTCATTCTGTGCTGATCTGTCCCTGTTGGACTGGTAGTTGTTCGTTCAAGTAGTAACCATGGTCCTGCAAGAAACCTTCATTCTCAAAATTTCTCAGTGCCTCCCATAGTATCCACAAATTTCTATAGTGCAAGATCCTTTTCAACTGGCAGTGGCAGAGTTATGGAATAAATTACCTTGTAATCTTAAGCAGGTCATTACAGTAGACAATTTCAAGAGTCTCTTGGAGATGCATTTCTTTTATTTGTTAAAATAAAACAATCTTATGGTTTATGCCAAATTAGTTATTTTTCTCTTCTGTTATGTCTCTGTCATTCTTCTCTCTGTAATTCCTCTTCTTTCTTCTGAGTGGGACTTAAATTTATTTTTGTGGTACCACACTGTGGAGCCACACTTTTTTGTGTACAAGCCTATGGGGTATAGGGTGACAAAAAAATGTCACCGAGGCAGGACACACTTTTTTTTGCTGCCTAGGTACACAAAAAAAGCGCACCAATCAAATTTCTAAAAAGTTAGTGCAAAAATTGTTGCCATGAGATTACTTGCGCAAGCGTGCGCAAGTTTTGACAATATGCTCTCTTATTGAGAGTTGACGCGTTAATGCGCGCTCATAGCATATATGGTGACACAAAGTCCTATCATGTGTGAAGACGAAACAGTGTGGCGCCACAGTGTGGTACCACACTGTCGCATCATGTGTGAAAGCACCTTTATTATTATTATTATACTCCTCCTCCATCTCCTCAGTTTGATCCTGTCATGGGCTCTTTGAAGAAGGAACAGAATCTCCAGAAGAGCATCTTAGATGGACTTACAAGAAACAAACCAGAAATTAATATCACAAAGGTAAGATGTTCTGTAAAGTATCATGAAATGCGCATAACAGCTTCTTTGCAACCACTTTCCAAATGTGAATATTTATTACTGATGTCACTTTGACAGTGTCAAAGATTTGAAATCTACATAAATCACTGTTAAAAAAAGCACATCTAACGGCCCAAATGGCAGTATAGAGAACTATTCCAGTTATTATGCGCTTAATAAGTATTCTCTATTATTATTATTATATTTCAAGTTTCCTCAATCATATTATGATGAAGAAATTTAGTATGTGGTTGGACATTTTAACACAAACTAACTGAAAGAACCGGGTCTTGAAAGAACTTTCTTTTTAAATCAGATTGCAAATTTTTCATGTTTTATTCCATGAGAAATTTGGCTTTCAGTTGTCAGTGATCATTTAGGAATTGATGACATGTTGTGTGGATACACATTCCTTTCTCAAAACAAAAATGATGAAGTTTGGTTATTATGCAATCCCATTTCTTTCCATGGCAAGAAGCATTCTACTAGAAGGCTGTTCTGTCCCGGGCCAAACGTGCATTAACCCATTCGTGACAGGAATTATTTAAAGCCTTATTTGATCAGCTTTTATTCTTCAAAATGGCAACACCAACATTCTTATTTTATTGCTACATTTTTCTTATAAAATGTCATGTATCTGAAATGAATATAAATTGACAGAAATTATGATGAGAAGTCAAAAAGTTGCCAATTTGCAGGGGAAAACAGTGATTTTAAACCTTCTATCACATTGCCAATTTAAGGATTTATGTGCTTATTTTCCTTTTAAAAAAATTCAGCATCAATCAACAAATATTAATGCAACCAGAATGGGGACAGTTTGTGTAGAATTTTTTGCTCTTTCTGCTCATGTATTTGGTATGATTTCTAGGGCTTTGCATCAAAAGATATTAGGCCAAACCACAAAATGTGGACCTCTGTCACGGATGGGTTAACAGATCTCATCATTCACCCTTTGTCATTTGATAATATATAATACTATTGATAGTACTATTAAAATGACTTGTTTCCCCTGGGTAGCCTCTTTAGTACTGTTCTCCCATAGGGCCCTGCAATCCTATTATTCACCAGATTTAGCACATCAGACGTAGTGCTAGGTGCATTCAAGGAATAAATCTCTCTAGGTTTATGTGTGCAAGATGAGGTTAGCACATCAGATGTAGCACTAGGCACATTAAAGGAATAAATCTCTCTAGGTTTATGTGTGCAAGATGAGGTTAGCACATCAGACGTAGCACTAGGTGCATTCAATGAATAAATCTCTCTAGGTTTATGTGTGCAAGATGAGGTTAGCTCTCTTATCTCTGATGCTTGTAAGAGCATATTATAAGATATTTTTGTTTCTTTCTTATTTTGTGATCATCCAGGCTGTGAACAGACAAATCAGGGAGGAGCAGCAGAGTGCAGCCGCGGAGAAGAGAGAGGGAAAGAAGGGCGGAAAAGGAAAGGGCAAGGGGAAGGGTTCAAGGAAAGCAGCACCCAAGACTGCTGGAAGGAAAAGAACTAAAGGAGGAGGACGGGGCAAGAAGCGATGAGACTTGTAAATTAAAGTGTCTTCTTCAAAACTCATGAACTAAAAAGATTGCTTACATAGTACTGGAAGCTTCAGAATCAAGTCGTAAGCAAGCGGTAGCCATAACAACGCTAGGCAATTAAAGGTATGCAGAAGTGGGTGATATTTTGTTGGATTTGGGTCGTTCGTTAACCAAATTTGACAAGATATTGTGAAGAAGTTATTTGGAAAGATGGAGTTGGATCCAGCTTTGGGATTTTACTTTCATCTTTGGATTGATTATTCTTCATATATTTTGGTAGCTACTGGACAATAAGTGTATTCCAAGGTGTGTGTTGATAGAAGATAGAAGCAGATAGATGTACATGAGGATCTCATATTAATATGAACCGGTAACCCCACTATTTCCCCAAAGATACATTTGTATCAATGCACTGAGATAAGTGAAATTAAAGAAAATATATTTAGAAGTTTCTTACAATTATTTGCAAGGATCATGAAATAGTGCATCTTCCAAGTTATTTAATGCACTTGTATACAAGTAGAAATGCCCACAACAACAAGTTTCTGAAAAGTGCCCCACCAAGGCCTAGGATTGCCATGTAATTATACTAATTTTATTCTGTCAGTGTAACTTGAAGGTAAAGAAACTCCTTTACATTTCTTAAATTAAGTTGATATTGATATTGATATTGAGTATTTATTGTCCATATTACATGGAATTTTTTTTTTCACTGGTATCAAATCAATTAACAAGGTGAAACTGTCTTTAAGTAAATACAATAAACAATAAATCAAACTAACAGCGAATTATAAATGTTTATACATTGCAAATAGGAATGCAGAAAGTTAATATATGACATGTGTACAATTACAGCATTGAGGGGAAAAGGAAAGAAAAGGGGAAAAAAGGGAAGGAAAGGAAAAGGAAGGAGAAGAAGAAAAAGAAGAGAAGAGGAAGATTCTGAAATGTGGGGATAAACATGTTAACAGTGACAAAGGTCAGACGAAAGGATGCAAGGACCCGGGGTGGGGGGGGGGGGCGTACCGTTCAGGTACACAGGTTGCAAGTGGCCAGAATTAGTTCGTGTTTATACGGGGTCTACGAGACATGCTATTGTACAGGTGAATGGAGTTTGGTATGAATGACTGCCGAGTACTCACTCGTGCAGTCTTTGGCACACATAGTCGCAAGCCTGATCTGTTGTAATTATAATTAGATTGAAGCAGGTGGGTCGGGTCGTTCAAGATTCGTTTGACCTTTGCTACTACTCTTTCCTCATAAAGAGTTGGTATTGGATACAGGCTGGTGCCAATTATACGTTCTGCTATTCTCCTTGTACTATCTAATTTCTTCTTGTCTACTTGGTTTGCATTCCCAAAGTAACATATTATGTTGTACATGGCTATGCTTTCAATCAAGGCCCTACAGAACAGGATCAGAATAGTCTTATCTACATACATCTTCCCCATCATTTTCAAAAAGTACATTCTTTGATTACATTTCTTCCTAAGTAGAGTGACATTGCATGACCAATCAAGTGAATTAGATACGGTTGTTCCCAGATACTTATAATTACTAACTCTTTCTACAGCAGTTCCAGTGATAGTAAGCGGAGGTCTCATATATGGACTTCTTCGAAAGTCTATTAACATTTCTTTTGTCTTCGTGACGTTCAGCTTAAGGTGGTGTCATTCACACCACTGCACGAATTCGTTTACTGTAGTGATATAGTCATTTTCACTTCTGATATCAGTAATGTAACCTGAAATGACCGTGTCGTCTGCGTACTTAATTATTTGGCAATTTGAGGATAAACTTACACAGTTACTGGTATAGATAGAGAATAACACAGGAGAGAGGATGCACCCCTGAGGAGCTCCTATGTTTAAGTAATTAACTTCAGAGTTTACACTTCTCAGATGAACATATTGTTGTTTTTCATTTAGAAAATCCTGTATCCATAGTGTAAGGGAGGGATGCACTTGCATCTCAATAAGTTTCTTGATCAGTATATGCGGTACTATTGTGTGGAATGCACTAGAGAAGTCAACAAATAAACATCTAACAGAGCTACCGACACGATCTAAGTGGTTATAGATATTATGTAAGTGTGTCAGAATTGCATCGTCAACACCTCTACTTTTCCTGTAAGCAAACTGCCATGGATCTATCATGTTACCAACCTGACTTACTGACTGTCATTCTAAATGTAGAATGATGCTGCATATTTATTTCATGGTTCTAGGACTACTCCCCCGGAGGACAACTCCCCCGGGGACAACTCCCACCTGGCAACTCCCCCAGAGGACAGCTCCCCCGAAGGGCAACTCCCCCGGAGGACAACTCCCCCGGAGGACAACTCCCCCGCAGGACGGGTCCCCCGGAGGACATCTCCCCCGGAGGGCAACTCCCCCGGAGGACAACTCCCCCGAAGACAACTCCCCCGCAGGACAACTCCCCCGGAGGACAACTCCCCCGCAGGACAACTCCCCCGAGGACAACTCCCCCGGAGGACAACTCCCCCCGAGGACGACTCCCCCGGAGCACAAATCCCCGGGGGATGACTTCCATCACCCAACTCCCCCGGAGGACACCCCCCCCCCCCTTTAAGGACAAAATTACGCATGAAATTTGTTTTTATGACAACGTCTTGCTCGTGAGGAACTGTAAAATAAATCTTTCCTTTTATAAATCAAACTTAAGTAATTAATCCAGTATTTTTTGTTTTTATTACGACTCTCCCGGAGGAGAACAGCTCCTCGGGGATGACAAACGGGGATGGGCGAGGGGTTGAGGGTTGCTATTCGTTTAATAAGGTATTAGGTCATTTGTCGCTCTAATTGCTAACTTTAAAAAAAAAAATACCCACCCTTTTGCTCCCATTTTTGCGCCAAAGTACACATTCAAGAAAATAAAAACTCTAGTAATGGGTACGCTTTTCCGATCAAGGGTGTTGGGTTTGACAGCTTCAGCGGCACATTCCCATCGGAATCAAATCTGATCATGAGAAGAGAGAAAAGAAAGGAATAAAATGAAGAAAGGAAAGTGAGGAACCTAAGTAGGAAGCTACAAAAGTAGAGAATGGTGTATCTAGTCGTAGTCTTCAGGAAAAGGGGGAGATGGCCCACAATCAAGCTTAAGAATAGAAGTCACTTCGCTCGATCAGCAGCCGTGATTGGGTCCCGTTCCTTTTTTTTAAAATCTAAATGCACAATTTTCAGGCAAGATATCATATAAAAATCTTACTTTTTAGGGGAGCGGTCGACCCCTCCCCCCCCCCCCCCCCGAGATCCGTTATCCGCCCCTTTGTTAAACTCACTGACTATAAATGAAAAGAAAACCATAACGGAATTTTATGATGAATGCATGTTAATTTCAGTTTTGTTAAAGGACTTGTGCTTCTATATACGTATTTAGCGTCCAGCGAGCATGTGCGAGTATCATTCTTTGCGCTGAAACCACATGAAAACATTAATAATAAAGTACCTCATTCAAGAGTAGAAGATAAACAAAAAGGAAAAGTCATCATTAGATTCTTATGATTTGACAATTTTGGACACATATTGAGCTTTGATATCTAAATTCGCTGATGAAATTAATCATTTTTTCTTACTTAGAATATCTGCATTCAGCTGACCTGAAACCTAGAAGTTTTATGTATTTGTTCTTCTTATTTTTTCTTTGTTATATAGAGCCTAACAGTGCCTAAATTTGTCAAATCATAAGAATCTAACGATGACTTTTCCTTTTTGTTTATCTTTTACTCTTGAATGAGGTATTTTATAATTAAATGTTTTCATGTGGTTTCAGCCCAAAGAACGATACTCGCACATGCTCCCTGGACGCTAAATACGTAGAAGCACAAGTCCTTTAACAAAAATGAAATTAACATGCATTCATTATAAAATTCCGTTAAGGTTTTCTTTCATTTATAGTCAGTGAGTTTAACAAAGGGGCGGATACCGGATCTCAGGGGGGGGAGGGGTCGACCGCTCCCCTAAAAAGTAAGATTTTTATATGATATCTTGCCTGAAAATTGTGCATTTAGATTTTTAAAAAAAAGGAACAGGACCCAATCACGGCTGCTGATCGAGCGAAGTGACTTCTATTCTTCAGCTTGATTGTGGGCCATCTCCCCCTTTTCCTGAAGACTACGACTAGATACACCATTCTCTACTTTTGTAGCTTCCTACTTAGTTTCCTCACTTTCCTTTCTTCATTTTATTCCTTTCTTTTCTCTCTTCTCATGATCTGATTTGGTTCCGATGGGAGTGTGCTGCTGAAGCTGTCAAACCCAACACCCTTGGGCGGAAAAGCGTACCCATTACTAGAGTTTTTATTTTCTTGAATGTGTACTTTGGCACAAGAATGGGAGCAAAAGAGTGGATATTTTTCAAAAAAGTTAGCAATTAGAGCGACAAATTACATAATAACTTATTAAACGAATAGCAACCCTCTACCCCTCGCCCATCCCCATTTGCCATCCCCGAGGAGCTGTTCTCCTCCGGGAGAGTTGTAATAAAAACAAAAAATATTGGATTAATTACTCAAGTTTGATTTATAAAAAGGAAAGATTTATTTTACAGTTCCTCACGAGCAAGGCGTTGTCATAAAAACAAATTTCATGCGTAATTTTGTCCATAAAGGGGGGGGGTGTCCTCCGGGGGAGTTGTGTGATGGGAGTCATCCCCCGGGGAGTTGTGCTCCGGGGGAGTTGTCCTAGGGGAGTCGTCCTCGGGGGGAGTCGTCCTCGGGGGGAGTTGTCCTTGGGGGGAGTTGTCCTCGGGGGAGTTGTCCTTCGGGGGTGTTGTCCTGCGGGGGAGTTGTCCTGCGGGGGAGTTGTCCTGCGGGGGAGTTGTCCTCCGGGGGAGATGTCCTCCGGGGGACCCGTCCTGCGGGGGAGCTGTCCTGCGGGGGAGCTGTCCTCCGGGGGAGTTGTCCTCCGGGGGAGTTGTCAGGTGGGAGTCGTCCCCGTGGGAGTTGTCCTCCGGGGGAGTTGTCCTGATACGTTATTTCATGTACCCAACTTGTTTTAATTCAAAGTCGTGCTTCAGGTTCTGCTTGATTTTTTTTTTCCACCAAAGCTTTAGCAAAGTATATAATCTTTGGAATCTCCAATACTGAGAAAGTAAAAGATTCATTCTGGAAAAATTCAAATAAGATTTATGTCCTGCATCATATACATACTTGTATGGATAAGACTTAGCAAAGCAGATTTTAAAAGCAAATGTAATCAAAGATGTTTACTTTTTGAAATAAAAATTTCCACTGAAAGCTATAGAAGGTAGCTTTGTTATACATGTAATTATGATTACATTTTTTTTTCTATTTGTGTTTCATTTCCCCCATAAGATTTTTTTTTTTTTTTTCCAGTCTGTCCCAAGATATGGAATTGATATGAAACTTGACAAGAATAACACAACATCGTTATTTCTCAAGAAATTTTCGTTTCATCGTAAAATAACAATTTTTTGGTGTGCATGCTGGTCAAATCTCAGTTTTTTCTTCATATTTAGAAGGAAAGGAAGGAGTAGACATGAGGCATGACAGGAGAGAGAGAGAGAGAGAGAGAGAGAATGAGAGTGATATCAGAGGAAGAGAAACGGGAGGAGAGAGAGATTGTGAAAGAGAAAGGATTATAAAATGATAGGAGAGAGAGTAGAGGGGGGGGGGGAGCAGGGCCTTAGCCACTGTTTGATGTGGGGGGGGGGGGGTGTACAACTGAATATTGATCACCATCCTGGGGGAGGGGAGGGGATGTCTCCTTTCCCATTGGGGAAAAAAAAAAATCTAAGAGGTGTAAGATGCAAAATGGTGGATTTTCTGAATTCTTCTTGGTGCGTTTTATTTCTTCATAACAAAATTCCAAAACAAACTTTGGAATATGACCCCCCCCCCCCCCGTGGCTAGAGGCTACATGCCTGAGGGGAAGAGAGGGTGAAAGAGAAATAGAAAAAGAAAAAGAATTTGAAAACTTGGAGACTATAATTTACGAGAGGAATCAAGGTATGAGGTTTTGTCAATACATGTATCTACTTATTTGATCGATTGGTTGATTTAGTTATTTATGTATGTATTTATTTATTTATTTATTCATTTTATTCATTTATTTATTCATTTATCTATTTATTCATATATTTATTTATCTATTCGCTACTTTAATGGTTATTTTCCTTACAGCAGAATGTAGCCGAAAACGAATATATGAAGGTTTTTGTGTGTGTGTGTTCTGTTTATTCTGGGTATTTTTTTTTTTTTGGGGGGGAGCATTCTACAGTATGATTCGTGTATCTTTATTTCTTAATCTTTAAACGGATCTTGTTTCATGGTATCAAGCCGTATGATTGACATACTACAAGAGATGTTTATCCCATCGCTCAAATATTTTGAAGATTCATTTTTCGAAGTGATTTTTTCACAGCTGAACAAGGACCAAGGTGTGATGCCCGCGCGCGTCTTTTTTTTCCCTACCGTTACTGCGTAAAATTGCAGAACTTCACTCAGGAAGCGACTTGTGCGAGAGGCTACACAGAACACACGGCTTATTAGGGTTAATAACTGCTTTTCGCCCGAAGCTTCGGGCGTCCATCAACCAACTATCGCGGTGTCAGCTGCACTTCAATACATGAACAATTCCATCCAAAACTATATAAACCTCTCATAATTCTCTACCACAAAGTATGAGTGACTTTTGATATAGTTATTTTTCTTCAAATCTAGCTTACATTATGTGTACGCAGCTAGCCCATATCACATGCATTGCAAGCCGACGCGATCGACGAACTAAGTCCACGCGCATGCGTAGTGCGGGTGTACTGCGTAAATCATATTCTCTATATTGATAATAGCCTCTCGCACTAGTCGCTTCCTGAGTGAAGTTCTGCAATTTTACGCAGTAACGGTAGGGAAAAAAAAGACGCTGCCCGCGTGCCGGCGCGGCGTGAGATGGCGCTGGTGTGCTGTCGATGTCCACGATGGTTCTAGGACTACTCCCCCGGAGGACAACTCCCCCGGGGACAACTCCCACCTGGCAACTCCCCCAGAGGACAGCTCCCCCGAAGGGCAACTCCCCCGGAGGACAACTCACCCGGAGGACAACTCCCCCGCAGGACGGGTCCCCCGGAGGACATCTCCCCCGGAGGGCAACTCCCCCGGAGGACAACTCCCCCGCAGGACAACTCCCCCGCAGGACAACTCCCCCGGAGGACAACTCCCCCGCAGGACAACTCCCCCGAGGACAACTCCCCCGGAGGACAACTCCCCCCGAGGACGACTCCCCCGGAGCACAAATCCCCGGGGGATGACTTCCATCACCCAACTCCCCCGGAGGACACCCCCCCCCCTTTAAGGACAAAATTACGCATGAAATTTGTTTTTATGACAACGTCTTGCTCGTGAGGAACTGTAAAATAAATCTTTCCTTTTTATAAATCAAACTTAAGTAATTAATCCAGTATTTTTTGTTTTTATTACGACTCTCCCGGAGGAGAACAGCTCCTCGGGGATGACAAACGGGGATGGGCGAGGGGTTGAGGGTTGCTATTCGTTTAATAAGGTATTAGGTCATTTGTCGCTCTAATTGCTAACTTTAAAAAAAAAAATACCCACCCTTTTGCTCCCATTTTTGCGCCAAAGTACACATTCAAGAAAATAAAAACTCTAGTAATGGGTACGCTTTTCCGATCAAGGGTGTTGGGTTTGACAGCTTCAGCGGCACATTCCCATCGGAATCAAATCTGATCATGAGAAGAGAGAAAAGAAAGGAATAAAATGAAGAAAGGAAAGTGAGGAACCTAAGTAGGAAGCTACAAAAGTAGAGAATGGTGTATCTAGTCGTAGTCTTCAGGAAAAGGGGGAGATGGCCCACAATCAAGCTTAAGAATAGAAGTCACTTCGCTCGATCAGCAGCCGTGATTGGGTCCCGTTCCTTTTTTTTAAAATCTAAATGCACAATTTTCAGGCAAGATATCATATAAAAATCTTACTTTTTAGGGGAGCGGTCGACCCCTCCCCCCCCCCCCCCCGAGATCCGTTATCCGCCCCTTTGTTAAACTCACTGACTATAAATGAAAAGAAAACCATAACGGAATTTTATGATGAATGCATGTTAATTTCAGTTTTGTTAAAGGACTTGTGCTTCTATATACGTATTTAGCGTCCAGCGAGCATGTGCGAGTATCATTCTTTGCGCTGAAACCACATGAAAACATTAATAATAAAGTACCTCATTCAAGAGTAGAAGATAAACAAAAAGGAAAAGTCATCATTAGATTCTTATGATTTGACAATTTTGGACACATATTGAGCTTTGATATCTAAATTCGCTGATGAAATTAATCATTTTTTCTTACTTAGAATATCTGCATTCAGCTGACCTGAAACCTAGAAGTTTTATGTATTTGTTCTTCTTATTTTTTCTTTGTTATATAGAGCCTAACAGTGCCTAAATTTGTCAAATCATAAGAATCTAACGATGACTTTTCCTTTTTGTTTATCTTTTACTCTTGAATGAGGTATTTTATAATTAAATGTTTTCATGTGGTTTCAGCCCAAAGAACGATACTCGCACATGCTCCCTGGACGCTAAATACGTAGAAGCACAAGTCCTTTAACAAAAATGAAATTAACATGCATTCATTATAAAATTCCGTTAAGGTTTTCTTTCATTTATAGTCAGTGAGTTTAACAAAGGGGCGGATACCGGATCTCAGGGGGGGGGGAGGGGTCGACCGCTCCCCTAAAAAGTAAGATTTTTATATGATATCTTGCCTGAAAATTGTGCATTTAGATTTTTAAAAAAAAGGAACAGGACCCAATCACGGCTGCTGATCGAGCGAAGTGACTTCTATTCTTCAGCTTGATTGTGGGCCATCTCCCCCTTTTCCTGAAGACTACGACTAGATACACCATTCTCTACTTTTGTAGCTTCCTACTTAGTTTCCTCACTTTCCTTTCTTCATTTTATTCCTTTCTTTTCTCTCTTCTCATGATCTGATTTGGTTCCGATGGGAGTGTGCTGCTGAAGCTGTCAAACCCAACACCCTTGGGCGGAAAAGCGTACCCATTACTAGAGTTTTTATTTTCTTGAATGTGTACTTTGGCACAAGAATGGGAGCAAAAGAGTGGATATTTTTCAAAAAAGTTAGCAATTAGAGCGACAAATTACATAATAACTTATTAAACGAATAGCAACCCTCTACCCCTCGCCCATCCCCATTTGCCATCCCCGAGGAGCTGTTCTCCTCCGGGAGAGTTGTAATAAAAACAAAAAATATTGGATTAATTACTCAAGTTTGATTTATAAAAAGGAAAGATTTATTTTACAGTTCCTCACGAGCAAGGCGTTGTCATAAAAACAAAATTTCATGCGTAATTTTGTCCATAAAGGGGGGGGGGGGGGTGTCCTCCGGGGGAGTTGTGTGATGGGAGTCATCCCCCGGGGAGTTGTGCTCCGGGGGAGTTGTCCTAGGGGGAGTCGTCCTCGGGGGGAGTCGTCCTCGGGGGGAGTTGTCCTTGGGGGGAGTTGTCCTCGGGGAGTTGTCCTTCGGGGGTGTTGTCCTGCGGGGGAGTTGTCCTGCGGGGGAGTTGTCCTGCGGGGGAGTTGTCCTCCGGGGGAGATGTCCTCCGGGGGACCCGTCCTGCGGGGGAGCTGTCCTGCGGGGGAGCTGTCCTCCGGGGGAGTTGTCCTCCGGGGGAGTTGTCAGGTGGGAGTCGTCCCCGTGGGAGTTGTCCTCCGGGGGAGTTGTCCTGATACGGTCCACGATGACACGCAGACAATAAGCTTGCTTTGCCTTCAATAATCATAATGCCTTGGACCTTTTTTTTTTTTTTGATCGACTGTAATCAGAACTGGACCGGCATAGTTTTTCAAGACCGAGCCATTGTAAGATACTTGTGGAGCATAGCGTAGAATTTACTTTGCAATATTGAAATTGATAGTTTTTTTTGTTACCATTCTTTGGATAAGTCCCACACGTTAAATTATTTGTAAGTGGTTCGGACATTTGGGCAGACATCTGACTAGATCAGATGTGTGTATAAACACTAAACTAACACTTTGATTGAGTTGAAATAATGTCACCTCGTCGTTGATATTGCTGATTTTGTACATGCTGATTCAGGTTAGCACTAAATAGGCACCAATCCTGCAGCCTTAAGCTCATAAATATTCTTAAATATTCAATCATTCATAGGCCTACTACTTTTACTAGGCTTAGTGATTTGGTATGATAGGATTAGGATTAGGATTATTAGGTGGGGTTAACTTAGTCTTAGACCTCTAGATCTACACTACTGCTTCTCATGCCACTGGGTAAGTTAGGGGTAACGTTAGGAATCTAGACTTAGGGTTCGCATGGTTAGGATTAGGATTAGGGTTTCAGATTACAGCTGCAGGATTGGTGCCTATAATGCTTACTGCTGATTCAGGACAAAATGGTCAACAAATTATAACAAAAAGTAGACTAGATCTAAGTCTGAATTAAAGATTATAATCTTTTTGTTCCATGCATAATTGGTATGAAAGTGAGCCCTCTACGGCTACGCTCTAATCGAGTCATTGCATATGGATTCCGATCCGCCATCAGTGTGCTGTGTAGCACACATTACTCATATGAGCTCAGGCTCAGAGCACCAGACGGCAGAAAAATTAGATTAAATGACATTACCTAGAATGATCCTGTCAACCTGGGTTATTATTATGGCAGACATCAATTTCATACTCCAAATTCAGTAATATTTCAAGCACGTTGTTAGCAGAAGGACACAGCATATTGAAAGACCAGTCCTAAACTTATAATTCAGACTATGTTTAGTGATTGATTATTATGTGGCTTAGTGGTTCCGGCTCACGGATGGACCTGCGCAAGATGCAAGATTCAAAATACTTTTTGATAAACTATTGAATTGTTGGCTAGAATGTAGGGTTGTCTTGTTATCACTGGTGTAAGTGGGTGTAGGGTTTCCAGGGTTATTGAACGGGTTGGGATGGATGGGGCCCTGGGGGGCAAAGGTGAAGGATCGACTAGGTGAACGATTTTTGGTGTGTGTGTGGGGGCCTGGGGGGGGAGGTATGTGATTAATGTACCATAACTTATATGTGGTGTTTTGTTTTGTTTTTTTAGGAAATGAACGGGTGGGGGAGCACAGCCCCCTTGTACACCCCCTCCACTTCCCCCGTCTACAGCTATGCTTGTAATATAGATCAGTGGCCAACCCACTGAAGATTTGGGTACAAGATCACTTGCACAAATGCAAAAGTTAAAATATGCCATTGCTGACGATGGGCATGTATGATCTTCAGATGAGCAAGATCGATTATCAAAAAAAAAAATCTGAAAAATTTTTATTAAGGTGACTGAGATCAAAATAGGAATCGTTTGAAAACAAGATACTACCTTGCAAAAAGCAAGTATTTTCAGAATTTTTCAGATTATTATGGTGACTTTTGTCTTCAACTTAAAGGTTGGCCACCTCAGGAAGTTACACAGCCCTGCTTACGAATGCTCCCTTGTGTAATATTATATTATTGCTAAAAATGCCTTTTCAATTCAAAAAGTATTTCTGCTTTAGCACTTAGAATCTGGGTTTATTGTACACAATACCCAGCTTTTGATTAAATGCAAAAGATTTTGAGGAGCCTCCCAGTGGAGCTGATTAATGTTTTCTCTACTTTAGTGCCAGACTAATGAAATACAAAGACAATACCAGATGGAGTGATTGGTGTTTATTGAACATTACAGCCAAGAAGCCGATCACTGCTAGATATCGGTCACACAATTTACAACCTGATAATATCCATAATCATCCTAACACAATACGATTACACAGTGCAATTTGACGGCATTTTTGTCAAATTTAAAGGGAGAGAATTCAAACAATTATCCCCATGACAGTCTCTAATTGTATATGAATTGTACGGCCTAGCCTAGCCTAGCCTGGTCTGGTCTGATCTGGCTCATGTTACATGTAATTACTTACCAGTCATGGTGCTTTACTATGACGTCACAGAACTGACCTAGGCAATCACATAAAATTTCTTTTCAGAATCTAATGCTCATAAAGTACCAAAACACTTGTTTTTGACTGCTAATAATGAAAAATACGTACAAAAAGGGAGATTTTGATTGTGTTTTATTCTCAAAGAATTAGTCAAATGCACACAAATGTGGTAAGTTTTATTATTGTTTTGTGGTGTTGAAAATGTCTCACTACCGCCTCTTTAATGCAGGTTTCCTGAAGCCTGCTTCTCGATATCTCTAGACAGAGGAAGAGGCAACAAGTGCAAGGTCAAATGTCCAACACGGTGTCGGGTCATGGCCCAAAGGATATCACAAAAGCATCCTTCTCAACTAAGCTGCTAGAGGTAAGTTTAGACTTTGGACTTCAGCCACAGTTCTGAATGTATATCTTTGCTTATCTTCGGTCATGGTCAGTGTTCTTGGCTTGAGCATGAAAAATTTTGGTCTAGTGTATACTGACAATGGAATTTTGACCACTGATTAGTAATGCTCTGTTTTACTAAACAGACAGTTAATCTTCATTGTCACTTTGGGCTCATGAGATAGTGAGGTTTAATCACTTTGCTTGGAATTTGCAATATGTGTCCTTACTATATGGAGTGGAGATGGTGCACACAATTTATTAAAAGCTACTAAAAATACTAAAATACTAAAAAAATACTAAAATACTTCATAAAAGATACTGAAAAACTTAATAAAAGATACTAAAAAATACTAAAATACTAAAAATACCAAAAAGGGACCCCAGTGTTTTTTGTTTTTGTTTTTGTTAAAAAAAACAACAGGCTTTGCAGATATTTCTATTTTATTAGGATCTGTTAATGACGGACAATTGTCATTGATAATTCATCACAGAACAGGCAGAATTCTCTTTTTTGAATTAATGAAAATCATTTGGCTTGAATCTTTCAAATTCAAATGACATTCAAATAAATCGAGGGTTTAGTGCAACAAAGGGCTATCTGTGTTTTTGGCCATTTTGAGAAAACTTGCAATGAAGTTATGTTGTGAACACTGGTTTAATTCAGATGGCCATACCTACTTTGGGTGATACCCTGCTGTAGCAAGGTTTGCTGTCGAAACGATTATTACTAATAGGTTCCTGGTCTCTCATTGATCATTTTGATATCAAAACCTCATTTTGACTGAAACATGCAGATAGCCCTTTGTTGCACTAAATGCTCGAAATATTTGTGAGCTTTTAAGGAAGAAATTTGCTTGCTTTAGAGCTTCTGGATACACTTCATCAAGCACTTTGAAATGGATTTGCTTTTGAAACACTATTTTTCACTTCACCGATGTTTTATTGTGATCTATCACAGAGTCCATCAGTGAAGTCCTTTCTTGGTGGGGTGATAAGCAGTACCAGTTCCTGTATCCTCTTGCAGCCGTTAGACCTGATCAAGACTCGTATCCAGATCTCTCGCTCAGTGAGGCATCATCCTGACCTCACCACATCCCGTCCTAAAGGACTGCTTGCCACCACGGTTGATGTGGTGAAGAATGAGAGAGTCTTTGGCCTGTGGCAGGGTTTAACACCAGTAAGATTTCAGAATATTTAAGAAAGCACTTTTCTAATGTACTACATGTACTTGTGATTCTGATTTTATCAGGGATTAATGTATTTTTTATCTTCCAGATTATTTCAGTTTTTCATGCATATGAAGCTAAAACAATATCTGTTTGTCAATACAGGGATCTGCTTGAAAATGTGATTTTTATGGCCTCTACTAATCCCATTTCTGGCATGAGTATAGACTGGTGCTTTATCTTACCTTGCAGAACGAGGGAACATATTGTCAGAAAAGTTACTAGTACTGTAAAGTTGAATAAAATGCATATGACACAGTGTTAATGATATTATTATTCATTTTTTTCTACAGTCACTTGTAAGAACTGTGCCTGGTGTTGGGCTCTATTTCTTATCCTTACACACCATCCAGACAAACCTTGGGTAAGTTTCTGTCTTTGTGTGGTTGAGTATGTATCTTTCTGTCTCTCTTTCTCCTTCTGTCTCTCTGCCTGTTTCTTCTGACATATTTTCATTTACTTTATCTCTCTATCTCTCCCTCCCCCCCTCTCTCTCTCTTTCTCTCCACATCCCTCCCTCTCTCCACCTCTGTTTCAGTGTTTCTTGTTTTAACCACAGGTGTAGCTTCTTATCACAATGAAAGAAATCATAAAACTTTGATACAAATATTCATCACAAATATGTAAATATTTCCACATACAATGGAAAGCACTTGGTGAATAGATAGCCACATACTGGTACATGCAAAGGCTTAGACATAACTGTAGCTCAGTGATACTTTTTTTTCTTTTATCTTTATTCTAAGCCCACCCCAGACTACACAGTCTGTCATACTTAAGTTGAAACTCTGGGCTTTTGCAAGCCTCCTTGTAGGTATAAAAGCGAAGTCATTTCTGAATCGTAGTGATGCCATATTGTGATTGGCTATGATTTGAAGCCACTTTAGCCTTTACTCGGAAATAAAGGCTTGCAGTTGACCAAAATTTCGATTTTATTATTTCGATTTTATTATTTCTATATTTACTCCGAACCTCAAGTAAGATAATTTTACTTGTTTAAATTTTCATCTTTAATTCAAAATGCAATTTGGTCCAAAATCTGGTCGTAGTCAGATCGTATAGTGTGCGGTGGTCTTTGGTTTTAAATAATTCTTTGTTATTTCTTGACAATAGGGAAGAATTAATGCAAACTGCCATTGCAATTGAGAAAGAGATTAAATGAATCTAAAAAATATCATGTAACAAAAATATGTGGAACTAACATTTTCATATATTTTCATCCCAAGGTGGACTGAATTGAATGTGTTACGAGGTTTAATTGTCGGTGCTCTTGCCAGGTGTATTGTGGGTACTGTCTTGCTACCTGTGACTGTAGTAAAGACAAGATTTGAGGTAAGCAAGCTTGTTATTTGGTTATTCTATTCGTTTACTAAATCTATTCATACACCATATCTTATATACCATTATATAACATCTAACATTTCATTTAGTATATTATTTATTTATCATCAAGTCCAGTTTCAGAATGCAAATAAAATAATTCCCAATTATCATTTGAGTTAAAATAGAATGATATGTTGCTTAGTACTATTTGCCAAGGCGTATTGATATTTTGGAATACCACTGCTACCAGTCATTATCTGTTCCACTTGAAGTAGCTTTATGTAGCTTACTTTTTCATGTAATAAAGATAAACTGGAATTCTGGTTATGCAATCATGATGTGAAAGAAACTGTTCCAAAGCAACTGGGAGAGTTAGATGAGTTGTATATAAACACAGGTGTCTAGTGTGAGATTTGGAGATTATCGAATTGATAAGAAATTCACTTACTTTTCCCCAAAAGTACATGCACTGCACAAAGAAATGAGTATATGGGACCACGCACAAATCTGGCATGAATGTTGCCTCTGAATTTTTGAGATTTTTCTTGTCATATTTTGAATATGAGGGCATTTGAAGATCAATCCTTTCTAGGGGACATTTTTCTTTGATATCCTTCCTAACTGACATGGAAAGCATGAGAAAGCTCACAGGTTGTTTTTCACCTTTCCCAGAACTCGAGCTTCTCTTAAAATATATTTATCTCCATTAGCGTACTGTGCTTTTTTTTGTCTTCTTTTGTTTGACTAAACAGAGCAAGCAATATTTTTACAAGAGTGTGTCAGGTGCACTGAGGAATATCCACAAGCACGAAGGATACAAAGGTATGTCCATGATCAATTAGGGAATTTCTAGTAGGTACTGAGTAATTCATGAAATGAACAAATGGGGAGAATGTTGCTAATGTGTGTGATTTGATTTACTTTTATTCATTTATCAGTATTTTGTGGGTGGATGGAGAAGTTTTCATGATCAATTTGACACTGTTGCCTTGAATTATCTTGTTCTGGACACCATAACTTGTTGAAAGCTGATTCACAATGGGTATCACTTCCAACATTTAGCAAGATGATGTTTGAAGGTTTGCATGGTGGTACGGACACTCCTGAAGACGACAGTCAAGCTGCCCGAAACGTCGAGTCTTCTCTCCTTCTCCGCCCGCCTCAAGTCTTCTTACCTCTCGCCGACTCAAGCCTCCTCATCTCTTCACCAACTCAATCCTCTCACCTCTTCTGGTTTACAGTCCTTTTTAGGACTTCACCCAGTTTTCGAAAGATACTCTGCCTTCCAACTTTCCTACTTTCTCGCCTCTCTATTTCACCTCCATCTCTATCCACTTTATCTGTAGTCCCTTAGGACTTACCACATGGTGAACCGTAAACCCTTTCTACCAACATTTAGCGATTTGTTACCAGTTTAAATTCCTTTGATTCTACAGGTCTGTACAGCGGGCTGTCAGCCACACTCCTTCGAGATGTTCCTTTCTCTGGTCTCTATCTGGCTTTCTACTCCCAAGCCAAACTACTTGTACATTCAGGTACCTGCTCCATTCTTCCTGTATATTCATGATAAGAGCAAGCGTCAGGCTATTAAACCCATTCGTGACAGGAATTATTTAAAGCCTGATTTGATCAGCTTTTGTTCTTCAAATTGGCAACACCAACATTTTTATTTTATTGCTACATTTTTCTTATAAAACGTCATGTATCTGAAATGAATATAAATTGACAGAAATTATGATGAGAAGTCAAACAGTTGCCAATTTGCAGGGGAAAACGGTGATTTTAAACTTTCTATCACATTGCCAATTTAAAGATTTTAATGCTTATTTTCCTTTAAAAAATTTTTTAGCATCAAACAACGAATATTGACGCAACAAAAATGGGCACAGTTTGTGTAGAATTTTTTGCTCTTTCTGCTCATGTATTTGGTATGATTTTTAGGGCTTTGCATCAAAAGATATTAGGACAAACCACAAATGTGGACCTCTGTCACGAATGGGTTAACCTGTCTCTAGTCATTGTGTATATGCTGTAGTATGCTGTACCTTTAAAGCCCACCGCACACTATACGATCCGACTGTGACCAGAGTTTCAAATAAGTGGTATTTTACATTTAGTATGAAAGTTTAAACAAGTAAAATTATCTTATTTGACGCTCAGAATAATGATGGGAATACTAAAATCAAAATTTTGGTAAACGCAAAATCGGCTTCCAAATTGTAGCCAATGGTAAGATTACTATGACGTCACTATGATTCGGAATTGACTTCGCTTGTTTTCCTACAAGGAGGCTTGCAATGGCCCGGAATTTCCATTTCAGTATTTATTAGACTATTCAGAACTTTGATCATTAAGATTTTACATGTTTGAATGTTCATATCAAATGCTGTAACAAATTTTTCCAAAATCGGAATGCAGACAGATCATACGGTGTGCGGTGGGCTTAAGTCATATTGAAATCCTAAGACATGTCAGAAACACATTACAGTCAAAAATAGAATTCAAACAATACTGACAAAAATAGAGTTTTATCACAAAATGCCATTTTTGAACATTTTAAAGTAAGGGAACCATCGTACAATACAAAATAATGATTTCGAATGATACCTAGCTCAGTTTGAAGTCATGATCAAAAGTATCTCAAAATTCCTTAATACTTTTCAATTCATTTTATTTAGGCAGTTTTGATTGCATATATCTTAAATTGCCAAAAATGGATATAACCTGCTTTGTGACAAAATTCTTCATATGCATTTTGTGTTCTTTATGCATCTTTTTGCACCACGCAATTTCACTAAGCTACCTTACAGCTTTGCCCATTTCTCTTAAGGAAATTGTGTTCTCTCTTTTACACACTACAATTGATAACTTATCTAATATTTCACTGTTTGCATTTTGTAACTCTTTTGTATGTATTGCCATGATTCTACCTGTGGGATATACATGTACATGTATCTTAACCCATTCAACCCATTCGTGACAGGAATTATTTAAAGCCTAATTTGATCAGCTTTTATTCTTCAAATTGGCAACACCAACATTTTCATTTTATTGCTACATTTTTGTTATAAAACGTCATGTATCTGAAATGAATATAAATTGACGGAAATTATGATGGAAAGTCAAAAAGTTGCCAATTTGCAGGGGAAAACGGTGATTTTAAACTTTCTATCACATTGCCAATTTAAAGATTTTAATGCTTATTTTCCTTTAAAGAATTTTTTATCATCAAACAACGAATATTGATGCAACCAAAATGGGCACAGTTTGTGTAGAATTTTTTGCTCTTTCTGCTCATGTATTTGGTATGATTTTTAGGGCTTTGCATCAAAAAGATATTAGGCCAAACCACAAAATGTGGACCTCTGTCACGAATGGGTTAAGCAGCAATTGTACAAAAGATACTTGCATTGTATGAAAAAAGCAGAAATGTTATTGTGTCATTTTTGGTGATATCATGCTAGCTTCCAGCCAGATGACAATGCCGATTCACTTCACCTGTGGATTAGCTGCTGGTATTCTTGCCTCATCTGTCACTCAACCGTTTGATCTCATCAAGACTCACATGCAGCTGGATCCAATCAAATATCCTACTTTTAGGTCAACGTTCCAGGTCATTGTCAAGGTAAGTAGGAAATGTATACCATGAAGCCATGAATTATGTGTTTTCTTTTAGATAAATGTTAGTAACGCATCAAAACTGATCACTTCAGAGTTAATACATGTCACAGATGAACAAACCTCAAATATCCACATGTATTGAGAAATTCACATTGTACATGTGGGTGTATTATGTGCTTTATAAAGAACACCGTCGTTGTATCTTCAGACAGATGTTCAAACATAGAGAAGGTTACTTTGATCTAGTCTAGTTTTATTCTCAAGAGTGAGGGTGTAAAACGTAGCCAAAGTTCAACATCCTATTGGTCTGTCATTTAGCTAAATCTGGCACTCTTGACTTTTAGAAAAATACTGTATATGAGTGTGATCGGTTTCAGGGTAACATTTTGTCCGTCTGTGACACTCATGGTATCCTATGGTGAGAGGTTACCTAACTTTATTTTTTATCACAAATTGTTTGTATATGGTTCCTTAGAAAGTTCTGAGATGGGGATTTCCTAAGACCAAACCACTTTCAGCAGGGGTGTTGTTAAAAATTGCTCTGTTTAGAATAATGACTCACCATTTTTGACATCTCCTACAAAATCAAGGGGTTCAATTTCAAATTCTAAATGGATGATGGGGAATCCAATTTATTTGACTTACATTTGTATTAAAAAATATTCGGCGTCGATTTATTTGGATAGATATGGCAACAGAGAGTACTAGAAGGTCACACACCTAATTTATATCTTGTCCCTCCTTGACATTGAACCTTTCCTTGATTTGCATTTGAATAGGAAACCATGACAACCAAACTCATGTACTTCTCAGAACACTTAGTGGTACCCTTCATGATATGCCATAAAGTAATCCATGATACCTTGTTACTTAATTTTTACAGGCCTTCAAAGTTGGGATTTTTTTGTTTAACCCATTCGTGACAGAGGTCCACATTTTGTGGTTTGGCCTAATATCTTTCAATGCAAACCCTAAAAATCATACCAAATACATGAGCAGAAAGAGCATAAAATTCTACACAAACTGTGCCCATTTTGGTTGCATCAATATTCATTGTTTGATGCTGAAAATTTTTTAAAGGAAAATAAGCATTAAAATCCTTAAATTGGCAATGTGATGGAAAGTTTAAAATCACCGTTTTCCCCCTGCAAATTTGCAACTTTTTGACTTATCATCCTAATTTCTGTCGATTTATATTCATTTCTGATACATGACATTTTATAAATGAAATGTAGCAATAAAATAAAAATGTTGGTGTTGCCAATTTGAAGAATAAAAGCTGATCAAATCAGGCTTTAAATAATTCCTGTCACGAATGGGTTAAATATCCGTCCATGACAAACTGATCACACTCATATTGCCTTTGCTCATTTGTGTTAAGCAAGGTTTACATGTAGCATGAGGTATGATTTGACCTTTGACATGTCATTTCCTTCAGAACCATGGTGTGATGGGTTTGTTTGCTGGAATGGTCCCAAGATGTATCAGAAGAACACTCATGGCTGCTCTGACATGGACGGTCTATGAAGAGGTTTGTAGAATTGTTTAGATAACTTAGTAAAATAATAATGCAATTATTTGTATAGCACCTTTTCATACCGGACATACAAGCACTTTAATACAGAAAGAAAAATGGTTAACAATGGTACAAGACATAAACTAACTTACAAAATTAAGAGTAACATAAAGAACTTTTATTAACTTGACTTATTGCAAGGTATATACAAAAGGATGAATGCTGACAAGCGGACCATTAACAGAAAAGATGTGTTTTTAGATTTTACTTAAACATACTAAGTGAAGATGCATTCTTGATAGATTTGGGTAGATTGTTGCATGTTTTTTGAGCAATGGCTACGAATTCTGCTTACCAGCATTGGTCCGACATCTTGGGACATGGATTACTGTACTGGTGTTTGACCTTAGATTATAACTGGGGGGGGGGGTTCACATGAATAAGATTGGACAAATTTGAGGGAGATTTAGTGACTTAAATACAAGTGTAGCATTCTTAAACTGGGGCCTGTTTCTGAAAATCAACGCCAAGTTAATCATATCTTTGTCCGCCAACTACCGAGATGACTCTAATCTTGCAAAACCGTTTCACGAAGAGTATACTAGCTAAATATCTTATGATATCGATACTATCGGTGAGGAAATGTGACAACACAAAGCCTTGATCACAATAACACATATATTTTGTAAAAGGATTTTTATCTAAACTGCAAATATTTGAGTGAATGGGAGGATGCAAAGATTAGAAATAGTAGCAAGGGGTTATGGATGCAAGATATTTTCAAATTAGGCAGATCACCCGAAAGAAATACTTTAAAAATTCAGTTTTTAGAAATTACGTTCATTATCGCTTGGAACGCAAGATGGGTACCCCAGGGACACTAGTTTTTCTAAATAAACACTTGCGTTTATGATCTTAAAAACAAGAGCCAATAATAGATTTATCCAGCGTCATGGTTTGACCAAAACATTGAAATACAAAATTTTGCCAAATTGCAAGCTAAGATATGTGTCTTGGAACTATTTCATGTAAAAAGCTATGTCAGTTATCTTTAAATAAATACGAGTCTGAAAACTACAGACTACCCCTTTGACTTTGCCTTGCCTGAAGTGGCAGAATTGCGTTCTTTTGTGAGATATCAAAATCACAGGAGAAACCCCCCTAGGAAACTTCTTTTGCAGATCATTTCATATGAAACGTATGAAATCTAATATTCATACATAAGCAAGGATGAATTACTGATTTTAGGAACCTGTAGAAAAGATGGATATGAATTAGTTTTAAATCTATGTAGCTTTCATCTTGGCCAGCCATAATCTACCAAATTAATGACATGTGATTGTGCTGCATATTGATGAAAAAAGATATGACAGGGTCAGAGGCGTCATAAGTTCTTAGTCAGGATGTTGGCGTTGATCTTGGCAGACATGGCTTCGTGGAACACGTAGCAGACAACTAGCCAACTAGCAGTGATGTTAGCTGAGAAGTTGACTTATGACGGTTTTGAGAAACAGGCCCCTGGAGTCTTTGCTGTAATGGTGTAGTGTGAAAAGATGCATAAAGAATGCAAAATGCATGTTGTTGTCTTTATTGTTTGCATTCCAGACACATCTTCTTGCACAACTCCATTTTGCTAAGATACCCTAAATCAAAATTCTTAGGTCTTTATCATGTGTGCTGAACAGGGAAAAAATACATGGGGGCTCAGGGCGAATTTGCCCCCGAAATGCCAAAAAGAGCCCTGGAAAACTAAAAATGAGCCCCTGAAATTCTCATAGGGTCCAATGTTAACTGTAATACAATGTAGGAAATTCGGACCGGTGGGCTCAAAAAGTAGCCCCAGAAAAAAATTAATTATCTTTTTCCCTGGTGCTGAATTTGTTAGAAAATGCCCTAGGTGGTGAATATGATATGCTGCAATGTTCTGCTTTTTAGCGAATGCATATATGAAATTATTCATTTTCTGAATATCCATAAACAAACCACAAGCATGACCAATGTAGTGGTTCTTTAAGATGACATATTTCTGTTGAATATAATGATTGAACACTCCAACTCCTACGACAGCATGAAGTAATGGTAAACAATTTTCTTCCTTTTTTTCTGTGTACAGTATAATACTTTCTTTGTCGCTACTTGTTCACCAGCCTTTCTTTTGAACACCATTTATTTTGCTTACAGATGAAAGTCAGGCTGAATCTGAAGTGAGGTGCTGTACAGGAAAAGCTCTAACAAGTCAATGCTGCAGTCATTGCATCTCTGAAGGAGCAATTTTACTGCCAAAGAAATATATAATGTCTGTAAATTTTAAAGAAATGCATGTAAATATTTTGAGTATTAAATATTCACACTTGAAAATTTAATTACCAGTGAACACTGTTGGCTAGAAAAAAAAGGAGTTAATTATTTGTTTTCTTCTTTTTGTTGATACCTTCTTTTTGATGGAATGAAAGGCATATTTTAATTCTCACTGTTCAATGATTAATCAGATACTGCAACTAGTCTAGAACTAAACTGCTTTGTAAAAGCATTTATGCAAGTTTACTTTTCAAGGATGCCATTTAGGATTGATAAAAAAAGTAGGAAAATCATCTAGAATAGACCCTTTTGTACACAAAAAAGGTGTTTTCTATGGACACAAATATATTGCTAAAGTAGGAATTCCTACTTTTGTCTGAAAAGTGGCAGCCCTGAGTTTTGTACCAAGTCACAGTCAAAGTCACAGGATAGCTATGTGATCAGCTCTATTCTTACTATTGTGGTATGTTAGTGATACAGTGTTTGTTATGTACATAATGGAAATTGGAAATGTGTATTGGTTGGCAAATAAACGTGGCCGTGCTAAATCAGTGTTTTTTACATTTATGACGGTTTCCACATGTGTATTTGAAATCTTTTGCCAATCCCATTAATAAGTCAAATGAATTTCTTTACAGTACTGCATGCTGAATTGGTATGTATGTGTTAAGGGTATATTAGCATTTCTGCCCTACTTTGGCAAAAGGAAGCAAGTGACAAAAGTGACATTTCCTATAAAAGAACAAAATGTATCTGTCATTTACACTGATGTATCATGATGTCTTGCCTAACATATCTCTTAGCAGGATGAGTGTTCATGCATAAAATTTAGCTCGGAAGAAAAGCACACTAGGTAAACTATGAAAATATCAATAACTCAAATTTGGTTGATATGTCACTTACTTCCCCTTGTCAAGTAGCAGAGATTTATGAAATCATGTGCCTTTTTGAATTGTTGAGCAGCTGTGCTCGTGCCAGTTTATATTGTATTTGATTCATATGTACATACTTACTTTGTGGCAGTTGACTATGTTCCAGTTGATAATGTTCCAGCTTCAAATAATTCTATGCTGTAAACAGTAACTGTTCGAAAGAAGTAATTTGATGATTAGCTGTGTCAAGAATTGGCTTTGTTGATGCAAGGATGAAGCATGCTTTAGTGTGAAGTTGATGGCTGCCTGTTCTTTCTCACATGAAAAATTGCATTGTGCAATTCTGTGTATACATCAAGAAAGTTCCATTATGATGCAGATATAAGTGCATGATGTAAGTGTATGTAAGACAACTCAAAGAATTAATGCTTTATATCTTCAGTAAATTTGATCAAGAAAAGGATATTACAAGCGAGTTCATGTGTAAATTATTCCTTTTTGTGATGTACATTTTTCATGGTTACTCTCTTGCACAAAATCATTGTGTCAGAACAGTATTAATTACTCCAGATGAATATTATCTGAATTCCACGAATTAAAGTGGGCCCATGTCCCTCAAAACAAAACTATTAGTAATTGTGATGAATTGATCAATTTCACGATGTTTGCAAGAATACATCATTCACTGATACACTACTATTTCTGTTCTGGTACAATGTGATATGGAATTGTGTTTTGATAAAGAGGGGGGGGGGGGGGGAAGAAGGTGATAATCTACTTCGTAGTTTTGCATGGTATTGAAATGCTATCCTACTGTTCTTTTTTCCCCTTCTATCCCTCTCTCTCTTCCTCTCCTGTAAATACTATTCTTTCCCCTTTTTTTTACTGTCATCTCCCTCTTTTTCTCATGTAAGTCATATAAATATCTCTCTTTTCTTCTCCTTTCTATCTCTCACTCAATTTCTCTCAATCTATTCCCTTTTCTCCTTTATCTTACCTAATTCATTTCCATTATTTATAACATTTTTTAGAATTCTATAAATTTCAAATAGACAGCTGAACAATAATTATGTGACTTGATTACCAGTATTTTCCTCTATTAGTCTCATTGCAAGGGTCAATGAATATGTTATATACACTTCCAACACATACAAATGATATTCACTGATTAAAATTCCACATGTATTATTCACCCATTCTAAAACAACCAGGTCAATTACATTCGACTTTGCACATTGTTCTTTTAATGTTAGTCAAGCAAATACATGTACCAAATTCTAAACTTCATAATTCATGAAGTTTCAAGAAAAGTTTTCAGGAAAATATAATCACAATAATATAATTTTATAGCAATATATATGTAAAATTTTACAAGAAGATTCTGTGACAAGTAATCCAACAATTAACATGAAATAAATTTCCCTAGAATTAAAGATATGCAATTATATACATGTATCTAATTACACAAATTTCCTGAGATTCTACTCATTATTGTGTAGAAAGGAGAATAGTATTCATTTTTTTTTCAGGGATGATTTAAAACCATTTGAAGCCTTTGGAGCATGTGATGGTCCAAATGGACTGCAACATCCAGTTATCTGATTAGAGTTTGACCTACATGTAAGATATCCCTTTGGAGTAGGGCATCTAGATTTCAATTACAGATTGTTCAGAACAACTGTCACATTCATAGGGTGCGATTTGGGTAAAGCAGCTTCATCAGTAACTGCTTCACTTTGACAGGAAATACAAACATATTGAAACCAGAAACAGGAGACAATTGCTTAGAAGATATTCAGTATGGTACTCAAGTATTTAGCACAAGTTCGTTTAAACAACATCTCACAAAAAATATGTTCATACAAGGGATAATATATATCTGACTGTGCACTACAGTTTGTCAAAAAAAAATTACAATGGGCCTGTAAGTATTTGTAATAAAATAAATCATTTTGCAATATGAAGTCATTTTTTATTATGAAACTATAACTATTCCTCTACCAGTCAGTGAAGACCCAGTCTGATTCAGTCCAGTAGTCACGAAGAAATACAGATTTTTTAAACGGAAGCCATCCAAGTTTGGACAGTTGGAGAACTCAAAGCACAATTGACAATCCCACTATCCTTTTGAATGGTTTACAAGGGAAATCACTGTTTTGTTTTGATTTGCTATGATTGTTATTGCAGTGGTGTATCATGTAATAATTCTTTCTCTAGTCCAACAGTCAAAGGATCAGGGAGTTGAGTAAAGCGCCTCACTGTCCACTTTACTCCATCTTTTATCAATAACGTCCTTGGCATCCACAAAATGAAAATATCATGTTCACAGGAGACTAGTTCACAAATTTATTCAAATTTATTCATACTATTTCAACAAAAATTGTTACTGATTATGTAAAAAACAAGGCACTTGTGAAAATATAGTCTTATAATTTTGTTTTATGATCACTGAATTTTATTACTCACGAATGACCAACATCTTAAAACTCTGAAAACTTAATTTTGTTATGGAAAAAACATATCCTTATTCTCTTCATTTGCAACAACAACAACAGCAACAACAACAACAACAACATCAAGAATGGTGATAGCCACTGACAAAAAATAAATTGTTTTCATCACAACCAAAGCACAAATAAAAAGAAAATAGTGATTTCCTTTGCAAACAGTTAAAAAAGAGATGTGATTGGTCAATGATTTAAGAGTTCCTTTTGTTCAAACGTGGACAGTAGGGACTTATGACATTGTTTACAAAAATCCCTATTTCTTTGTGACTAATGGACTGAATCAGACAGAATCTTCACTGACTGGTAGAGAAATAGTTAAGGTTTCATAATCTACGATGACTTTTCATATTGCAAACTGATTTCATTAAACTGATACTTATAGTCTCATCGTAATTTTTTTTAGACAAACTCTATGATGAAATGTCAAAGACATTTGGCCATTCCTTATTCATAAGCATCCAATGTCAATTTTCATATCCAAGTATTCCAAATTCTCTTCTAAATGATGCAGAAAGGTTTATCAGACAGAAAACATTGTAAATTGGACCATCTTCATGAGATATTGTAACATAAGAAAATCAGGTCCGTCGGTCAGCTGAAGTTCTTGATCCGGTGCTGTCAATGTATAGAGCTACATCATCAAATGTGTCCAGTTCAACAAGTCACAAACCAACAGAATATTTGTTTCAAGTTTACAGTCCATACGTAACTATTCCCGATCATCTTTGTTTATTGCTGAATGTGAACAGCTCCCCTACTCTCACATCAGAATGGTGAGGAAGATCTAAATGAATGCAGAATACAGAGAAACATATGATAAAAATGGTGACAAAAATAGAAGATCCCTTTGGTCGCTCAAGTTCAACAAGCATTATTTTGTTGTTTTAGATATGTGTTCTTTTTTGTGTGGTGAGAGGGAATAACAAATCTGAGCACATAATGACCCGTATTAATGATAATAACAATAATACTACTAATAATAATATTCTGAATCTAAATGAAGATCTAAATGAATGCAGAATACAGAGAAACATATGATAAAAATGGTGACAAAAATAGAAGATCCCTTTGGTCGCTCAAGTTTAACAAGCATTATTTTGTTGTTTTAGATATGTGTTCTTTTTTTGTGTGTGGTGAGAGGGAATAACAAATCTGAGCACATATGATCCTCATTAATGATAATAATAATACTACTACTACTAATATTCTGAATCTATATGGCACTTAATACATCTCGGATGTCTCTGAGCACTTTATAGTATACAAATAGCGAATAGACAAGAGTGCAATGGTACGAGATTTCGCATGAGGTGAAAGAGCGACCTTCTATTCGACGAGGCGAAGCCGAGTTGAATAGAAGTTATGTCGTGATCTTTCATCGAATGCGAAATCTCGTACCATTGCACGAATTAGAATATTCGCTATTTGTATTGTACAACGCTTCAGAAGTCTGAGAAATTGATGAAAATCAAGAAAAAACAGCAACATTTTGGTTGAAAAATCAAGGTTTATAAAGCATGGAAAGAAGTTCCGACTGCAAAATGCCGGTGCGCCATGGCTAGGCTGTGCGCGTATCTAGATCTGCAGCAGTGCACGAACGCGACTTGCTAGCTGGCATGGCATAGCCTGAGCAAGCAACAATAAATATGCGTATAGGTTCTATCACAAAAGAAACAAAAGAAGTAATTTGTGGGATTCTACTGTGATGTCACTCTAACCGTGCAATGGTACATTTTGGATGGTACGAGTGCAATGGTACGAATATCGCGTGTTCAGCTCCCATAGACTTGCGTACAACAAGCTGAGTAGGCGTTGTACAATTCTAAATATCATTACCCCTGTCATCGGATTTGGGCTTGCACGCATCCAATGCATGCACCTTCTCCACTCCCTGGGGAGCATTCCAGCCAGGCATCTTTTGCAGATGCTCATATACATCCAAGCCAATTGTTCTGTCTGCTATCAGATTCAGATATTCAAAGTACTGCCCACTATCCTTATTCTCTCTATTTCTTCTCCTGCATCTTTCTTTCTAACAGCATCTATGAAAAGGCCTTGAAGTGCTCACAGCATCCTCACCTGATCTTGTTGTTTTGTATCTGTCTGTCCTGACAGGAATCGATGTCACATGAGATGGATCCAGGGATGAGGATGATGGTTGTTGGTTCAGATTGAGGGATGAACCTTTCCCTTTGCCATGGAGGAAGTGTGATAATATCCCATATAACAAAGGACTGACAAGAGATAAATATTATGAATACCAAATTCAAGGAATCATCTGAACAATTGCTATTATGAGAAAGTGACTCAAGCGCATGCTTGAAAGCTGGTCAACACTCCCAAAATATCATTCTATGCTACAGAATAAAATTATACATTAGTGATTCTCATTCTCAAGCACTACTCAGCAAATTTACATGTACCACGTTCCACATCATGAACATTTCCGTAACAATTCATGTCTCTTGTAGTGATTTCAACTTTTACACAGATGCTTTTTCATTTCTTTTTTATTTTACTGAATAGTAAAATCTGCAATTATGTCTAACTTTTAAACACATACACTATAACAGATATTTTGTAGTTGAGAAGAGAACATATAATTTGTAGTATTTACATAGCCTTGTATCAAGAAATACCATGTAAACCTTGATGCCTTATACAGTATATGACATCAGTGTGTATTACTTACATTCCAGCTGTATGCCTATCTTCCACTATGTTGAGCTCACTTGCTAAGAATCGACGATCCAAGGGTGTGGTCGGTTGTCCCGACTCTGAAAGATTGTCAAAGCACCAGAAAAAAAAATAATCATATCTGAATGATGTCAATAAATACTGCAGTCATGGAAAAAATCAATAGATACTTCTAAGAAAATTGGAGTCGACTAATTGGTTTCAGATGTATTGCCTGTGATATGGAGAGTCAAGATCGTATGCAGTCAACCAATAATGCACTTTTTCAAGAATTTGTTCATTGGTGGTAAAAACATCATACTCACATCAGATAAAGAAAAAGAAAATGGGGAGGATAATTGTGAAGAAGAGAAACAGAAAAGGAGAGCGAGGAAATAATAACAAACAGAGACAGTAGTTACCATGAAGAGAAAAAAGAAAAACAATTGAGAATAAAGAGTGTAAAATAGAGAGGTAGAACCCTGATAGCAAGATAGATTCAGAAATGTACCAAAACTAAATGTCCATTCTTTCTGGTACTGATTTATCTACATCCTCACAGTTCAAAATGAAGGGTCTTCATAACATTCTGATATCTACTCAACAGACATACCAGCTAAGAGTACAGATGATGTGTATTTATAGCGGTTGAACTCTAGGTACTCCCTGATGAGTTCATTGATGAGCATGTTCTCATTACTCAGCTGTGGCTTCCTCTGCTTTGGGTCATCCAAGGCGTGAAACACTTCAGCCCGAACTCTGGCCTTGATCTCTCCAAGGACACCATTGTTCTCCAGTGTCTCCTTGACAACTGATGAAGTGTAAGGATTTGACAAAAAGGAACTTTATCTGAAGTTAATGATAAAGGGTCTCACCTCACCCCCTGATCTCTATAAATTGTAATATGTAGGCAATGGCCCTACACCTGCTGTTCATGTTGACCTTTCTCCTTGGACTTGTTTTTAATCTTAAATCATAAAGCATGTGAAGATTTTCTATCTAACGTTTACTTAGTAACTACAAGCATCTGCAGCAAATGACAATAATATTAACATAACAAGAAAATATAAAAGAAAAGGGAAATATGAAAAACAGTGATAAAAATAAAACAACAGAATAAAATCTTTCCTAATTTTCAAAATCTAAACATGAAGAGACTGATTGGCAAGTCGCAACAATGACTAGCTTTAGCTTAAGGAAGCTCTTTGTGTTTTTATTCTGATATTTCACAAAGAGCTTCATTTAAGTCCTCTGCCATTTGCCCCTATGGAGAGTCCCATGTAAACAAAGATATATTATGCCTCCAAATCCCACTTTCTCATGCACGGTTAGCCCTGCAAACTACCTTCGAAGTTCGCCAGTGGACCAGTAGATCTAACTGTGATATTAGAACCTAAACTTTATTTTTCAAACTCAAAATATTGACTTTTGAATGATACGATACCCAACTTTCTTGGCGATTTTGTCGTGCGATTAATGTCTATTTTAATAGTGCGACCTCCAACATCGTGAGTTCACCTACACTCGTTGGTCCCGGCCATAGGCGAAGAGCGGTACAGCGTTGCACTCTCGCATGTTTTTACACCTAGGATAATAGAATATCCTATCTCCATTCCATTCCTCCAACTGGATGTAAATTATCTTGATCAAATGAATTTTGAAAAATATTTTTCTGATCACTGGTGACAAAGCTCTAGCTCCTCTGTCCCCCAAAATTCATTGTTAGAACGCTACTTTCCTATTGTCAGCAATTTGCATGCTACAGCACGCATGTTGTGCGAGGTTAGTATAGCCTGTGGCCGACATCAGCGGGTGTAGGTGAACTCACGATGTCGAAGGTAGCGCTACTGAAATGGAAATTAATCATGTGGCAAATTCGCCACGAAATTTGGGTCTCATATCAATCAAAAGTCAATATTTTGACTTTGAAAAATAAAGTTTAGGTTCTAATATCACAGTTAGATCTAGGCCTACTAGGCCCCTACCAGTAGTACTGGTCCACGATCCACTGGCGAACTTCGAAGGTAGTTTGCAGGGCTAACCGGGCATGAGAAAGTGTGATTTGGAGGCATAATATTTCTTTGTTTCTTTATCGCATTTTCCCATGTTCAGTAGGACTAGGCCTATTTGATAATATTATGATTAGACCTATCATTCCAAGTCATATCCTTATATTTTTTTTCAATTTTAGCAGGGGGTACATATGGAACTCTTGCTGAGGACCCAAGCTCTTCGTGAAATATCAAAATAAAAACACGAAGAGTTTCCTTAAAGGTAACTCGTCCCTTTTGCAAAATCGACAAAAATCCATACAACTTGGCATGATTTTAGGATATGCCCTTCTGATACTGTTCATTTGATCTTACGGTCATACATTGCTTAAGTCATTAATGTAAAATGAAAATCTGGCCACCAAGTAACCTTGAATAAGCAAGTCGGATCAACTCACCGGCAGTAGCGCAGCCAGCTGTATATAGCTAGCTAGCTTAGCCGCGCACAGCTCGCGGCCACGACATGTACCGTACATAATAATAGTGGCGCTGTAACGTGAATCCTTTCGTTGTGTGCTATCTCGAATCTTCAGGTCTTTTTTTTCGTGGTACGAAAAAAAGAAAGCTCTGATGAATTATCAAAGATTATTTCCTTAAAACCAAATTTCACGCTTTGTCAATTTCAGGGATAGGTTATAATCTTATATGGCCTTTCGGCAAGACTTCCTTTGCAACAGCCACCCAACTTGCAAGGTGTGCTTTATTCCGTTAGCATGTTTGGGTGGCTGTCGCAAAAGGAAGTCTTTCCAGCCTTTCTCTCTCAAATGATGACAGAGTCAGGGAACTTTCAGAATTGGGTCTGCAAAAGGGACGGGCTGTCTTTAAGGCTTAAGGCTTTAAGCTAACAATGACACCGACAGTCAACGCAACATGTCGTTCAAGACGGCGCATTACTTACACCAATTAAAGTACATGGGCACAGTCAAATTTTTTGCAATTTGTGTTTGCCCATTTAAAATAATTAAATTTCATACCAACGAATTTTCTCAGCAACGTATGACTGGAAGTTATGACAAAATTTCAAAAAGCAAGAGAAAGATCAGTATACCTGCTTTTAGTTCTTGTGCTTGAGCCATTTCACGTAGTCTATATTTCAAACGAACCGGCAAAATTCATGAACTATGGAACGCTGAAAGGGTGGGGCAAATCCACCACAATAGATGAGAGAGTACTATAATCTTTGGAAGACACCATCTCGAGGACCCGGGCTGCGTTTCACGAAACCGTCATAAGTCTAACTTCTCGGACATCCCATTGAAACGCGTGTTGTAGAATTAACACGCGTTTCAATGGGATGTCCATGAACTTAGACTTATGACGGTTTCGTGAAACGCAGCCCTGGACCCCGGACCTGGACGTGGGAAGTCGGAGAGGGAGGGGAGAGGTGAAGGGGGTGAAGCTGCATTAATCGTTCCCGATTTTGTTTTATTGCATGCACTGGGTCCCAGTTAGAGAAAAACTAAAACTCCTACTCAAGACCCGGACTTGACCCTCAGACGCGGCAGCCAGAGAAAAATTGCAGTTAGAGGTGATGAGTAGAAATCCAAATTAAAATCAAGGAAATATTCACATGAAATATTAAACGATGGAAAAAGTGAAACTACGAAGAGAGAGGCTTATCAAATATTAGTTAATGGAGATCAAATAAGAATGATCAATTTTCAAGAATTAACTTCCATCTCCTTTGTCCTTCCATTCTATTTTGCCATCTCATCTTCCCCCGGCTTTTTAAAAATTATTATTATTAATTCACTTTATCATTATCTTTATTTTTAGATTATTCATTATCATTTCATTAACTCATTCCTTTTTATTCATTATCAAAAATCAGTTATATAAGTTACGTTGTCATTATCCACTATATTATCATAACATATAAACACATTACTAATATTAACCTTTCATTCACTCCTTAATTCACTCATGCACTCCCCTCTCATCCAGCTCCTTCATCGTCATTCACATACACGTATGTGTGTGTGTTTGTTTTTTTCAGACAACATACGTCTGGGACCGACCTTTAACGTCCCCATCCGAAAGACGTGACTGAGACTCGAACCTGGGTCCGGATCAGAGTCAATTTGTAGGAGAAGAGCTGCACACGGATGGCCGCTTGACCAACTCCTGCTCCCTTTATTTCCCTCTCTCAGTCTCTCCCCTCTCTCTCCCTATCCCCTCTCTCTCTCCCCCTCTCTCTCTCTCTCTCTCTCTCTCCCTCTCGAGCAGTCTCTCTCTCTCTCTCTCTCTCTCTCTCTCTCTCTCTCTCTCTCTCTCTCTTTCTTTTTATTTACTTTTTTCTCACTCCATCGCTCTATTTCCCACCATGCCCACTCTGTATCTAACCTCACAATACCTTACGACATTAGGGACCCTTTAATTTCCTGTTGAGTGGATCACCCATTACATGTAATATAATATAATCAGGGGCGTCGCTAGACTTTTTTTAATGGGGGGGGGGGGGTGTAGAGGCCAGATTGCCGACAAATTATGCCTCCGATTGCCGACGACCAACGTCGACAAATTCAACTGTATAAAGCCCACGAGGCATGTTCAGTTGTGTGCCTCTATTATATTTTCCTTCCAAATTATATTTGTTCACCTCACTTGCTAAATGTGTTAGCTTTCCGAAAACATTCTGTATCTAAATATAATATGAGCGAGCGCAGCGAGCGAGGAAAAATATACACTCTCTTTCGTAGAAGTGATAGTTCTTCATCAAACTACATGATGGGCTTAAAGATATCTAAATCATATATTTGGTCACCTCTCTCACATGATTCATTCGCTTTCAAAGACCATCCTAAATCGTAATATTATACGAGCGAGCACAGCGAGCGAGGAAAAAATCTATAAACTCCTTATCATTATAATCCTTTTCATGGCAGAAGTGAAAGTTCTTCATCAAAATACATGATGGGCCTTTAAGATATCTATTTTGATATTTTGGTCACCTCTCTTACCTAATTTATTTGCTTTCAAAGACCATCCTGTATCTAAATATCATATGAGCGAGCGCAGCGAGCGAGGAAAAATATATATACTCTTTTTATGGTATAGAGGTGATAATTCTTCATCAAAGTACATGATGGGCCTCGCTTGCCGAATTCGTTTGCTTTCCCAAATCCATCTTGTATCTGAATATTGTACAAGCGAGCGTAGCGAGCGAGGAAAAATACTCCTTTTCATGGTAGAAGTGAAAGTTCTTCATCAAAATACACGATGGGCCTTTAAGATACCTATTGTGATATATTTGGTCACCTCTCCTACCTAATCTATTTGCTTTCAAAGACCATCCTGTATCTAAATATTATACGAGCGAGCGCAGCGAGCGAGGAAAAATATATTTACTCTTTTTTATGGTATAGAGGTGATAATTCTTCAACAAAATACATGATGGGCCCCAAAATATCTAAATTATATATTTGTTTATTTCACTTGGCAAATGTGTTTGCTTTCCGAAAACATCCTGTATCTTAATTAATATAATACGAGCGAGCGCAGCGAGCGAGGAAAAATAGGCTCTCTTTCGTGTTACCAGTGTTATTTCGTCGTCAAAATGCCCAAGCAAATAAGCCGAATATGACTCTATTTGGGCACCTTACTCATCTTTCTTTTTTCTTTTTCCCTCCTTCCTCTTCCCTCTCCTTTCTCTCCCTCTCTCTCTCTCTCTTTTTTGCCGACAGCGATCGCGAATTTGCCGACAAGAATTTTTAATGGGGGGGGGGGGGGGTGTCACACCCCCACCCCCCCCCCCCCCCCTCTAGCGACGCCCCTGAATATAATTATCCATGTATCGACCTTACTCCACTTCAACACATCATCACAACTAGGCGTTGTGGCGTGCGCCTGTAATCCAGCTAACAGTGGAAATTATTTCTGATTCAGCGGACTCAGGTTCGAGTCCCGGTTCGAGTCTCGTCTGGGTCACGTCTCTCGGATGGTGACGTCAAAAGGGCGGTCCCAGACGTAAATAAGATTGATACACGTCTGTAAAAACCCAATTCAACAACAACAACAACAACAACATAACTGAGGTAGATAAATAAATTGATACAGCGCCTTTAATGTAAGCATTGTTTCTAATTAGTCTAATTTCACTGTCCGTATTCTTTTGGAAGCAACTGTGAAGTGCATGGTAAAAATGTTGGGTGCAAAAATTATCAAAATATGAAGGTAAATTCGTTGTTATCCTACTAACTTTAAGGCAGTGGGTGTAAGCTCAACACGAAAGGATTTTTGCTGAATTACAAAAAGCATTTTATTGCGATTGGGCAAGATATTATTATTATTAGGTTGGCATAAAATTCTCCAAGCTGGGCGGACTCACAATTCTCATATATGAGACAATTATTTTTTCTTGTTGAATGCCAAAAGGCCGATAATACTGGTCTGAATTAATTCTTTATTTTACTGTCGTCTATGATCATTGCAACTATTTTAACAGGACAGGGAAAATGAAATAAAATAACTCAGTTATCAAAACATTTTTATATTGGTTTCATAACTCATTTATTGCCAATTCATTGCACAAACAGTTTGATCACCGATTAGATGTTTTTGTTTTGTTTTGTTTTTTTATAGATTTTATGATATTATAAAATATAGCAAATCATTCATAATTATATCCTTTGATTCATTTGCTCAAACTCATAAAGATGTTATTTTCTACAGTTGAATTACGAATAATCAGGTCACAGTAAACAAATTGATTTTTTTTTTTCTCATTTGAAACTTCTAAATCTCCCATAATGTAGAAACAAAAAACACTGTGTCACTCAGTGAAAGTGTAGTCTCCTGAAGGGTGCACAAAGCAAGACTGAGGGAAAGGAAAAGAAGAGAAAGGACAATACAAAATCGACATTTTTCTTTTTGAAACAAGAATATCTTTACTACAGTGTTAGCTAACTAGCCTGTGTTAACTTTTATTTACGAAAACAATATTAGTGGGAAATCAATATCTTAGTATATATTATGATACTAAAGACTAAGAAATACTATTGAACATGTAAGTGACGAATCAGAGCAAAATGAATTAATGAATGAATAAAAATGCGGTTAACCTTTTTTCAAATTTACACTATCTAGGCTCAAAATACTAAGTTATGAATTTCGTAAGTTGACTTACCCCCTTTTATACATACTCAGCGTTCTGACTTAGGCCTGAAAAAGCAATTTCATCCAAATACGTTCATTCCTTAAACCTCCCCCCCCCCCGGAAAATAGAATTGTTAAGTTAAGCAGGAACACTGACAACGTCAAATTATTAAAGCCGAATTAACAAAGAAAAAAAAATCGTTACTCGCCCAAAAGTAAAGTTAACAAAAAAGTAAAATATTAATAGAAATTCAAAACTTATTTTATGAAACATCTAAACACGAAGTATGGCCCCTTTTGTTTCTACTGAGCATTATGAAACTGTCAGAAAAAGACATAGCCAAATTAAACAATCAACAGTCAGTCAATAAACTCCGGACCAATCTGAATGCGTGGATTGCGTCAACATCTTTTTTCAAACATTATTGTATTCCGTACCTTAGTCATTATTATTCAACGTTAGTCTAGATAACGTCCACAGGAACAAGATTTCCTTGCACAGATCTTTATCGGTGCATGGCTCAAGATAAATGTCTACAATGTTTCCTTGGAAAGACCTTCACGTTGCCTCAACATAAATTCTACAAGGTTTCTAAGGAGAGATCTCCATGTTGGCTCTATATAAATGTCTACAAGGTTTATAAACAGAGATCTTCAACGTTAGCTCTAGATAAATGTCTGTAAGCTTTCCAAGCAGAAACCTTCATGTTGGCTCTAGATAAACGTCCACAATGTTTCCAAGCGGAGACCTTCATGTTGCCTCTAGATAAGATTTTCTACAAGGTTTTCAAGCAGAGACATTCACGTTGGCTCTACATAAATGTCTACAAGGTTTCCATGCAGAAACCTTCATGTTGGCTCTAGATATGTCATCATGATTTCCAAGCAAAGACCTTCACGTTAGCTCTAAATGATTGTAAATATGGTTTCCGGCCTTGCAAGACCTTCATCGTTGGTTCTAGATGAATGTCCACAAGGTTTCCTTGGATAGGCTTTCACCGGTGGCTGTCAGGGCGCCGTTCTTGTAGCCTTTGAGGTAAGAGTCGTTGTCCGGATGAAGAGGACGTATCGCCAGCTTGGCTCGACCGAGTGTTGCGTGCACTTCAAGGATGAAAGAGGTTGGTTGACCCATGGATGGTGCGATGACGTGTTCCCTGAGGGAGTCCATGCACCAGGGGTTCCCGTCCGGGTCTGGAAGAGATCAACGATAGAACCAACATGACCAAGGACCAAGTTTAGCATCTACAATCTACCATGTCTACAGAAACTGAGGGATGCCTGAAAATCCAGAAGAACAGTAGTCTGCTACACCACCAGCCAAACAGACTGACAGCTTATGAGATCGCCAGTGTCAGTCTCGGAGGTCTCCTGAAAGGTTCCGATTTTGTTCATGAGGCCGACGGGCCTCCAAGAGGGGTTTTAATATGTTTTTACAATGCATCTTTTTTTGTCCCTTTTCGATAGAAAGCTCTAATAATTGGGAATACAGGCCTGTAGTGACAAAGGAATAATTATAACAATACATAATGACATTAGAGGACATGTAGGAATGGGTGGATTTTACTTTTACTCATTTGAATTAATTACATTATTAACTTATCCTGACTAGCAATGATAATGATAATAATCATAATGCTAAGAGCCATTTTAGTATACTGTTTTGATTAAATTTAATTCCCTTACCGTTAATCCGATAAGTATTCGTATCCGGTTCATAGGTCAAACTCAATTCGTCGTACTCTGCCGAGTTGCACTTAACATAGTTTTTCCTACCGCCGCTCTCCCGTTTGACGAAGCCGAATTCCCCTTGAAGAATGAGCGACGTGCGATTGGCGAGTTCGATGCCGATCTTGCCTGCCATGTCCGTGATGCTGCCGGTCAGGGAAAGCTGGCCCGAGGCATCGATTGTGACGTATTGTTGGGTGGTGGAGTGGCGGAGAGCGAAAGCGTTGTTGGTAAACTCAAATTCGAATTGCTTCGCCGTGCTGGAAAAAACAACAACAATTATTTGATAGGGAATGGGCACTTCAGTTTATCGGAATCGAATGGAATGAAAAGGGGAGCGGAGGAAGAAGAGGAGGAGGAAAAAGAAGAGGAGGTTTGAAGACAAAAAAATAGCATAGGGAAATAAAGAAGGCGAAGATGGCGAGGAAGAAGAGGGAGGAGGAACGGAGAGAGAGAGGGGGAGGGTAGAGGGTATGAAGAAGAGCAAGAGAAGAAGAAGAAAAAGAACGAAGAAGAAAGGAAGGAAGAGGGGAAGGAGGGGAGAAAGTGAAGTTCATGGGAGCAAACATGGCAAACGGAAGGAAGAATGAAAAAAAAAGCAAAGGAAGGAGAAAACAAAAGAAACAGAAAAAAAGTAAATGGGGAGAATTATGAGAAGTGTAACTGTACCGTGTGTTTCTCTAAAAAGAAACCAAACTTTCCCTCGAATATATCATCGAATAAAATAGCTTAACATAATATATGAAAAGATGTCATAAAATCAACTTCTTTTCCTTGATATGACATCCCATTTGTGTAAATAAAGCTAGGGACAATCAAATTACAACTTCCGGCAATCTGGCAATGCCGAAAGTGATTTGCGCGCGAGAGTAGTGACCAACTCAATAAACGGCGTAAATTGTTTGAACCTCTCTGAGTTTTCGTTTGTTCTGACAGACAGGTGAGAGGGTCCTATGGAAGGGGGCTATGAGGCTAGATGCGGGCCCTAATGTCATTTTCTGAACTGCAAAAATGTTGACTGATGAATTTAAAAAAAAAAAAACAACCCACTAAATATCAGATTCATCTCTCTTCTTTTTTCTTTTTTTTGGGGGGTCTCATCTTTTTTTTTTTTAAATTATGTTTTATTGTTATACCTTCTGTCCGCCAAGTACTTTTGTCATTACCCAATTAATACCACTCATATTCATTCATGCCTGCGAATAATCACAGTTATGAAAGATGACATGAATCATACAAATTTTTAGGTGAATTATCATTTCTCGGTTAATTAATCAGTTAATAGGAAAGCAAATCTTTCTTTAGAAAACTTTTTTCTTAAAGAAAACACACTGCATTTGAATCCTCTTCGTTTCGTAAACTTTCAGTCATCTCAAAGCTCATATACAGGTTGGATCATACGCCCACCCTACAGACAAAGGGGGTAATTAACCTGATTAATGAGATTGCTTCGTGCTTCATGGGGAAACTGGATGTATCATGATAAATGAATGAGAGCAATTAGGTGCAAATTTTATCCGCAACTATACACCGATACACATATTCTAATTATAGATTATTTTCTATAGTTCGTACAGGGATAAATTAATCTGTCCAAAAAAAAAAAAAAAACTAATGCTGATAATAAAAACTACTTACGAAATAAGAACATGCTCTACCTATGGAAAATATGTCATGATTATAACTTATCAAAATGTGTACCCAATCAGCTGAAAAACATAATGTGTGTAAAAATAAACTGAAAATAACCCAGCAGTTTAGGGGTGTAAATGGTTAAGATTGACATTTCCCCATTATTTTATGAACGATAAAAGAATATGCTAAACACATATATTCAATCTTCAACATACACTGATCTATGAACCAAACTGTCGTAACATAATATTGGTTTGGGTGCCTTTGAAATAAATTCGTGTGTTACATGCAAGAGTGTAATCCTGGCGGAGATACAGCAAGAAAAAAGGTCAGAATGACGTAGCATTCGAAAGTGCAGCGAACCTGCCTGGATATTATTACATCATTGGTTATTACGACCGAATATTACAGTATAATGCAAATATTTCATTAGATCAAAATTGAATTTTAAAAAACCCAAAAATTTGCGTGTATCAAGCCTGCACAAGCCTACTCGAATCGTCGAATTATAGATATCAGTGCATAATCAGAAGATTTTTACGATTATCCGACCAATATTTCTGATAGCCTTAGTAATAATTATAGGAAAGCTGCGTGCCGGAGTGAACAGCACCCACTCATCCACTCCAATTAATTAGTGTTTTAAAGAATAAGATTAAAAACAATGTTGCAGGCAATAATAATTTCATTTAGATATGGAGTGAACAATACCCTTCTCTTTCGAGCTTTTTTTAAAGTTGCCCTTTTGTTTGCTTTATTTCACTCCACAATTATGATCGAATGCATCATAATAATATTGAATACTACTACTACTACTACTATTACTACTACTACTACTACTACTACTACTACTACTGCTACTACTACTACTACTACTACTACTACTACTACTACTACTACTACTGCTACTACTACTACTACTGCTACTACTGCTACTACTGCTACTACTGCTACTACTACTACTACTACTACTACTACTACTACTACTACTACTACTGCTACTACTACTACTGCTACTACTACTGCTACTACTAATAATAATGATAATAATAATAATAATAATGATAATATGTCTTGATTACCCAGGGTAGCCTCTTCAGTACTATGTACTGTTCTCCCAAAATGAATTGAAATTTGAGAAAACGTCGTAACGCTCAAACCCTTTGATTCTTCAAGTTCGTTTAAAAAACAATTATTTTGTCACCCTTGCTATATCCTTCCATAAAACCCCAAGATATATATCCCAAACAGCTAGTGTAAATGCAAAATTATAATTATATAAGGTAGAAAGCCGAGTTTTATATTTTCCGTTGGCCTTCCAACGACGTAGCCTATTGTAAAGCAAATATAGGCACCATCGAATATGACACGTGAAAGCCTTTCATATTGAACCGCGCGTGTTTAACAATGTTCAAAGCTAGCTAATTCTAATTCATAATCAATCATCTTGATGGACGGTGGTGAAATGGATGCCTTTCAATTTCGAATATTTCGACACAATCAACGACCTTGACTATATCTCTAGTCTGAAATAATAGCCATGGGGTATCCGGAAATGGATGGAAGAAGGGAGGCGTGCACTCTAACTTAAATCCGGGACAACTCCTAAAGTCGATTAAAACTCTTAATGTAATAGATTTAGAAATCAATATTATTGATGATAATTTCTTAATCTAATTTTAAAGGCGTCCCTAATTACAATCGACCAAGACTCATTTCTAATCTAAAACTTTAGAGTGTGACGTCGCTGTTACTTAGCGCGCGGCCAACCCATTGCTATTAATTTTTTTGTTTGTTTGTTGATGTTGTTGGTGGTGTTTTGTTTGTTTGTTTTGGTGGCATTCAAACGGAGTCAAAGCTACTTTAAAAAAACAAAAAACATTCTTCAAGTTTTACAGCCTTTTAAACATTAGTTTGTGGGGGGGGGGGGGGGGTTGGGGGGAATTCGTTCTGTAAATTCATTCATAATACCATGGATTGGGTTTAATTTTGTGATCATTCTTCCCAATGTTTGGATAATTTTTTGTTAGCATTTCGGTAGCAGGAGCAGCTATTATAAACGCAAACTAATCATTAATCAACCAAGAGACAATTAGGTTAAAATGTAGACGGTATTTGTTTTTTATTCCCATCACGCCTATAGAAATCCAATTAATGAATCATGATAATCGCGTCGGTGTATGCAATTGTAATGGTTTGCAAACATCAGGGAAATTAAATGCACAGGGGAAGCCTTTACAACGGCACAAATGCATTATTCATTTCCCTACTATTGAAGTGAAAATTATGAGCCAATCGTCATATATTGTTCTATAATAATACTTATGACAACCTTTCGATAGCTCTTAAATCCACTTGGGCTTTAGTTTGCCTTCATGTTTCTCCCTTCATTTTCTTATGAATTAAAAGAAAAAAAAATCAAGAAGAACTCGACTTAAACCATATGAGGCTTAAACCATATGAGGAACTTGCAAGAAATCAGTTGATACACCAGAAAGAACTCATTTTAAGGTGTAAGATTTTGATCGTGAAGATAATTTTCAGGCAAGGTCGTTTCAAAGTTTTTTCAAGAGCGTTTATAAAAAAGATACCCATTTCAAAGTGTTATCAGTAATGATAACACCTGGACATGCTGTTACAGATATATTAATATTTATACATGTATTATTTGTCTATAACATTTGTTATAGATATATTCATGAAGTTCCTCGTAAGAGAAACTTCACATGAGGAGTGCCAGGAGCGTCAATTCTGACAGACACGAGCGCTATACAAGAACCCATTATTATTATTATTATTATTATTATCATCATCATCATCATCATCATTATTATTATTATTATTATTATAATTATTATTATTATTATTATTATTATTATTATTATTATCATTAAAGAAAATGAAACAACTGGTCATGCAGCAGTCCTTGTAATTTAAATCCTGACTGGGCCAGTAAAACTCGTTCACTGCCGCTCTGATGATGTTAAAGAATCTGTTTCTTTTCCTTTAAAAGATGATTATGGATTCATGTTTGGTTGGTTTGTCTACCACATTGTGCGTCACTGTCACCATCCTTGTGCTCACGTTGAATGACTGAATGACTTGAATGACTGAATGATCCTGCTTTGAGATCATGAATTACTAACTTTAGTCAACACTGATATTAAATGCTGATTATTCTGCCATGAGATAAATGACTATGACTTTTAACACTGTTTATTAATTGAACTGAGATGAATGATTGAGCTCGAGCTCTAATGAAACGAAAATTGTGATATATTATGATTTTATTTCACCAATCTTATTACCTTTATAGAAAAAACATATATATATATATATATATATATATATATTCACTTCAGTTTAAATACATTTATTTCCAGTTATTCAAATGAACAGCAAAAAAAAAAAAATGAAACAACACAATGACATTCATGATATTGATAACAAAATATGACATTTATGACAGCTCATGGCACTTATACTAAGTTTTAGACATATTGCAGCGGTCATAGCTGAGACGCCAGAGTATAGTGCTCAAGTATCCCAGGTAAACCTGGTAGGAGAGTGGCAAATGTACAATGTCTTGCCAAAGGACATTTGTGCCAGGCTGAGATTCGAATCCAATACCCGTGATCTGCAGTCCTAAGACTTACCTACGATAGACAGTGGAACCTCCACAATTACATTAGGCTGTTTCATTTCAAATTATTCATTTATCGATTCCTAGTCCATGATATCGGTAAAGCAGTGCATAGAAAGAAATAAGTGACCTGCTATATAATGCCCAATTTTCAGTGGATTCTCAAGACCAACGTATCCATAGACCAACATTTTTCCTCTGTATCAATTTTTTTTCGATTTTGTCGGCTGCCTGTCTCGCGAGCTGTCGACCTTGTTTCCCATGTTTTTGTCCAGTTTTATGTTTTCCTATGATTTTACAATGCATTTATTTGCTTTTACAATGCATTTATTTGCATTTATTTGCTTATATATGTGTGTAAGAGACCTTGTCCAAGGATGTAAGCACCCAGCGAGGATCAAACCTGGGACCTCTCGTATGACAGGCAAGATTCTTCAGTAATATACCACAATGCTCCCATTAAGAAATTTTTTAAAAATTAATAGCTTACTGTGTTGCTTTAGAAGAGACACATAACCGATTATCGGTGTTCACGTTGACGCAACGGTGATCCGACGTGACTAGTGCCCATTTGGAGTTGGGCGTGGTCGAGGCACTAAGTGGGGACAGCTCGAAGACGACGTCGTCTTCTTGTTCGTCGGTCTTCGTGGCTTCGATTATCGTGAGATCACAAGAACCTACAGTGGGAAATTCGATCGTGCAATGATACACAGTTATGATACATTTACTTTCTGTTTCATTTCATAATTATCTGATAATAACATTGCCTCGCATCTATTAGGATAAGATGAACTAATAATTTGATTTAACAGTAATCATGCTAATGGCCATACAAGGAAAGAGAATACTAAGGAAAGAGAGGGACAGACAGAGACGGGGAGAAGAAGAGGAAGAGAGAGAAGGGGGGATAGAGAGAGGGGGAGAGAAGGGGAGGGGTGGGGTGCAAGTAAATGAGAAGAGCAGAGAGGTGATCCCCATCCCATCGCTGGCACTTGTTATGATTATTACGTGTTAACATGGTTAATAGCTTTCTTGAGAATGTGTGATCAACCAGTATTCTTTCCCATGTTACCAAGATACTAGTTCTCGACATGCGGGACAATGATGCTCTTTATATATGCCCTGAATATCTACCATAACTGGATGAACATTTTAATCAACAAAATTAAATCGACATGCTTCTATGATGGACAGTTTGAAGGATAGGTTCCGCATGAAAGCTTGACAGAAAAAAAAAAAAACCCGTAAGCATGGTAGGCATGGTAAGTAGATGTTTTGTGTAGGCATGGTAGGCAAGGTGATAGAGGGAAAGGGCTAATTAGAAGAGTTACATTTTTATTGTGGCGGTTGTTGTTCGGGGCTGTTGCTATTTGTTTATGTCATTTGGTTTTTTATTCTCTTCAGGGAAAACTTTTTTTTTCTGTAATCGTATATTGTGGATGAAGGCGAAGCAGCTGAAGCCAAACCAGTCACGTGTACATCACGTGTACAATCACGTGTGAGACTCACACAATTCCTCAGGTTTTTATTCTATAAAAAATAATTTATAATTTAAAATGATTTATATAATGTATGTGTTTTTATACGTGCCTTGTAATGTGTATATTTGTTTGTTTATGGCACGGCCCCAATAAAAATCAGACTGTGCATCTGTTTGGGTTATCAAAAGAAAACTAAAACAATACTTTACTTCAAAATACATTTATTAAGCAGCTTTGTTACCACTCTTAAAATTTACTTCCTTTCTTGTTTGTTTTAGTTTTGATTTGTTCCCTTGTCCTAGTTTTTTCATGATTAGCTCTTATGTCGATTTTTATATACCAAATAGCCTCCAAATATCAATTTATACTTATGGAGACTTGTTTTAACAAGGCCCTCTTTGGCTTTATTTTAAGTTCTCCTCTTTCATTTCATGCATTGTAATATAGGCTCAATTGACATTCAAATATCGTATGATTCTTTTTTTAATGAATGTTTATATGATATACTTGCTTGTAAACACATTTGTCATTGTTTTTAGAGATGAAATAAACCAACGAACGAACGAAAAATTTAACTATCTTCTATCTATCTATCTATCTCTAAGATTGGAACTTTTTCTTTAACATGAAAAAACCCCCTAAATATTTGATTGGATCTAACTGTTGTCATGGTTGTCAAGGTGGTGATATTTCGTCTCCTCATTCGATTTTCTGCTAACACGATAATATCATTATAGTACAGTTATTATTATTATCATCATCATCGTCGTCGTCATTATTGTTATTATCTTTATCATCATCTTTGTGATGTTTATAATTACTATTACTAATATTATAAATATCATTATCATTTTTATCATCATCATCATCAACAACAACATCATCATCATCACCATCATCATCATCATCATTGATACTTGAAGTTAAAGTACCTTTTAGCAGATTCGATGAAAAATTAAATATGCAATTAAATCAAGTAAACAGGAAAATCTTCACCTAAATGTTGTTTACAGAATGCACTTCCCCACGATATTTAGAAACATCTCACACTCAACATTCTAAAGGCAATAGTATTCATCATTATTCATTTGATTTTTTTAAAACTACTCAATTGGGCTGTCCAATCCCTCCTCCACCCCAACCCCAAGGATGAACACTCACTATGAACATGACGAACAAAGAAAGCGGACAAAATAAACAACCCCTCATTCTACCCTTCACAATGGTTCCGGTAGTCAAAAGAACATCCCTTCACTGCTATTGTCTGAAATATGTGGAACAGGTGTCACATGCATATTCACCTGGAACTACATGATTAAACATAAGAGCTGTGAAGGGATGTTCTTTTGACTACCAGAACCATTGTGAAGGATAGAATGAGAGGTTGTTTATTTTGTCCACTTTTTTTGTCCGCCATGTTCATAGTGACTGTCTACTGTGCTGTAAACTGCTGCATCTTTAATTGCCATGTAACTGACTCCTTCAAGCAGTCTCAGTTCGGATAATGGAAACCAGATTATATTTGTATATGAATGACTAAAAGCACAATTTCAGTGGGCTTTGTAGGGATGCACATGATTAGATTTGATGGGCATGATCATGATGATGGGAGTGTTTAATTTGAGAATGGATAGAAAAATAGGAAGATGTTGTTTCCATCAATGAAAATACTATTAGAAACTTTTAGAAAAACAAAATCACCATTTTAAATGTTGTAGTAATCACGTAACAGTGAGTAACCTGTAACAATTCTTAGATTCCCTGTGAATTTAAAAGTGAAAATTTTGCACTGTATCCTGTCAGAAAGAAATCTTTCAAAGCATAAAATGGCATACCTGACATTGCATTAGCAATTTTATCATGAAATGATATTTTTAATGCTGTTTTGCCTTTTCAATCGAGGAGTTTGACAGCATCCTCAGTTTCATGCAAAATAGTGGCATTTTAGTGTAGATATGGTTTAGGAAGGTAAAGGAATAAGCTCTTTATGAGATCTATATTGTCCGATTTGGGGTTGTTGAATATCATTTCCATGATCATGATGAAGGAAAATTATTAAATCATTCTTCATTCTCTAATAGAACTGGAGCCCGTTTCAAGACAATGCCATAGGAATAACCAACTGTTCGTTTACGTACATCCTATCAGGCGCGTCATTCCGTTTTATACATTTTTTGTACACACATACACACACACCCACGCTCGCTCACGCACACACAAGGTCATCAGCTTATTTATATATTCATTTTTTTTCTTGGGAGGGGGGACATATACCCTACTGTGTCCCCTACCCTTTTTTTGAGGGGGGACGTGTCCCCCTGCGACTCCCCCCCCCCCCCCCCCCCCGACGCCCATGCATCCTATCGAACGCGCCTATGTTTTTATTTAAGTAGGTTCTCTTCTTGAACATGTATTTAAATGTTTGATGGCAATATCTTCAAACTTGGGTTCGCGACATTTTCTTGAGGCGGGTCCATTATAGCCACCAGACCCCAACTTACCTTGTTTGGCAAATATTTTCATCCATGTTCCTTTGACTTTTGTGTGGAAGGAGACATGAGGGAAGCTAGGTTTCAGAGTAAACGAAGCTCTGTCTTTAGAAGTGGTACACAACAGTCTTCCTCTCGTGTTAACTGACATGTAGAGTCCTTTGTAGTCTTTGAGATCAATCTGATCACCAGTAACCTGGAGAACAAAGAGACAGTCTGGGATGAGACTCGGTACGAAGATCCCCTCTCGGGTGATATACCTTCCGGTGGCCGTCCTGAAGCAGCCGTAGCCTTCGCTGTACATGAGCTGCAGGAGAGTGTCCGCCCGCCAGGGTACGGAGGCGTCGAACGTTAGATAGCGGCCAGACTGCGGTACGTGGGCAAACTTCTCTGCCTTGACGTTGAGTAAGCTGCAGTGTGGGTGCATCGAGAGTCGTACGTACCAACGTTGGTCCGAGGACGACGTTTCCCGCTTCTTGCTGACGACTTTTTTGCTTTTGATACCCAGGTAGGTTTCATGAGCCACGCTGCGGATGATCCAAGCGCCAGCGCCGCCACCGCCGGCGTCAACCTCAAACAGCTGCTCGGAGTTGATTTCCTCTGCCTCTGCAGTTACCTTCCCAGACTTGTCCACCGACAAGTAGTGGCCATTCGTGGAATAGAAAGCAAATGTGTTTGAGACAGATACCGACTGGTCCTGTTGGGTATTTGGGTCAGTTTCTAAACTCCAGAGCTGTCCTTTGGTCAGTCTGTTCACTGATGAATCCAGAGGAGTAAGGCTAACCTTACCATCAAAGTCAGCTGTCAGGTATTTGCCCGAAGTAGAAGCCACGAGTCCAAATTTGTAAGCCATATTCCTTTCAAGACTTATATCTTTCTTTTTCAGGCTGACTGGAAGTAAACGAGCAGAATTGCTGAAGAAACTCCTTGAGCGAACAGCACAGTTTATTCCCGATATACAGTACTCCCCTCGATGCAGTGAATTTAATGAGCAGATAAGAAGATGGAAGATTTGACGCCTTTCTACAAAAGATCCACTATTAATAGAGCGCGCTGCTGTTATCCTTATACCGTTTTAGGCAAATCGAACAAAACATGCACATCGAGAAAACAGTATAAAGTTTTTTGTCACACCGTGTGTCTTTGAAAACTAGGTTGGCTTTCTCCCGAAACTATGTTGATGACTGAAACAAATCAACGCCAGGATAGCCTGATGTTGAAGAGCTGCATCGTTAATGTGCATTGATTGAGCTCCAGAAATGTAATGGTTTATGCAGCAGCGTATCATACATTCACTGGGGAACGAAAAATTAATTCATCCTGTGGGGTATTGTGATCCTGTTGCCTATCAAACAGAAAAGTGCGTTATGGGCATTCGCATTCTCCCGGTGCCAATTGATGCAGTGTTGCGTTGTCATGGCAACGTGATGCAGTCTGGGATCAACAGTGAAAACATTCATCGGCGTCGAGGCGAGTGAGTGGAGGAGCCTAGACATGATTGTAAATTGAATATAATGTCCCCTTCTCCATCCCCCTCGCTATCTCTCTTTCTCCTCTCTCTCTCTCTCTCTCTCTCTCTCTCTCTCTCTCTCTCTCACAATCCCCTTTTTCTTACCTGCTAAAGGGCCTACCTCTCCATCTAAAATCAACTTTTCTCATCTGTGCTCTTACTTTTCTTCCAACCTTTTTCATCTCTTTTCTATTCCAGACCAAATGAAAACAATGGGTATATCAATGGAGAGCAAATAATTGTCTTCACAAACTCTTTTTTTTTCTAGACTTATCAAGAGAAATATGAATATATGCATATAAATCTCATATTTTCTGTAATAATACCTGTAATGCCATTATTTTTCTTTTTTGTTGGAAATGAAATAAATATGAATTGAATTGAAATGAAGTGAATTGAATTGAATTGAATTGATTTCTATAATTCTCCCATCACGGCGCATTCTGCCTTTGTCTTCTAATTATAAAATGAACATTACAAGGGATGATTCCAAGGGGAAATGGGGCATGCACACGGCGCCACGACCAAATTCTATTGATACTAGATATACACGTGTTCCCCTCCTCTCCTCTCCTCTCATCTTCCCTATTGTCCCCTATTGTCCCTTATTCTCCCTCCCTTGTCCCTCCCACTATCATTTGCTTACAATCCATACCTCAAGTGGATGATGAGCTGCATAATTTACGAATTTAATTTACGGAAACAGCGCATAACAGTCGCCCGTTTGAAAGAGATCGAGAGAAAAAGAGAGTGGGAGGAAGAGAGGGGGCATGTAGAATATTTCAGTGCTGTATTTGTGGTATAAAGTTCGTTATTCCGAAGGTTTGTTAATCCAAAGGTTCGTTCATTCCGGAGGCTCATTATCCTGGAGGTCCACTAATCCGAAGGTTCATTTATTCCGAAGGTTCGTCTGTCTGAAAACGAAATAAGGTTCATTATTCCGAAGGTTCGTTACTCCGAAAATGAAATAAGGTTCATTAGTTCGTTCGTTATTTTCGGACTAACGAACCTTATTTCATTTTCGGACTAACGAACCTTCGGAATAACGCCACAAATGCTCGGAGTAACGAACCCTTTTTCATTTTCGGACTAACGAACATCTAGGTATACGCAATTTGCGTGTTTCGGAATAACGAACCTTCGGAATAACGAACATCACCCGTATATTCGGTGACTAGCACTATCCTGGCTATTACTAAAATCAATTACATTAATGGAAGCGCTGTCAAAAAGTGTTAGTCCGAACGATATTTTGTTCAAGGCGTCCGGGCATGCTTCATGAAGAGGCCTATATAATCTTCACAATTATAGTGACTCTTACCATACAACTCGTCTGTGCAGACATAAAAAAATGTAGGCCTCATTTTTATGGTGGCTCCTAAGGGACACGCTAACTTAAAGGATTGACGCATATATATGCAACGATTTTTCGTCTTTTGCGTCAAAAACGTGAAAAAAAAAAGTTGACGTATACCTATGCAACATTTTTGTTTGGTCTTTCATGTCGAAGAAGTGAAAAAAAAAATGATGTTTACCTAATTTTTTATGCAACAATCTTTTTTAGTCTTTTACGTCAAAGACATGAAAAAAATGACGTATACCTATGCAACAATCTTTTTGCCTTTTGCGTCGAAGACGTAAAACATTTAGTTTCTTCCACTTGACTTGCAGGAGTTAACAATCATTTTTCCCAATTGTATACTGTTTATACATTGTAACATAATATATTACAATAACATAAATCAAGGAAGAAGGCGATGTCCCTAAAAGCGAGTGCTTGTGACGGGCTCGCCTGAACAACTTATAGCACAAATGCTAGGATATACAGGAGAGCGGAGGGGAGAGAGTTTAGAGTAAAGAGAAAAGAAGAGGCAGAAGTAGAAGTAGAAGAAACAGAAGAAGAAGAAGAAGAAGAAGAAAGAAGAAGCGAAGAAGAAAGAAGAAGAAGAAGAAGAAGAAGAAGAAGAAGAAGAAGAAGAAGAAGAAGAAGAAGAAGAAGAAGACTGTAATAGTAACACTTGTATTATGTAGCGTGCATGTACACTATACAGTGACAATGGCAAGATTATGATTTTTAGCTCACCAATGAATTATCAATTCCTCCGTCTCTCATGTTCCAATTTTGTCATGATTTTTCAATGTGAACCAAGTATTGTTAGTCTTCGGACTTTTTATTTGGTATTTTGAATAAAACCGTAATTGAATTGAATGGAAATGGAATAAATTTCCCTACATGTCTTTGCTGTCTGGTTGTGTCATCGCTGATAATACAAATTCAGAACAAAATGCTTTGAACTGCGCACAAATCTATTTCGAAATGTTCTGAAAATAATGTTCATGACTGCCACTTTAAACAAAGAAGAAAATGCCTCTTTTGCTGAACCATGTTTTATTCAGATTTGCTTTTTGGAAGGGATGGGTTATTCGTTTTTCAAACCATTCTTGCCGTTTTTATTACACATATTGATTCCTCATCATCACCCCCAAAGAAAAAACTGTAATATCAATAATCGTATACCAAAGTTGACCATGTAAGTTCTACTATATTATCATTTTGTTTTTAATGGTTTTTCAGTAGGTTCACGCGGTTTTGGTTGTTTCATAAGACAAACGTTATGTCGACTTAAAAGGTGCATTAGGTCTATTAAAACCACCGCCTATTTCCGATGTATTACTGTATAATTGATCAGGACGATTAAAGTGGTCTGAAGGCCATCTCCACAACAGAATTATTTGAATTATTGATGATTAAATGAAGCTAATTAAGAAATTACCAGGATGAAAGACCGACGTGGAGTAGATTTCTTGTTTGTCTTTGTTGCTCAACTTCATAATCATTCTTGAAAACCGGAGTCCCTTAACAACTCTTGATAAAATTAATTTCTCTCTCTCTCTCTCTCTCTGCACCATTTGTTTGGGTTTTGTTTGTTTTTTGGGTTTTTTTTTTTTTGGGGGGGGGGGGGGTGGGGTCCCTCTATATCATCTTCCCCTTTTCCTCCCCCCCCCCCCTCTCTCTTTTTTTTTTCTCTCTCTCTCTCTTTCTCTCTCTCTCTCTCTCTCTCTCTCTCTCTATATATATATATAATTAATATATATCTGCACATTTTGTTTGTTGTTTTTTTTCTTTTCGGGGGGGGGGGGGTCCTTTTATATCATCTCGCCCATTCCCCCTCTCTACCCCCCCCCTCTCTCTCTCTTCAGAATTCTGATTATCTCTCCCTCTTACTATCACTCCCTCTATCTCTCTCTCCCTCTCCCTCATCTCTCTTTGATTTCTATTATCCTCTTTTTTTTTTAAATTCCTACTTCATCTGGCTAAATCAAACGACAATATTCGATATAATTACATTAAATTCATCCTTTTCGTACCATTTTAATTGTTGCAAACTTTCTTCTGTACGGCTCTCTTTCTTTTTAAAGGAAATTCACATTGACTGATACAGGAGATGCGGTTACATGGGCGTAGATAACGGGGGGGGGGGGATGGGGGATGCATCCCCCAATTTTTGAAGTGGATTTATATACGTGTGTATATAAATATGTATCAGTGGGGGAATCGACATCGTCATTATCATCATCATCATTATCATCATCATTACAATCATCATCATCATCATCATCATCATCATTTTAATCCATTTACCAACAAACACGAAATATGACCAAAAATAAATGAAAAAATATAAAAAAAAAATAATAATAAATAAAAACTAAATGAAACACAAACTTGTTGAACAAACAAACCAATGGCGAGTAACGTCTCGCAGTTTATTCCAAATAGATTGCCGGTTGATGTGCATAAAGTTTGAAATTCTAAGTCCATTCACAACAAAATTTATTTGAAATTACTTTTTCAGGTACTTCCTAAGTTGAGATGGAATTCTGTTGAGGCATCTCACTGTCCTGTACCGACTAACTCTTTTTGCCTTTCCGGTAATAACCGAGTCCCTAGTCGTTGCCTTTTCGTCGTTGCCTTCATCATCGTTCTGTCTCGAGATCGAGTCCATACCACCGTGACCGTTGGTGGTGTCATTCAGTCTAGATGATTTCTTACTTGAGAACTGAAATGGATGATGAGCTCTGAGGCGGAGTGAAAGACGCGAGATGAGACGACGTAAGGGCGTCATCCAATCGACTTTCGATGCCTTTGTGATAACGATGTCATCCTCGTAAAGGTCTACTTCTACGATGACCACGCTCTCGTCGACTTCGACAATGCTCTCCAATCTCCCCATTCCAGGCAGTTCTTCCCGATCGGAGCGAAGCTTTCTATTACTTTCCCGCTCCTTGAAGATCATCTCGGGATCTTTCCGTGGAGGTGGTGCAAGGTAGGACGTAGCCTCTCTAACCCGGCGTTTGAAGCGCGAGATTTCAAGTCTGTCCTTGATAGTGGTGATGAGGCTTGAGAAACGCCTGGAGAATCAGACACACTTCGCTCAAAATTGTGTCCACAGCAGGAAGACAGACTGTTGGGAGTTTGTCCTCCGATGCTGAAATCTAAAAGAAAATGAAACGAGTTGGGTTTTGATTTCGAAAAGGTAATTTCTCTCCATTTATAAAAAAAGGTTTTATTAATTCACATTTTAAATTAAATGTCTAAAATCAACTAAACGCTTGTGTGCAGAATATGAGAAATATTTCAGAATGATGATCTTATTCTAAAATGAAATTTTATTACTTGCTTTCAATATAATAACATTTATTAATATAGAATTAAAAAATAATATGTTTATTACGTAAAACGACATGGAAATTTACCCTCAGCGGGTTGAAACATCTTGTCCATATTTTATCAAAAGTTCTTGATAATCTCAGAGAAATTACTGAATTCGAATTTCGGTCCGTCTATAATCAGAGCAAAATCAGAATGAAGTATTTGTGTATTGTTTGACATAAGCGTAAAACTATGGCAATGATTGCGTCATCAGGAAGGGCTGGTAGATTTATTGTCTATGGCTGATAAGCGCGTCCATTTGTTACATCATAATCCCTGCAAAATAATGTTACATATTTTTTGTGACATCACAAATTATTGATGCGCGGAAGCATTATAAAGAAGAAGAAGAAAAAAAGATTTTGCGCATTTTTGCTGGAACTCTTGAGAATATTCCTGTCCAAATGATTATAATTTATTCCTTGAGAAATGACGATCACATTTTGTTCTTATCAAGATTCCTTTCTCTCCCCCCCCCCCCCACCCCCCTCTTCTCCCTTCGGAACATCTTGAAAATGGCTGCCCATCTTACGACAAAAAGTCTCCTTTACTTTAGAAAGGTTCACTTGAAATCAAATTGACTGAATATTGAAGGGGAAATCAGATATGCATAAGAGGACTCGGAATAAAAAGAAAGAAGCGGTATTACGTCGCAAATTGTTTTTACAGTCTTTTATTTTTTCTTTTTCTGCTCACAATATTGACAATGACAATGATGACGTTTAGAGGTGTGTTGACGTTTACATGGTTTAGGATGGTCATACGCGTATGATCTCATTTAATTGTTGTAAATAACAATGAATAAAACACACACACAAACAAAAATCCTCATTCTGATTTCTTCCTGATTTTGTAGCTCTTGGGGAAAATCTGAATTCACGGTGAAATATTGACAAAATTATTCATTCCATTCAGGGTAAATATCACACTGCATCATTTACTATTTGAATGAAAGCACTGAGAATTTGATGGGTGATTTAAAATGCTACGCAAGGGAGTTGGAGTGGGTGTCTTATAAAGAGGAATATTGCATGCAACTGACAAAATAGAAAATTGGTAGGCTCTGCTTCAATCGAGGACTGCCAGGGAGGTTGAGGGTGGAGAGCATAATTACTGAAGTCTACGAACACGAAGTGTAGTCGGGGAAGACCATGACGATGATGAGGCTTGTTATCACAAAAGCATGAAAAGTCGATCGGATGAGGTCGATGCATCGTACTCACCTCTCGTCTTTCACTCTTCCTCAAAGTTCTTCAAGAACAACAACAAACAAAAAATGCCTCAATTTGCTGAACCAATTATAATCTAATAGTAAAATGGTTAAATGGTTAAATAGTTAAATGGTTGGTTATTTTACCTGACTGCTAAGAAAGCACGTGTATGCTTGTTAGTAAGCTACCATGGGACCGACGGCTTTAATTCCCCTCCAAGGACTTGGTAATGAAGATTAATACCATACCAAAGGGCATTAGCGCATCAGCTTGGTTTCGAACAGGGGTACTCCCGGTTACGAGACCACTGCTCTACCACTGAGCCACAGCGCCTCCTCAAATATCTGAAATATAGTCATACAAATGTTTTTAAAGATATGTATCAAATCAAGTGTTTCACTCTGTTTTGTTTTGTTTTGCTTTTCTTGATTGTGTGTGGTTTTATTCAAACCATTCCTACTGGATATATCACTCACAATAATTTTCCTTTATTGCCCCTCCAAAAATATACAACCTAAATTAATGTAATGATATAGCCTTGTTGCGTCACATCGGCGCGGCGTAAATCCGTTTCGAGGAGGAGGGGGGGGGGGTGAAATTTCCGAATTTTGCCGAAATTTCAATCGCGAACTCATACATGAGTACACACACCCTCTTCCACCAGCACACACTTACTCTCTGGACCTTCTAATCCTATTTATGGTTTTGAATGAATCCTATGTACAGCGCCCCCCCCCCAAAAAAAAATGTCCCTCTGATTGAGCGCTAAATTAATTCTAAAATATAATATTATTCCCAATTTGATCTTCATATCTTGAAAGCTCACTTAATTTTGTAACTCATGAGAAAATTTCATTGGTCTCGCATCATTGGTTTTGAACAGAGAGTCTTTTATGTAACAGCAGTGCATTTCAGCCCATTCCAAGTTTGCAGTGCTACAATTTCTGCACTGTCGTTATGTCTTCAATCAACGGTAGTGCTTTTGCATTCTCTGCTCCCTTTTATTTTAAAGTTTTGTTTAACAGGGAACATTTTTTTCAGATGTTTGGACTTTCATCATCAATGGTATCTAAGAGCTAAAGCACATTTGTTGAGACAATAAAGAAAAAGAAATCTGAACAAGTGTTTTGAGCTCTGCAAGTTCAGAACTTATGAAATTAACATAAAAATGCTACTACATAAAATAATCAAAAGAAGTTTTGTATTGGGATATTTAGGATTTATCAATAGGTTTTATGTAAGAGCTTTAGCAGAGTTAAGGAAGGAAACAAGAATTTAAAAAATGAACAAGTATCCAGCTTAATAAGAAATTTAAATTCAGAAATTAAAATAAGAATGAAATGAACAGATTTTTGTTCCTTTCATGCCTTTCTTTCATAGTTAATTTAGTTGGGTGGAAGATTTGGTCAGCTTTTAGTTAATTTGTCATATTGACTTTGACTGATTTCAGTGTGGTTGGTCATCAGCTTACTGCCCGTCAAAGGGCTTTCCTTGTTTTAAAGTATGATCAAACGCACAGCCTCCTTGCCATTCAACGTGCATTTCAAAGGCGATACCCAGATCAGCCACCACCATGCACCAAGACGATCAGGAGGAACTACCTAAAGTATCAAGAGTTTGGTACCAGTGAGAATAGAAACAAAACTTTAAAATAAAATGGAGCAGAGAATGCAAAAGCACTACAGTTGATTGAAGACATAAAGACAGTGCAGAAATTGTAGCACTGCAAACTTGGAATGGGCTGAAATGCACTGCTGTTACATAATAGACTCTCTGTTCAAAACCAATGTTGCGAGACCAATGAAATTTTCTCATAAGTTACAAGATTAAATGGGCTTCCAAGATATGAAGATCAAATTGGGAATGATATTATATTATAGAATTAATTTAGCGCTCAATCAGAGGGAAATTTTTTTGGGGGACTCGATAAATTAGTCAAAGGTTAGAATCCTCGTGACGCTGACAATCTTTTTGTCGTAATGAAATTGATGACAATGGCGTTTATTCCGTTGACAAAATAGTTAAAGTATGATAGATATTCTTCAATCAGGTCGTTGATAGACGATCTTCGTTGCAGTGGCGTATCTAGGCATTGTGGCGCCCGGGGCAAACAGTGAAGTTGCGCCCCCCCCCCCCCCCCCCCGAGTGCCCAAACGTATCTACATTATGGTGCAAGCGAGGAAACGGGGTTAGTCCGTAAAAACGCAATTTCTTGCTCATTTTACCGAGGAATTGACCACTGAAACTGAACGGTAGAGAAGATCGAAATTAGATATAAGTAAACAGTTTTCTAATTTCTCAGTTTTAAAGTTGGGAGTAAGATTAAAGAAAACCCATAGTCGGGGCCTTTTTGATAGCAATGAAGAAGACAAAAAGTGAGATTTCTTTCTAATGTTTAACCTTTTCAAATGCTGTATTATACTGGGGGTGCAGTATTTAGCGAGAGGCAGATGAAACTTATGATTGCGAGCAAAGCAACGAAAACTGCACCATAATTTTTCAAATTCTGAACCCCCTTATGGGCTATTTTAAAAAAAATCCTGTGATATCCTGAACGGAAATTCATGCCAGGGAGCAAAGCGACAGAGAACTAGAAAAATTTGGTATTTTATGGCATTTTAAATCTTGAAAAACTCTATTTCTGATGCATTTACCCGGTACCTGCGGATGGGGGAGGGAGCGCAATCGCGCATATCCTTTAAAGATTATGATTCTTCTTCATCGTTTCTCCTTTAACTCTTTCTCGTGCGTATTTTGCGCTCTAAAAGTGCCTCCCTTATTGATGTTTCAAATGTTTATCCTTTGCAAATGCATTAGGCAACACTGGGGGAGCATATGTAGCAAGAAACAGATAAAATCTACATGACAGCGAGCAAAACAACGACAATAGCATCACTATCTTTAAAATGCCGAACCTCTTTTTAAAGGCTTGTTTTAGAACTATTATAGGGGGTGCGAAATTATGAGAGGAAATGATCCTGCGATGGAGCAAAGCCACCGAGCTATAGAAAAATTTTGCACTTTAAACCCTCAAAAACTCTATTTCTGATGCATTTACCATGCGAACCGAGGGGGCGCAAAATCCTTGAAAATAATTATTTTTCTTCATTTTCCTTTTTTTTCTTCTCTCTTTTGCGTTTTTTTTCCCGCCTCAAAGTGCCGCCCGGGGCACTTGTTCCCCCTTGCCCCCCCCCCCTAGATACGCCACTGCTTCGTTGTCACCCCCACTTCAGAGTCGCCTCAAAAGTGCCTACCCTAATTTGTCTTTCGTAATTTCTCCTCTGGGGTAGGGCTATAAGCTTTTTCATCAGACAAACGTCATTCTTTCATCAAAAGTGAATCACGCAGGATCTCAGTCAAAAGGCTGAGAAGCGATGAATAGTAAGTAGATAGAGTAAATTAAATTAGGTCCATTAAAACCGTTGCCTCTCTTTAATGCGGTAGTGGACTGAAGGTCAGCCCCAATAGGTTAATTTTGTATTAATAATGCTTGAATAAAGCTAATTAAGAAAATTACCAGGATTAGAGACCTGTATAGGTTTCTGTTGTCTGTTTGTTGTTTATCTTGATGTGCGTTCATAATCTGGTTTTATATTTCGCTTGACAACTCTCGGTTACATCTATTCTCTAAATCGCTCCATTTTCTCCTCTCTCTCCCTCCTTTTCCTGCTCTCTCTTTCTCTATAAGTTTATTTTTTTCACTCATAGTTATCTCCCTTAGCTCTCTCCCTCTCCCTCTTTCATTTTACTATTATTATTCTCTCTGTCTCTCTCACTGCCTCTATCATGTACATGTATCTATCTATCTATCTATGTATCTTATCTATCTATCTATCTATCTATCTATCTATCTATCTATGTATCTTATCTATCTATCTATCTATCTATCTATCTTATCTATCTATCTATCTATCTATCTATCTATCTATCTATCTATCTATGTATCTTATCTATCTATCTATCTATCTATCTATCTTATCTATCTATCTATCTATCTATCTATCTATCTATGTATCTTATCTATCTATCTATCTATCTATCTATCTATCTATCTATCTTATCTATCTATCTATCTATCTATTTATCTATCTTATCTATCTATCTATCTATCTATCTATCTTATCTATCTATCTATCTATCTATCTATCTATCTATCTATCTATCTATCTATCTATCTATCTTATCCATCTATCTATCTATCTATTTATCTATCTATCTATCTATCTATCTATCTATTAAAAATCTCTTTTCTCTCCAATCTTTCCTCCCTTATAGAATCCCCACCTTATCTGGCTGACTATAGGGTTTGTATGATTGGAAAAAAAAACAAAAAACAAACAAACAAACAAAAAAAATCATGAAAACCGTTAGATCACAGCATTCCAAGGGAGATGTAATTATAATTACTGTAACCGAAATCATGGTAATCGTGTTTGATTTCGTCGGTATTTTCAGCATGATTATTGAGCCGTACACGAATGTTTAATGAACACTTTTTTGTGTGTGGATTGACGTTATTCTATTCTATTATCGACATCGTCTGATCGTCATCAACAACATTATCATCATTATCCTCGTCGTCGTCTTCATCGTCATCATCATCTTCATCATCAGCATCATCATCATAATCATTATTGATTACCAACTCCAACAATATACATACAAAATTAATGACACAGAAATAATTACACAAAATTATTGACGATCATTGTCACAATGCACCACCTTCCAATCATCAGATCATAGCAGTGTACTCAATTCGGTAATACAGAAGATGATATTGATATAACGAATTTTCGAAGCATGATGGCGCCAGACTGAACACGGAGACAGAGCCCTTGATTACTTGGAGACTCGTTTCATGTATAGCATCACCCAGATAAGTGATTGGAGTTTCCCGCCACTTTTCGCCAATCAGTCAAACGTTTCTAAGTGTATGGGACAAAATTATTTTCAAAGGTCTGCACATTTTTTATTTACTTACAAAGGTATAAAGATTGTTAAGGGCCGGTATTCAATTCCATACCTAAATCTGAGTTGTAATCATCTTAGTCAGTTTTCGGCTTATGACGTCACAATTGTTATTGGTCTTTTGCTTTAAAGTCTGCTTACTAAAGTGAAATACTTAAATGTGATCTGAATACGAGTTAAGGCATTCTCCTTAGCCAAATAAAATGTTAAGTAATTTACTTACTCATTCCGCGTATTGAATAGAATACCGGCCCAGGTCTAAAATAATTTACAGCAGGGTCTCTCGAGAGAAAACTGTAAGCAGTCAAGCATTTACTAAAACGGGACAAAGTAGGGGGGGAGGTAGAAAAATTCCTGATGAGTCAAATTATTTCCAAATGTGTCTACAGAAATTTTTACTGGGTTGTGACCATCCCTCTTTCCCTTCTTTTATCGATGATCTTGGCAATGAAAAACCATCTGGGCGACAGAGACCATGGAAGACAGAAGAATAACAACTTCGTTAAATATTGCGCCTTCCGTGCATCATGAGTAGCGGTCTCAGTGTACTTATTGCAGGGGAATCAACGTAGGTGCAACGGGAGGAATTGAAAGGAAGTGGCTGCATTGCACCAAAAATTATTAATAGGATATTTATCATTTCACAATAATATTAGTAATTCGTGGATGCGCGCGTTTTCACTGAGACGTTTTCAACTTTGACTGCATTATATAGCTAGCTTTCCATGACGTAAAAGTTGGTGTAATATTGTGATGTCATGCATTGATGCGCGCTTCATCTAGATGTGACGTAATCATAGCCATGGTTTATCCGCGTACAAACAAGATCATTCTTCATTCTGATTTTGCTCTGGTTTTATAATACAGACGGATCGAACTAGTTTCTCTCTTTTCTGAGATTATTTAAATTTTGGGAAAATATGGAAAGGTTTATTCAATCTGTTGAGGGTAAATATCACACTTTATTATTTTACTGTTTAAGAATCATTAAGCATTTGATAATAAATCAAGAACATGCATATAATCAGAAAAATTATTATCTTTAATACTTTAAATATCTCTTTACATTTCCAGAATAGTTGATAAATCGCCAGAAAGGTTTTTTCTTGTTTTCCAATAAAATATATTGCGTAATGCAGTAAGGTAAAATAAACTTCAAATAAAAGGTACCCAAAACAAAGAAAGGTTTGACGGTGCGAATCTATCGTTTTGAAACTTGTGAGCTATGATTTATCCTGCACATGAATAGGGGAAATAATTTATCAATTCTCGCTTGTTCCAAAAGATTTCAACATTGGAGAAGACGTAGTAAATCGTGAGTCCGAGTCTCCAGGCGTTTTCTCAAGCCTCATCACAGCTATCAAAGACAGACTTGAAATCTCTCGCTTTAAACGGCGGGTGAAAGAGGCTAAGTCTTACCTCGCACCACTCTCAAGGAGAGATCCCGAAATGATCTTCAAGGAGCGGAAACTCTGCTCCTATCGGGAAGGACCGGGAGGGGTGGAGAGGTTGGAGAGCATTGTCGAAGTCGACGAGAGAGTAGTTGTAGTCGAAGAAGAACTTCACGAGGATGAGATCGTTATCACAAAGGCCACAAAGCTCATCGTCCAGTTCGGTTCTCATGCAAAAAGTCGTCCGGACTGAACACCACCAGTTGGAAGCACATGGACTCGATCTCAAGACAGAACGATGGTGAAGGCGAAGATGAGAAGGTGACTGAGCAAGGAAAGAGTGGCCATGACTCGGTGATCATAGGAAAGGCACGAAGAGTCAGTCGATACAGGACCTTGAGATGTTTGAGCAGAGTTCCATCTCAACTCAAAAACTTGCTGAAATGTAATTCGAGCAATTTTTGAACTGAATCAAACTTCCAGATATTCGTCTCCACAAAATATCTTTTCTTATATCAAAATAAAGACTATTATAATCTAATTCAGACTGTATTTGTGTTTATAATGTAAAGCTGGTTATTAGTTCCAATCACGAATTTAAATGATGTATAAAGTTGAAGCAAATCATTAAAAAAAAATGTTGATCGTTATCAAACAGAAAAATAAATTTTGAAAAACGAGTGAAGGGAAGAGTGGGAAAAGAGCTATGGAAGGAAAATACAGCTATTACGGGAAAAGAAGACGGAGAGAGAGAGAGAGAGAGAGAGAGAGAGAGAGAGAGAGAGAGTGAAGAAAGTGAGGAAATAGAAGGTTAGATGAGACGGAAGGACGAGAGAGAGGGAAGGAGGGGGGGAATAGGATAGAGGGTAAAATAAGCGGAGATTAATTGAGAGGGAGAGGTGCAGAGGGAGAGAGGGTGAAAAATAACGAGTGAAGGTAAATACAGTACTGATAGAGAGATAGTGAGGAAATCGAGATCTAAGATATTAAGAAAAGAAGAGAGATGGCTAGAAAGAAAGACAGTGACGATAAATGCAAATAGTAATCATAATTTCAAGACTTTGAGACTTCAAGACTTCAAAAAATTTATTCCATTTCCATTCATTTGCAAAATAAACAAATACAAATCAAATCCAATAGATTGTTGAACATTATACAATATAACATAATGGTTATAGCAAAATAGAGTAAAGATTGTAAAAATTTGTTTTAAAAAAGGCATATTTGGAAATGAGGGGGACCACTAAAAAGCGAAGCTTATATGATGTGGTTCCCCCTTACAATTGAGAACAAATACTTATATGTAGTACATAATCAAGGCAAAAAAAAAGCAAAATATGTAAAATAATGATAATAATAATAACCCTTATTTACCCAGGGTAGCCACTTCAGCTTTATCAGCTGATCTTCCAGCGGGCCCTGCATAACATAATGTGTTATTATTACCGTTCCCCATTCTTAAATGCCGAGCGCCTGGCTAGAAGGCAGAACGTCCCATTTTTGTAAGTCTTTGGTATGACTCGGCTGGGGATCGAACCCACGACCTCCCGTTCATGAGGCCGACGCTCTATCAATTGAGCCAACGTGATACATGAATACTCGTAACGAAGTTAGCGATTCTTCATCACCGTTATCACTTTTTCCCCTTTTTGAATGTGTTTTCTTACATTAATTATTACAAAACAACCTCATTTCATTATTCTATCTTACTGAAGAATAGAAGTTGACTTCCTTAACACTATACATTGTATTTTATGATAATTATGTTATTGGCTTATTCCTCTCGTGTTGATGTTATATGGTGTTACATGGGAGACATTTATATTCAGGAAATGTTATTTGTAGTTCCCTAAAGAATTGATATGCATTGAATTTTCTGAAACCAGTTTACGATGAACTCATATTGGTATTAGGACAAATCACGAAGGTTATAGTACACTAATGATGCGTGCTAATTCTTGCCAACCAGGATATAGGGAGCAATTGAAATTCATGGCTAGTAAATAAAATGTAATATTACTCCGCCGCCACATTGCAGAATATATATTTCCTAAGTTAAGACTCTGAAATCATAAGGGTAGAAAAATAACCCTTGATTATTCGGGGTGTTTCCTTTCGGCGGTTTATCAACGAACAATTTTGTATAGAATAAGAATGATAATTGCCCTGAAGCTACCTATGTCTTATAAGACTGAACATTATAGTTTTAAACTTTGAACAAGGTTTTCTCATTTTATAGATGCCTTTTGCTCATGTTTTGTTTGTTGTTTGTTTGTTTATATTTTCGTAAACCATATATAAAAAACAATGACACATATAACAAAATCAATGACAAAATCAATGACATACAATAATAGAATGATTAAACGGATGGATAGCCCATTTCAGAGCCATTAACCTAATGTCTCTGTTCAGTCCATGGGGTCTAATGATAATATACATAAATAATAATACTGGAGCTAAATTAGAATACACTAAATTACACTAAAGTAAATCAAGCCAAACTAAAAATAAACATTAAAAATCTATTCTGATATCCCCCCCCCCGCCACCCGGCCTTTCACTAACCTAACAAATGCAACCCACCCTTTCCACCCACCCACCCACCCACCCACCCATCTCACCAATAACCTACTGAAGGATATGGTATTTGGTTCATTAATTATGTTTTCAGTAGGAGCCAATTGAGAAGTAGGATTCAAATATCAAATAAGTTGGACATTGTACAAATTATGGAAAAATAATATTCAATAGGAATTTATTCAATACACACAACAGTAATGATGTGTCATACTGATTTTTATTTTTAAAAAGTTATATGCCTGTAAATTATGGCTGATACGTACATAATTCTTTATATATATATATATATATATAAAGAATTATATATATATATATATATATCAGATATCAAATATATTGTCCATTAAATTAATTAAATTAAGTTTCAAATGTATAATTTAGATGAATATATATATATATATATATATTGTGTTACATGTTTCTTTATTACATTTCAATTGTTATAACTGTATTTATGATAGATTGTGTCTACTATTTTGTTGGAAATGAGAAAAAAATAAAACTGAAAACTGAAAACTGAACCTGCCATTTCACGGATATAAGACAGAAAGCTTTTCACGTTCAGTGGCGTCGATCATTGTTTTGAATGAAAGTACTTTGTGTACCTAATTTTTCGACAAGCTTGCAGAAAATTTTTTAGTAGGATCCACCTCGTCCCTTCCTCGTAAAACTAGAATAAGAATGAAAAGTCTTCAGATTTCAAAGGAAATAGGAGGTTGTATATACGATTATTAAGGTCTTAGGATTTTCAAAATAATTGACAACAGTACGGAAAAATTCTACCATAGTGAAGCAATACAACAAACAAACATGGAATTAAGAAGTAAAAAATAGAAAACAGATATACCAAAAAAAAAAAAAAAAAAAAAATGAGGAAGATACCTACCAACCTAACAAACAAAATACTTAAAGGGGCTAGAAAATGAGAAATCATGGGGAAAGGCAGGGTGATCTCGGATGAGAGAGGGGGAATGTAGTCGGCCGTTCGAGTTTCAAGGAAAAGGTTTATCCATTCTAAACAACTGTGATTTAGTGCCGTACGTGTTTCAAATTTCGCGCTATGAATAAACAGCTAGTCATATGGAAAAACAATTACATGGCCAGCTCCCTAGGAGAGCCTAAGGGTTGTTACGTAATCCGCGGCGACGACGTGTCGGGGAAAGGCAATGAAGTTTAATGGCTAGACTAACAAACCAGAAGTAAACTATATTTTGTATTTTGAAATGTTGGAGCATTATACAAGACGTTTCTTCGAGTGAACACGATGAGACCCGTTAAGAGTCTAAACACCTAGAGTTGTTGAGAAATGTGAGAACCCGAAGTGTATGACTAGGTTGAGTTCGGTAAACTTCGTGCTGTCCGAACTGTTATCGCATTAGTCCGACGGGCTCGCATAACGGACGGATTATAGTGTACAAGTAAACAAGCCTTTTGCAATTTCGTTTTCCCCATGATTTCCCATTTGTTGGCCTCTTTAAGTGTTAGACAGCTAACCTCTGATCCCCCATTTCCCATTATCTCCTTATCCCCATCTCATGTTTATCAGGCCTATGCCGTTTCCGTCTCATATTTCCTGCATGGTTCAATTAGACTAACTGGTTTTATCTCACGCTCATATGGCTTAGATATAACGATTTAACACCTCTCAAATTAATGCAGACACCTCGTATCTCACATAAAACAAAATTGGCCGCTGCACTTCTCAAGCGTTTACTCTGGTCTTATATACGACTTCAGCATTATTTTCTTAATTTCTTGTAGCATTCTTTTAAAATGATAAGCTTTTAACCATACTGACTAATCATTATCCCCCCCCCCTCCCTCTATCGTTTTTCCTCTCTCTCTATCTCTCTCTTTCTCACTCACTCACTCTCTCCGTCAATATGTATTTTGTCTTTCTTTCATTCTCTTTTATACTGACATATCATCATTGTTCCCGATCCCCTCTCTCGTTTTCTCTTTCTCTCTCTCTCTCTCTCTCTCTCTCTCTCAGGCTCTCTCGGAGTCTCACTCACTCTCTCCGTCAATATGTATTTTGTCTTTCTGTCATTCTCTTTTCAATTTTACATCGTATAGTCCACCCCCATCACTTTCTCTTGAACTCAATGGAGGAAATGTAATATCAAAGGTGTTTACGCCTGTCGACTATACTCGCCCTTCATAATAACCATTCAATATCCGACTTTTGTTGTCCTGACACCATTATACCAATATCAATCATGGCTGAAAACAATTTATCTAAAGGTCAATATATCCATTCCGATCCTGACAATATATCACTTTGAATATATATATATCAGTATGCTCTGTGCACTACGTACTGGAAATGGCAGAGACGCAAAATTTCTCAGGGAATTTGAAGATGCATTTCCTACATGATTACATGTATATAACTCCGTTTCATTTTCCAGAATGTACCGTCTGAGGCCTTTAATTCAGAGTGCTTTAATTTGAAGAGCGCCACCATGATCAGATGATAATTGTTCCTGATAGTAACTCGAATTGTCAAATTGCGCGGAATTAAGAAGTGTGAATACAAATATAAAGCATATAAATTTGTGAAAGTAGTCCTGACATATGAAAAAAAAAAAGGAAATGAAAAGAAGAGACACAGCTGGATTTTTATTGAACGGGTGAAATATCATTTCACTGGTCGCGATGGAGCTCACACCTAACCAATAAAGAAATATTCATGGTGTCTCTCAGCCTGACTTCAACATCTGAGCTTAGAATGGATGAGGTAGAGGTCACGAGTGAAATACAACCGTTCGGTTATTTTCTTGCTTTTATTCAGATGAGAAAATTGTCTAGATAATATGGTAATACAGTTCTGATCATGCGATTATGACGTAAAAGATGATATTTCAAAGCAATTTGGGAAACTTACATTAGTTGTTCCTAAACGCAGGTGTCTAGGAAGACATCTGGGATTATCGAATTGATAAAAAATTCACTAAATTTCCGCAAAAGATACTTGCACTGCAAACAAAAATGAGTATAAGGGACTGCACACAAATCCTGAATGAATGTCGGGAATTTAAAGAGCAGTCCTTTATAGGGGACATTTTCACTATGATATTCTTCCTAACTGACATGGAAAGAATGAGAAAGCTTATTATTATTTCACCTTTATTTTTCACCTTTATGATTGATATACTGATTTTCCCTAAACGACTGATATATTTGTGTATTTTTTAAACTTCAGCTAATGAGGAGGACCTAATTATATTTAGGGGGAGGGTAGGCTAATCCACATACATTAGCTGATGTTTCCTTTTTCTCCCGTTTTCTTCGCTGATTGTCGTTTTTTATCGTCCGTTTTCTGTTCCTGCAAATTAAATAAAGTAATTTACACTCAAAACAAAAATAGAAAGTAAACACCTTTTCATGTTCAGATTTTTCATAGAAGACTTTGATAAAAATCAGCATATAATACATCGAATTAAAGGAAATTTAATGATCTTTTGATCTGGTAGGTGAACATATAGAGAAACAATGCGCATGAGTGAACCCAATCATTTTTTTTCCTTCCAAGGTACAAAAGTAAATATTGCAAAAATGAACAGTTTGCCATTCATGTATTGAGTGTATATAAAAATAGGAAAAGTGGTACTTATTAATTTTCAAAAATCTCCATTTAATTTCAGGAGTGCTTAAGGGGAGCAGATTCTTAGGCCTAATTTGCCTTGAAACAAGAAAAGTAGGGGTCCTTGTATGTCAGCGTCCTTAAAATTCTTTTAAAATGTTTTAATATTCTTTCTTCTCCCCATTGAACACTTTCCTTGTTGTAAAGTCCCATGTGGAGTGAGAAATTATTTCATCGCTTTCTTATATCCTTTTATAGGCTAAGCCTGAAACAGTCCTGTGCGAGGGAACACCCATACTGACAATGAAACGCATCATGTTTTTTCCTTTTTTCCCCTCTTCATTTAATCTCATAAAATGCAATACCTCGACAATACATCATTATCATCTTTGATGCCGTGCCATGTCGTTCCAAGCACGTTGCCATGACAACGCATCACAAGAGATGCTGGACAATAATCATGACAATGGGGAAACCAGTTCCAGTTTCATCTTCTCCTGTATCTGATCCTTTCATGATAAAATATTCATAATGGCTGCATTTATACAAGCAAGCACCGGGGACGGTGATGCGTATTATTTCCTCACAACGAGTGCTAAACTTGCTAGTAAAGATCTTGAGGATGCTACGCTGAAGATAAAAACTATATTGTCTTTGTACTCGTTTGATTTTTAAGTATTTTCCGGTTACATTTTTAATGGACAGTTGGTGTTTGAACATTTTGCTTTACATTATTAACGAGCTTTAATGTCTAAACGATTTTAACGTACTGGATTGTCAGCACCAACGCAGACTGGTGGCTTTTCACGTTGACTTTCAGATCATGACTTTCTACCAATTTGATATTATAGTAATAAAGTCAAATTCATTCTTGCTTGGTAGTTGGTATTGAATTTCCTAGGGGTGTATGTAAACAGTGATGGAAGGGGGGGGGGGGTTGATCCTGGGTAGCAAAATGTGTCTATCTAGGTTTCCCTTTGTAGACACGACCCTGACCCACTACCAGTTTGCACGTTTGTTTGGGTTTATTTTTTTCCATGTCTCGAATGAAAAATTTCCCTGAAATTGGTTATGAGGTTATGGCGAGTAAACACATGTCATAAAGTTTTGTTATTAGCTATGGCATTATCCTTCTTACGTTTGGCTAGTGGTTGATTCATCTGTGACCCCCCCCCCCCAAAAAAAAAAAAAAAAAATAATAATAATAAAAAAGACTGATCATAAACGCTACTTGTCATACCCCTGTCTCGCCATCAAAATACCAAAGGTATCATTCTATTCCACTTCAACATATCTGTATAAGGAGTGAACTGTGATAATTGAAAAATATTTCTCACAACATGCTTATTCGCAGCATGATTTTCAATGACATACTTGAAATATGGTTTACGGTTCATTACGATAATGAATTGACTATCCTTTGGTGTGTTTGTAAAGATACGATTGACAGAAAAGTGTTGTTGAATGAAGTTCCAGTCTGTTGCAGTTTTCCAACCGCTATGTTCAGACATGAATTTAGCAGTAGCAAAATAACACGAAAATAGTGAATGTATTCATGGTTGTTCACTGCTGACTAATCATCGATAAAATTTCACCTGAAATCTGCATGCACTTATTTGGATTATAAACAGCTTAAAGATGTCATAGCATGTTAAAAGCATATCATAGACAAACAAGATGTAAACTGTTGACAGGTTGATACAGTATTGGCTTAAAATTGGATATCGATAAAAATTACAAGGAACGCATGCCCAGCTTAGGTTGATAATGAACAGTAAAAAGCATGTCCCTCTAAAAACACCCCAAATATATATATATATATATGAGTATATATATATACATACATGGGTGTGTGTGTATATATATATATGAATGAAAATGAGTCTGCATGGCATCTAGATAATACAAGAATCAGAGTTGGTAGTAGAATGCCATAAAAAACAAAATCATAGATTTTAAAAGAAAACGGAGCATAGCTCTCAAAAATGAAAGGCGAAGTCACACTCTTCGTCAGTGCCCACGGCATTCTACTACCAACTCTGATATTTATATATATATATATATATATATATTGAAAGAAATGAAAATGGGAAAATAATAATTGCGTAGCTCTCTCAATGTTCCCCAGAGCTGTCCATTTTGAATGTAGTTGTTTGCAATTGTCAAATTTCTTTCATTACACATATGTAATATATATATATATATATATATATATATATATATATATATAAAGATTGAAGAACCTGTTAGTAGCAAAACAGAAAAATACATCCTGCAGTTCAGTATCAAGGAACTAATCATATATTTCAAAGTGGAAGGATATAGAGCAAAATTTATCCACATTATGTTAAAGCTTCGTGGCTTTTTGCGGAAGGATGTTGATGCCTTAAATATCAAGATAGCCAGTTGTTTGTTATATGAAGAATCATATTTCATTGAGGTCTATATATAAAAAACATGATCTTTCCTTATTTTGTTGAAAATCTTTAATTAAAAGGAATGGAACGTTGGAACTATTAATAAAAGATGGATAAAATGCTTATTATGATTACGCGAGCTCTTTAGTTTAAGAGTAGAGGCGTCGATCCTGGGGGGGGGGGGGGGGGGGGGCAGGGGGGGCAGTTGCCCCCCAAAGAAAATTTCGGGGGGGCAAAGATATCATTTTGCCCCCCCCCCAATAATTTCCCAACCAAAAAAAAAAGAAAAAAGAAAAAAGAAAAAAGAAAGAGAAAAGAAAGGAAAAGGAAGGAAGGAAGTGAAATGAAAGCGTAAACAAGAAAAAAAAGAAAGAAATGGGACACTGGGAAGCGCTCGCTCGCTTCGCTCGCTCGCATTTAAGTATCTTAACCAGTGCCGATGATAATTACTATTCTACTGAAAGGAAATCAGTTTGCATATTGTGTTTCTATCTAATGTTATACTATTCTTCTACTCATAGGAAGTAATATAACCAAACAAAATATCACTCCTAGAAATCGAGCGGCCAGTTGACCTAAAAATAAATAAACTTTCAGGAGATAAAGGCGTGCATTTAATAAAACCCCGCAAAACAGAAACATATTTTTCGTTAACTCGCTCGCTACTCTCACTGGTAAAAGCTAGATACAAGATGATTTCGGGCAGCAAGTAGCTTATCATAGCAGCGAGATTCCAAAATATTATTACATTTGGGCAGCAAGGTGGTTGACAAAGATTTTGGGACGAATCCATATAATTTTGCCGGGATCGGTCGTTGGCTTTGCTCGCTATAGTAGAAAGAGAATGGATTCGGACTGCAAGCGAGGTAGCTAAAACAGTTTCATATTCGGCACACAGGTGATTGGATGTATTATTGAGATATCATACAGACATGACAGGTTTATTCTGTACATAATATTCCGTTCTTGTATAGCCTATATCACATTTTTATCACATTATCATGATGACGAAATAACACTTTATCATATGGAAAAGGGTAAATTTTTTCCTCGCTCGCTGCGCTCGCTCGTTTCATATTAATGGTTTTGGAAGGCAAACGAATTCGGTGAGATGAGACCGAACAGACAATGTAGATGTTTCATTGGCTCACAGTGTAATTTGCCGAAGGGTTTACTACATCTACCATAAAAGAGTGTGTGCTTTCTCGCTCGCTTCGCTAGCTCCTAATATTAAAAAACAGAGTGGTTGGGGGGGGGCAGCAACAATGGACCAGCGATGTGACAAAATAGAGTTCATATTTGGCAGCGAGGTAACCATATATATATATATTAGGTATCATTAATGCCTATATGATAACTAAACCCTTCTCTCATAACAAGAAATTTGTTATTTTTTGCTCGCTCGCTTCGCTCGCTCGCAAAATTGAAAATAAAAAGCAGGATGGTTCACATTGCAAGTTGCGTAATTTCCTCAAATTGAAAAATGCTTCACGTTGATATAGGCCTATATATATATATATATATATATATATATATACATATATGTGAGGGTATGTGTGTGTGTGTGTACAAATACGTATATATATATATATATATATATATATATATATATACATATATACGATCAGAGTAGCCGGGGGTTCATCTCCGCTTGGTCGTCTTGCCCCCCCCCCCCCCCAATCCGAAAAATGGATCGACGCCTCTGTTTAAGAGATCCATGTGTTAGATTTGCCATGCTATGTGCCCAATGTCTGGTAGAAAAAAAAAAGAGAGAAAAAAAAAATCGTACCTTTAATGGAAGCCATCATCCTTCAAAGTGGGGGGGGGGGGAGCACTAGCGAAAAAGGGCACTTTGGGGGAAGAAAGGGGCACTTACAAAAGTTGAGTACAAGAAGGAAAATATACCCTTATATTATATCTAACACACTTTTAAGGTGCATTTTGACATACTGTTTTTATCTTTACATGATAATAATACTTTGCAGTGTTATTGTATATTGCTCTGTCTAACTCAATTGTGAGCGAGCGAAGCGAGCGAGCAAAAAAGTACTAAGAATTTTTGCTGAAGGACATGATATTCGCAGTATATTTTGATTGACCTATATTGATAAAAATTCATTTTATGGGTGTTCCATAATTATCATTGAAAATTTCTTCCATTTACTCTGTATATAGTTTTCCTTATAGTGAACAAGCTATAATGTTTTCATTGCATTTGTGAGGTCTCATAGCTACCGATCATTTTTTATTAGAAAAATATTCAGATTGAATGGGGTTTTAAGCACAGTACCATCAGGAACTTAGGAGAACAGATAAGACTTTATGGTTACAACACGCTTGAAGTTCCTTGCGTGAGATATCATAAGTGCAAGCCAGCGTAGCGAGCGAGCTTTGGAAAGAAAAAATAGAAAAATACTCCCCCCCCCCCCAATTTAGGGATACCGTTTCTTCTAATTAAAGTTGATGGAGGCACTTGCCCGAATGGAAAAGGGACACTATCAGAAAACAAAAAGGGCGCTAATTGCCCTTATCTTACATTAACAGATGCAGAAATTAAACATACTAGAAAGGAAAAGAGGCACTTATCAGAAGTAAATGAGGGCACATATCAGATTTCAAGTTGGGCACTTGTCAGAGGTGAAAGGGGCATTCTGCAGAAGAGAAATTGCACTGTGAAAAACGAAAAGAGGTAGACAAAGGGGGATAATAATCACATTTTAAAGGGGACATTCATTTGAAAAGTGAAAGGCGCACTTCTCAGAAGGGAACAGAACGCTATCAACAAGGGAAAGACATAAAAGAGCACATTTCTACAGATTTTAAGAAAGGTAACTTCTCTGAAACGAAAAAGGGCACTTATTAGAAGGCGAAAGGGCACTTATCAATAAAGAAAATGGCCCCTTCTAAGGTAAAAGAAGGGCACTGAACAGGTTTGAAAGGGGGCATTTTTGTTGGGTAAAAAGGGGCACTTGTTGGGTGCTTCGAAAAGTGTGTGGGGGGGGGGGGAGCACTGTGCCCCCCTGCCCTTCCCCCGGGAGCGCCACCTCTGATGTGAGGGTGTGCGTTTGTGTATGTGTGGAGGTTCCATGGTCGAGTGGTCTAAGGCGCTTGACTGAAGAGGCAAAAGTCGGGGTTCGAGCCCCGTGGTACAGCACTTATGCCCTTGAGCAAGGCATTTAATCTACATTGCTCTTTCATCGTACATCAAATAAATAAAAAAATGCTATAAGCATTATTGATATACCAACGTGTGCACGTGATTTAAAAAAAAATGTGTGTGTGGGTGTGAGGGTGTGTGCGTGTGGGTGGGAGGGTGTGTGCAAGGACGACACACAAAATCTTGAAGTGTTCCATATATTTAGTAGAGGTGCCGTAGTCGAGTGGTTTAAGGCGCTTGACTGGAGACGCGAAGGTCCGGGGTTCGATCCCCGGCACGGCACTTATGCCCTTGAGCAAGGAATTTTATCTAGCCCACATTGCTGTTTTATCGTATTTCAAATAAAGTGATGTGCTATATGCATATTGGTACCAACGTGTGCATGTGTTAAAAAAAAAAGTGTGTTTGTAATTTTTCGGATATCTTCTTGGCTGAAAATTTAAAGAGGCACATAATTATTGGAGCCGTTGTATGAAGGAACACGTCGGGTCGATTGTGTCTTCTACATCTCCAACTGGATGACTACATTCCGTCTGGTGGACCTTAGGATGAGTTCAATACATTTACAGGATTTTGGTTTTATGAGGCCAAATGGACATAAGATTAATAAGGCGCCTTAACCTATCCACGCCCAAGAACAGGCATAATTATATGCGTTCAATTTATTGGATGAATAAATTGGATGGGGAAAAAAAAGCCATTAAATCCGTCGACCTGTATCGAAACGACCCTCCATACTAAACCATGTCCATTTCACTTCTTCCGCGTTTTCATTGGGGGTACAGTAAAAACATGTAATTGCTACTAAGCAAAATGACTGGTTACCTATTCTCTGAGCTTTCATCGGTTCACTTGACAAGATCAAAGGTATCACAAAGGCTAAAGTAAATCTCTGCTACTTTGTTTACCCGCCCAAATCGGTAACGTCTTTGCCTTCTCCATATACGGGCATGCTCAACAACTTGTTGATATGTACTGCCTGATCGTGTATATAAAATATAGAAATGTGTCCATTGCAATGAAAAGTTTATATATACTGGTTTATATATTCTTAGAAAATGAAATGAATCATTATGCATATTTTTAGAATCAAACGTAGTTCCTCATAATTTCATTACTAGTATACACATGCAAGAAAATAACGAGGGGAGAATTGCAGTTTGTATCCTGTTCATTTAGGAAAGAAATAAAGAGTGATATCTTAATCATCGTCTTCAGGTCTTAGGAACAAATAATTCCAAGTCAGAATGACCCATCTTCCCTCTTTCTTCGTGTTTCAGTTTATTAAAAACAAAACAAAACAAAAAACAAACTCATGAATTGAAAATAAAACAGCCTATTTGAAGAGTTGTCCGACGCTATATTAGTTCAAGTTCAAGTTCAAGTTCAGGTTTTATTTCCAATATAACACAAGACATATTTTTTTTCTTCTTTTAAACAAAAATATCGTAAATAAACAAACATACATTTTTTCCTCTAATTAACATCAAAACAAAAATTAAATGTCTACTTGACATAGTGTATTAAAAGATTAAAAAAAAATGATATTGGAAAAGAGAAATCCACAAAAAAGCAATACTTGTAGTGCCGTGGATTCCTCAAGGAAGAAAAGGGAAAGTAAAGAAAAGAAAACAGAAGAATGTGTGATACAGAGGTAGGTGAAGCAGCAGTATATACTACAATTGCAGATTCAGTCACACAGTGAGGACTCCGCCAGATGAACGATGCGTTGCGCATTAAACTGTTACAGATCGCGTCTATGATATTGTATCAATACACAGTGGAGAGAGAGAGAGAGAGAGAGGAGAGAGAGAGAGAGAGAGAGAGAGAGAGAAAGAGAGAGAGAGTGTGTGTGTGTGTTTTTGGTTGTTTTTTGGGGGTGTCTTCTGATTTCATCATTTATTTTTGTTTTAAGTTATTATATGATTCATATATATATATATATATTAAGTTGAAGAATCAGAGTGGGTAGTAGAATATATATATATATATATTAAGTTGTTTTGATGAAATCAGAATAAAACATTACGGAAAAAAGTGTGTGTGGAGAGGGATGGTGGGAAAGTTCAACACAAGAGAACAATATAGCAGATATAGAGAAGACTTGTAAATCCCTTTATATGCATGTATAATCGTTCTTGGACAGGTAGATATTTTTTTTCAACAAGCAAACTTATAAAAGCAACATGTTCAATTTTACATGGCGGTCTTGGCGGTTTGAAATGGACCGTGCTCACAACGCCATGGACCATGTGCACAACGCTATTCACCGTGGAAAAGAGCGCCAGCCTTCTTGTTTGCACCGCAAGATCCGTGATAACACCATGTTACATCGCCATGATCCGCTAGTCATATCTTCCTCCTTTGCTAGGTAACGAAGAGCGATTGATATTTTGAGTCCTAGTCAGCAAAAAAATGAACTAATTTCAGCCTGCGTCGGAGGCTCCGTGTCGACTCCGCTGCCTTCCGGGGATGTTTCCTGACTTTCCGCTAAGGCCCGTGTTACTGCCGCATTAAATCGTGTTGGCGCCGTGTTCACATCGTGTTGAGAACGTATTCACACCGCGTTTTAAGGCTTTCTGCCTTCGTTTTGATGCGGTTCACGGCGGCTTGAGAACGGCCTTGAACCACCATCTGAATCGGCGATGTGTGAAACCCCCTTAAAAATAACCTCGCATGCATGCAGTAGAAGGAATATTGGAGCATCCTTGGCGCGTATTCCTTGCCACGCCCCATTTGATCTTGTTTAATTTTACGTTTTTTAGCAGTGAGACAGTCCATAGTGACACAATGTCAAGGCGATAACAGCTTTCACCGAAATGTTATTTGACTGGTGTTTAAGGTGCAATTGCATCAATGGAATGATTTGAAAGAAAATCAATGATTACCCTGGAAATAACTTGCCACGCCCCATTTAATCCTGTTTAATTACATTTTTTAGTAGTGAGACAGTCAATATTGACACAATGTCACATGATTACAGCTCCCAAGGCAATAGCAGCTTTCACCGAAATGTTATTCGACCAGCGTTAACAGGTTAAAGCTGCAATTGCATCATTGGAACGATTTGCAAGAAAATCAGTGATTACCATGGAAATAATACATGTATATCTAATAAAATAACAGTGTTGGTTAATATCTGAAGGCTCACTTGTCTGTTCATTTGCATTCGTGACTTCAGATACAAAAAAAAAACCAACAACACACAAACAAAGCAACAACAATGGCATTAACAACAGCAACGTCATAAAAAAACACCACCACTACCACCACCAAGAACAACGACAACAGCAACAACAACAGCAACAACGTCAACAAATTATTTTCAAAGGGGCGTATACGAAACTGGGAATCGCAAACAGAGGGTAACCATGGTTACAGACCTCTTTCAATACACTAGAGTCATGATGATTTTTTTCAACTTAATTTTCAATTCGCTTTAGCCAAAACTTCTGAACAGATATGAAGAAAACTTCGCGGCGGATGAAAAGGATATTCTCATTTCAGAACTGGTAACTCGAATTGAGCGATCAAGGTAATATCATGAAGCTATATTCATATATTGGTTACCAAATAATGTGGCATGTGGGTAATTATGAACGGTCGTTTGGATGTCCAATTTAATATCAGCGAGAGTTGCTTCCCGAATTGACAGTCTGAATGGTTGAATGTGTTCACTCGGCTATAATGAAAAATGTACATCCATTATGACGTTTCAAAATGATATAAAATGTCCATTTTGTGACATTAACTGTGATGAGTGGTGGGTCAATATTCCTCAACTGAATTCTGGTCAGCCACTTTATTCTTAGTTTACATCTTCTGTAATTATGGCCATCAGGAGGAGAAATCCCTTGCACCTTTCACCTCCCCCTCCCCCTCCCCCTCCTCTCCCTCTCTATCTCTCTTCCATGCCCCCCTCACATTTTATCTCTTTCCGAAGATAAGTATCTATTTGCAGTTTTTTGTCTCATCAGAAACAGAATAGGTACACAAACATCAAAATGGGCATTCGTTTAGTACTGTTTTTAATCTCGTCACTTTTAATTAGATTTCTCCGATAGACGGTAATGCACCACCAAGGTCTAAGCCATTAATACATATTACCAGCCTAATGAATATTGCTCGCTATAATATACGCGAACATGCAACGAACGATCAAACGGGAAGCTTATTAGTATTAGTAAAATGTCAAGTTTTCACATCACTCCTGGGATCTCCGGTATAAAGGAATTATTCTTATTTAGAAATATGATATTCCATCTAGTAAAAGAATGCGGACTCTTGGCGTGATTTTGTCGCCCGTTTATCATTTTTAATGAATATACCAGATCAGCAGAACTATCAAAGAGATAATGGTTGGGCAAAGGCAAGGGCGGCGCCAGGGTATTTTGATAGGAGCAAGATGACCCTTAGGTGAGTTTGTTTAAGTTTTCAGTGAAAAAAACAGGGATATTGTTATAGTTGCATGACCCAACCTTCTCTTTTCCCATAATGTTCTTTATCCTTTCTCCTCCTTTTTCTTCGCGTTCTCCTCTTTTTTTTTTCTGTTTTGGTCACTTGAAAAATCATAGGGGGACGGTCGCCCCCTGCCCCCCCCCCCCGTAGCGCCGCCCTGGCAAAGCCTGATTCGAGGAGGAGGAGGAGGAGGAGGAGGAGGAGGAGGAGGAAGAGAAGAGAAACGCACTCCCCCTTCCCACCCTCCTAGCTCCCTCCCGGAACCACATCAATGTACATTCACCCAAATTTTACATATAGTTCTTCCTCCAGTCGCGTGATAGTTGAGAAATTATGCCAAGTTATGTTATGGTGCAGAGTGATAAATCCACGACTATCTATGGTCCCTGTCAGACATGACACTTCTCTTCAACTTTAACATTCTTTCTGAATGACGTTATGACAATAGGGGTCTTTCCAGTATACCCATTCAACAGTGCCTAGTCGGTCTGGGCGCCGCTGAGATGACGTCAGCACTAAAGAATAGTACATGTAGTTCTATTTCTGTGCACGCTTGAGTCCGGGTCCCCTTTTCGGAACGGGATGCAAATAGAGAAGCCAAGGGTTATAATTATTATCGGTGGTTTCGCCATAATCTGGGTCTAAAATACATGTTTAGAGGTGAATAGGCCGACTGACTCATTCATTGCGAAGTTCTTGCCTTATAAGGAACTCAAAGTGGTTAGTTGCAAGGGTCCTGTTTTTAGGAACGAAGGAGAAACAAATAACAAGACGATAATCACTGATAATGACGAAACAGGGGTGTATATAAGGGCTTAAAAACTTTAGCTGAGAAAGAGCTGAGAAAGAGTTAACTGTTGGTTTGCCTATAGATTGAAACACAATTGATACACGAAGAGTGTCATTGATAGACTTCAGGAAAGGGAAGCTCAGTCAGAGTAACCCTGAAATATTCGAAATAAAATTCAATTATATTATCTCTTACAGATTTTCTGTGCAATCAGAGTGAATTTTCTTCAAGCTCGTTGATCTGCATTACCAGGAAACCCACCAGACTACGGACAGAGCCTACAAAGCTAAATCCATATTCTTACCCCATTCATTCCGAAGAAAAGTGAGTTGCACACAAGTTTGATCACGTGATAATACCGGCGCCCCGCCCATCTTCTGTGTTGTGTGATCCACAGCCACCGACCGACACACGCCGAGAGAACACACCTACTTCCAGCGCACCGTTCTGTAACTGAACAGCATAATATTTCACACACACACTGACTCTGCTTCGATCCCCTGTACATTTCGCCGAACAATCGCGTTCGGAAGTGTGTACAGCACATACCCAACACAATTCGTATGCATTTGTGTCTTGGCAGCGGAGAGTTTGAGACGGAGAACTAAAATTGGAATCTCAAGCCGAAATTCAAGGATCACGCTCGTTGGGCTAACCGTTCGTAGCTTACCTACAACTTTTTGAAGTGGATAAATATTGACGTCTAACACGAAGTATCTTTATTTTGCAGGTGAGTCAAGATCACTATACTAGTATTATCAAATCATTTAATTACACCCTCGATCGTTTGTCGCACAGTGAGAGAGCGAGAGAGTGAGTTGACTTGGCTTCTGTGTAGCAAGAGGATTTGACTCGGCCTCGAACAGGTGTTTCCCAAATCGTTAGGTTGCTGTTGTTCCTATCGATAATTGTGAGAAAGTGTGCAGGTGTATATCGTATGCTAATTGATGTTCATTTGTAGTTGTATATATGTTAACTGTTATGGCAGTGACGCATTATAGGCCATGTATTGCTCACAATATGAATCCTGGATATGTGCGATTTGTTTTTCAAACTGATAGAAGTTTTTTCATGACGGAGCTTGCTAAATAAAACGTGCAGCCATGTTTTAACAAACCTGTTTGCTCAGCATGTAATTTTTGCATTCTGAAATATGAAGTAATTTCACGTGATCTGGCATTGCTTGATAGAGCCTGTCACTATGGTAAAGCTTATAGCTGTGAAGTCTTTATGCACGTAATCAGTAACAATAATCATGAAACGTGCTTAGTGCTTACAGCTCCCCACAATAATCGAAACCATGCAACCATATTCAGCTCGAGAGGAGTGGCACTGTTCGTTCCGGTACGAGTCCGTCTGTTACGTAATATGTACAGTTGTACTACTGTGACTGTACTGCAAGTAAACTGCAGGAATTGGCTCGTGCAGTGCACGATTAAGTAGACAGCCTGTAAGCATACGTCTACGAATTTTCTAAATGGTACATTAGGGAAACCTCAGGAAAAGATAACTCGTTATCACGATCAGGCGCCTCAACTTACTACTTTGCATGAATAGTTTGTACTGAGTTTTTTGTTTTTGTTTGGTGAGAAATCGTTCTCGATTTTGTTTACAGGAAATTGTCAGTTATCATTTTTGTCAACTCTTTCTTTGTCTAATGTAAATCATCTTCATGTGCCATTGATTTAATCAGCATCAATTTTACTCGCATTCAGTATTTATGAATAAAATGAACTATGTTGCCTGGAGAATGAGATGTACATTATTAATTATGTGAATCAAAACAGGACGCTTTATAAGAATGATACTGAACAATCTGCACGGAAAAAAAAGTCTCAGAACTTAACCCAGACCATGGCCAAACTCGTAAAAATAATTTCCTCAGCTTCAACCTTTAGCCCATTTTAAAAGCAAATGTGGGTGCGACCCTTTCTTTGTCTCAGGTTATGATCCACAATGCACAAGACTACAAAGGGGGAACATCCTGGAAAACACATTAAATTACTCCCATGTCATTAGATCCATGATTCTTGATGGAGCCCGTAAGCTTGTAGACATGTGCTGTCTAAAAAAATCGAGTGAGGAGTTTGTAAGATTAGCGGTGCATGTGTCGTCTGCTTAAAGTATCAATTACCATGACAACAACCACTGGCTACGAGATCATGAACGCGTCCATAGCCTGGGGGCGATTTCAGCATGCATTTTTACAATGTTTGGAAGGAGTGTACCAACTGCTATGTTGGGTAGAACAAGACCGTTCATGTTTCCATACCACAAAACTACGTGCACATTCCTCCCTTCAGATTTTCCAAAGCACCATTGAAGGGGGCGGGGGGGGGGGGTGGTTTGTGAACATTCAAGATAATTATGACTAGACCTCTGTGTACTTCAGTCTGTAGGCTTAAACAGATTCGATAAAGTTGTTTGCTTGGCCTTTCACAGCAAGGTATATAGCGAAAGGAAGAAATGAGAAGACACGTAAATTCACTAGGAACTACAATGCTCTTCAGCCAAGAAAGTTATCACTTGATGTTCAAATTGTGGCAAGTGAAATATGAATTATTGGATCCCTCCAGCTATTACTATTTCCTGTTTGGAACGTTAGATTATTTTGTATTTGTGCTATGGCAAATGTTTATTCCGGTTCCTGTAGAGCATAACGAGATGTTTTCTCTTTCATTTTCTGCCGCCGTGAACGGTCTACTGGCATGACTGGTTTCATTCGAGAATAATGTTGTTCATGAAGTACATGTAGGCCTACATAATTATTTGTGCAGTTATTTATTGTCTACATTATTATGTAGCAATAGATAGACTCCGTTGTAAAAAGACGACGCAATCCTTTCATCTTGCGATGCTCGTAGATAAGGTAACTGAGCAGGTGATAGATGCATGCCCTTAGATGCAAGACATTTGAATAACATTCTACTGCTACAGGACTGAGGGATATTGTTATGACTGAATATAATGAACGTAATAAACGACCTTTAGCATACCAGCATTATTCTGAACACTAATAGTCTGACTGGGGTCACCGCTTTTACGCGAGGTATAAACACTCTTTCACAAATGAAATTTATCAGTTAATGATAGCTCTTTGCCACATTGAGTGAACCATCTGCCACTCTGCAGTGTATTCCCCCCTATTATCAGTAATCAGCTTGCAGCCTTGCACTTTATAGGGAGGATCTCACCAGGCCGCGTGCGATTTTTGCACTTCCTCCAAATGCATTAATTTGGATATTATAAGACAGTGATGGCCATAACCACCCTATTCAAAATGCCCTGCATGATATTGTAAGATGGATATAATTATTAATTATGAATAGAAAGGGGGGAGGGCTCTTTCAGCTTGGAGAACTGGCACGTTATAGTTGAATATATTCCCTGATGCAGTTTATTTTTGTGTAAATGATACACACACAACAACTCTAATTTTGGGGGTGGGTGGAAATTCGGAGGTGACTGTGTATTGATTATGAATTTTCAAAAGTTAAGGAGAAAAAAAAATAAAGAAATTGTTTCCCCTTTGCCAATAGTTTTCATCTTTCCCTTCAGTGACAAACCCGTTGAACAAGGGTTGAAGGTGGAGTTAGCATGGTTTTTGTCTCGTTTATGTTGCTGTCAGTCTGTTAACCCCCTCTCAATAGAAGATGTTCATGTATCGTCTGCATTACATAAAAGGCAACATCAGATTTACTGGAAGAAATTAAACCAAACTCTGTTCCATCTGTTAGGCGTACATACATTATGCACTCTAAAAATATTTGGTAAAAATGTGCCATGCGGGTAATTATGTGTCCAACCAACTTTGGGCATTGCTTTTTATCCAATTTGATGGAAATTTTGCCCATTCTAAAGTAATTACTGCTTATTTTTACCCTAATTGGACAATATGCTTCCCGCATGGGGTACTAAAAATATTGCCCAAAGTTGGGTGGACATGTACATGTACTGTAATTACCCTCGTGCTGGTTAAATGATATTTTACCCAATATTTTTTACAGTGTAGAGCAACATACTCTTCAAGTATTATGTTGTTGTAAATATGGCAAAATACATGTAGTTCTGTGCAGTAAAAGAGGTAATACTGACATAGTACATCCTTGATGCAGTCAAGGAGGTAACCATAAACACCTCCGTGATGCAGCTTTTATAGCTTCATTCCTGGTATAAGAATGAGACGCCTTTGTTCCACGTGGCGTAAATGGCCATGTTATTACTGATCTGTTTTAATAACAAACATCCTCAGGAAAATGTTTTTATTTCCCTGTGTTGATATCTCATTACAAACATTCACCAGACACTTTCCTTTCCTGGTGTGGTATACCACATGCTAAATCAGTCAACAAACCCTTCAACTTAATTGTTCATTTTTTTTCCTGCTCCATTATGCTTCACTCTTAATTGTCCAGTCATGATGGAAGGTTTGATTCTTTTTTGACATCAAGATTTGCTTCGAAATGTATGTCGGCAAGTCCAAGCTAGTACAATGTGTCTTTTCCAATATGTTTTGGACCAGATCTAGAAACGATAATAACTATTAATAATAATAATTATAATAATAATAATAATAATAATAATAATAATAATAATAATAATAATAATGATAATGATGATAATAATAATAATAATGATGATAATAATAATAATAATAATAATAATGATAATAATAATAAATAATAATAATAATGATGATAATAATAATAATAATGATGATGATGATAATAATAATAATAATAATAATAATGATAACAATAATAATAATTAATAAATAATAATAATAATGATAATAATAAGTAATAATAATAATAATAATAATAATAATGATAATAATAATGATAATAATAATGAGAACTGGGTTTATTTACCCAGGGTAGCCACAACAGTATTACCACTGGCACTGTTCTTCCTGCGGGCCCTGCAAATATCATTACTCCAGCAATGGGAGGTACCCGGTCCTGTGTTGAGAGGGACACATGCGAGCAAAACAACCTTGTCCAAGGATGTAAGCACCAGGCGAGGATCGAATCCAGGACCTCTCGTATGGGAGGCTAGAGCCTTCACCACTATGCCACAGTACATCCACATGACTCCTATTACTGATAGATTACTGTGTAAATATCAAATAAGATAATATCCTTATAGACATGCAGCTGGGATCTCCACCAATATGAAGTATAAATTCCATATATCAGTATGACGATGATGTCAATAACGTCATGATGATATTTTTCGTATTATATGGGACATCGAAACAACCAGATCCATTGCACGTGCCCTTGAATCCTCCAAGGAATGTTTTTTTTTTCCTACGTCTTTTATGTTCAGGCGTAACATTCTTCAGTTTCTTATGTTCAAGGATTAATTGGTTCAGTGTTTAGTATAATTATGTAGTATGTTTAGTATAATTATGTCTATCTGCATGAAATATTGACTAATCTTAGCTTGATAATATTGTAGCTGTAAGTCAATAGTAAATAAATAAACAACAATATAACAATAAAGTTGATATGATATTCATGCATAGACACGAAGAGATAATCAGGGGATATCAGTGCTTCAGTGTAAACAGATCAAACTGAAGAGACAATGAACGTATGTTGATATATTATGTTCAAGAGTGATTTAGATCATATATGCTCAATAAGCTGATAGGTTTGTTAGTATAGCTCGATAAAATAGCAGTTTATATGGATAACTTGAATAACATCCCTATACGAAGTAGGTTAACAATATCAAAATGTATTGATAATAGTGGTTTAAATTGCGAACTATACAAGTGTTCTTGGCTTCGTGAAGATTCAATGACCTCATTGCTTGTTTGATATGTCACGAATATAAGATGTTTTTATTTTGGAAGAGGAATATGCTTCTGGCGTTCTCAAGTTCAGAATGTGTCTGGGGAAAATAATAAGAGGTAGTCCGACAGTACGTTTTTACTCTTGCTACGACGAGGTATGTGATAAAAGACGTATTTTCAATCATGCACCACTCACCATACCAAGAAATATGTGCCTTGTGATCAATTTTCATCAAGATTTAGAGCATGAGTCCAACATTCTAAATATCTACGAAAAAATGAATGTGCTTCCACAGACAATTTTGGAGAGAATTGCATATTTTCTACAGATCCCTTCTTGTTTTACCAGTAAACAATCTTAACCCCTATCCAGAAATATGAGGGACTGCAAGGAAAGATGATTTTCTTTTTTTACAATGACTTCAAACGTGAAGTTGAGAAATTAAGGAATTTTTCGTATATAATAATGGGGAAGTACTTTCATGATATAAATATAGCTAAAGAAGTACAGGCGTGGATTTCGGTTTTCCCACTATCACTGATGGAAGTTTGTTAAAAGTAAGCATTAATGTTTGCTGTCTGGTGAAATCCTGAAACGAGCAAGACAGCGTTAACCCCCTTAGAAGTTAGCACAAGTGTTTCGGTCACATCGCTTCTTGAAAGCCACAATAACATTGTTTTGTACCTTGTTTCCTCTGAATGAGTAATATGGGAGCCCAACCGCCGTGATTCGCTTTTCTTTCTCAAAGGGCCAGCTCGCTGGGTATACCAAGAAGGCACTTTGCATAAGAATAGAAGTCCTTTCAGGTTTCATGGGGTGTAACATTAAGCAAACGTGCACCCTGGAAGCCTCTGACAAAAGGTTTGGAATGAGAGAATAAAATGGCTTAGCTCTCAACAATAGATCGACAAGGCCAACCGTGGAAAGCAAGGCACGTAATAGTCACCTCATGTGTAGGGAGGCATTCGGTCTGTTTTAGTACAGAGAGAAGTAATTCATCTAAAAAGAAAACGGAGGGAGAAAATAATAGAAATACATTGAATGTACATACATTTTTTGTATGTTTTATTGTGACGATGGGCAGTTCTTCCAATATGTCCGAGTTCAATGAAAAATGAAGCTTTCCTTATACATTTCATACAGTCTAGTATGGAGGAAAGTTACCTAAAGTTCATGTCACTGTATTTTCTGTTACTTCTTTACATTATAACATAAGCCCATTTTCCAGGGTTTGGTAGACCTGGAAGTCGTTTGAAAATTGATTCCAGAAAGATATGAACAAAAATTGACGAAGCACAAAAAAATTTGTATGTCTTGGGACTCGAATTCCGTGGAAGAGAAAGTGGGCGTGGCACTTGTGAGGAAATCGGTATGTGCATGGTATGGTATTCTACTTCCGGTGTAACCTCATGTGAAAGTGGATTAGAAATGGTCTAGGCCTCTCCTGCATGAAAATTTATCCAGATGGAGGCTTTTTTTATATTTTTTATAACAGTGAGTTGTGAGGTTATTGTGAATCTGGTTACTCGCTCTCTTGAACCTTTGAATTTAATGTTAGTGTGCCTTTGAAGTTTGAATGTTTATAAACAGAAGTAATTCAGATATGGTGCCATGTGAATACTTTGAATCATCATTATCATCATCAACATCACCATTATCAGTCATCAGTACCATCATTAATCATCAACATCAAAATCAGTATCATCAACATCATCATCAACATCATCATCAACATCATCATCATCATCAACATCATCATCATCATCATCAACACCTTCAACATCATCAACATCATCACCTTCATCGACATCTTTATCCGATCATCAACATCATCATCATTATCAACATCATCACCATTATTAATCATCAACATCATCATCATCTTCATCCGATCATCAACATTATCATCATCACCATCATCAATCATCATCAACATCAACAACATCATCATAACTCCCTACTCCAACATCCCCGTTCAGTGGCGTTCAAGTTGCTGGAACCATATAACCACCGGGACGGGGCACTGGGTTTACTGGAAGGGAGGGTTATGTGTCACAGAAAATCGAACTACCGGTAGAATATATTCAGATTCATGCGTATTGTAGAGTGCTTTTAAAGTAGAATTAACATGCAGAAATGATTTCGAGCAAAGTACTACCAATACAAACATTATCAGGTTGTTAATCCAGTTTAAGAGACACTTGATTACCATTGCACGAACAATTATACAATTATTTGAAATGTTATGTAAACATAAATGGCATTGTCAAACGCTTGAGGTTGTTTGATTAATTCTTTTCTTTGTGAAACGATTACTGATGATGCAATTTTACTCGTTAGCTATAAGTCTGTTATCTAGATATTTATAGGTATCAGAGCAATAATTTGTCTGGACACAGTCATGAGTGCACACTTTCATATACGTCCACGTAAAACTTCAGTTCATACGAGGGGTCAGGATAAAGTCCACGTTGACTTTTTTGAGGACTTTAGAACCATGTTCAACATCGTTCTGTCAATATCATAATTCAATGCGTTTATTTCATTAAAGGCAATTAAAACATCAACCTTCATAGTCTGATTGTAGATATTATCAGTAAATTTGTCGAGCTTCTGTTGTACCCCCGCTGCTCCTTGACCTTATGAAAACGATGGACTGTATCTTTAAAAAGTGTCATATTATGTGTAAAGTCGTATGTGTAAAGTCGTATGTTACCAGTAATAGTTTTTATGTCCACACTAACCACCTGCTGACGTTTCGAACCTTTGACTGAAGTACAATACATTTAACTGAATAGGTGTTTGGTACTACAAAATCGGAAAAAATTAACTCTGACGAGTGCATGTCGAAAAGCATTAGTATGTCCGTGTTCAGTATTTTACAATACATTTACATCCCTATTTTGAGAGCTATAACATTTTCAACAACAACAACAACAACAACAACAACAAAACACTTATTTTCCAAATAATCCAGGTAAGATGTAAATAAAGGATATGCTGAACGGATATAGAGGTCCATAACATGCACATGGATTCTTCCAGGGTTCAACAATCTTTTGCTGATGTGATAAGCAGGGTTCTCACTAGAAAAATATCCACACACGGTTTCCACTCTGCGAAAAGCGTGGAAGTTTCGGAAGTTTTACGGAATAACACCTAAAGTTAGGTGTGGCAGCAGTATATGCTATAGTAAAAGGATGACAATACTTCTTGGTAAGCTGGAGTTGTCTGCTAATGGCATAAAAGTAAAAATACATTGCCAAAAAGCAAAACAATCTGACATTTATCATTATCGTTAGGAATATATACTCCAATATTTTTTTTACCTTTGTTGCCACGCATGGTGCAGCAATTTCACACATGGTTCTTCCTTGTCTGAAACCCTTGACGCATGGTATTGGAACCATGGGTGTTATGTACTGGCGAGAACCATGGTGATAAGATTCGTTGGATTGTAGAACTATTAGATGATAAGTATATGGCTAAAGCTTTGCTTCAAGTTTCATCCTGGTCATGAAATATTAAAGGAGAATGCAACCCAAGCATCAGTGTGCTCTTAGTGAATAAAGATGACCAAGAAGTTTGCAAGTTTCAGTAAATCCCTATTATGAGGATCCTTGAGTTGGCAACTTTGCCAGCATCTGTGATGTCATTGTGGACAACTCTCAATTCATTTTGTACATAATTTTTCAAAAAAATTGATTTATATGAAATTTCAGGTCAGGAATCAATATAATTCTTCCCAATATGCTTGCAGAATTGATATAGTCATGTCATACTCAAACAATAAATCAAAAGAATTTTTATTTCTCTTGAAAATAAAGAAAATGTTGAATTCTGTGTACAAAATGAATGGAGAGTTGTCCACGATGACATCACAGATGCTGGCAAAGTTGCCAATTTAAGGATCCTGTGATAAGGATTAACTTAAACTTTCAAAGTTCATAACTCTTGAACAGATTGTCCGATTTTGCTCAAATTGTCACTGTTTACTCTTCTTGCTCTTCTTCATTCACTGGAAACACACTGATGTCAAGGTTGCATTCTCCTTTAAAGAGAAGCTTGAGTTCTGGAAGAAGGAGAAAGATAATTTGTTAGCTTTCACATTTCCTCTGATGTCAGTCTGAAAAAAAATAATATCATGGTCAAAATATCTCCTGAAAAAGATTATTCTTTAAATGCTCTCATATTTCAAAAGAATTATGACAAGAAAAAGCTTGAATGTTCAGCCCAAACATTTGTGTGTAATCCCATGTACCCATTTATGTGTGCCTGCATGACTGTGCTCTTTGACAGTACCGAGTTAATTTTTCAGATTATTTTGATGATTTAAAAGCCTCAGGGTATACTCCAAACTTTGTATTTACTACTTAATCAACCATTCCAAATTGTTTTGAGACTGTGTTTTTTCCCCTCACATTGTAAATGCATGACCAGAACTCAAATTTAACTCGAAATTGTTTTAATTTGAATTACATCATGTATACATGTGAATTCAATCTTTGTCAAGTTATTGTTGTTTTCATTTTGTCTTTCAGAAGTACTTGTTTGAGGACACAAACCTGATTCACAATGCCTGCTAATATGGATTTAAAATACAAATTCGGCCTGGTAAATTCGGCCGGGAAATATCTCACTGCTGAGAAGTTCGGTGGCAAAGTGAATGCCTCAGGAGCATCACTAAAAGCAAAGCAGGTATGGACCCTAGAGCAGGAGGAGAATAGCACAATCAGCTACCTGAAGGCGTTTACAGGAAACTACCTCTCTGCAGATAAGAATGGTAACGTCTATTGCAATGTTGAGGACAGGACGGATGACAAGGATACAGGTTTCGAAATCGAGCTGCAAGCTGATGGCAAATGGGCGCTCAAGAATGTATCTCATCAAAGGTACCTGGCCTGCAGCGGTGATGAGCTGACGTGCAGTGATGCCAGTACCAGCAACCCCTCAGCAAACTGGACAGTCCAATTGGCCATCCATCCACAGGTCTGCATGAAGAATGTCCAGCACCAACGCTACGCCCATCTCAAAACCAGCGAGGAAGGCGAAGACAGCGTGGTAGTTGACGAGCTGGTTCCATGGGGAGCCGATTCTACACTGACCCTTGTCTACCTAGGGAAAGGAAAGTACGGTCTGGAGGCCTTCAACGGAAAATTTGTCCAAGCCGATGGGCAGCTAGTTGGCTCTCCCAATGAACAGACGCAGTTCACCCTCATCTTCACATCCGGTCACCTGGTACTGAGGGACGACAATGGTCGACACTTAGGAGTAGATAGCGGAACCAGAGTCCTGAAGTCCTCCACCAAGCCCGGCCTGTCCAAAGCGAATTACTTTACCCTAGAGGATAGCTGTCCACAAGGTGCCTTCGAGTTGGGTGGAAAATATGCGTCTCTAAAGCAAGGTAAGCATCTCCAACATGTAAGCTAACTTACAAACTATCTTGATCACATTGATTCATTTTAACTAACTCATATTCACATTGTTGTTAAAGTGCCTAAAAATTTAATCTACCCCTTCGCCACTTACCAACAAGATGGTAATCCAACATTTGCTTTGGGAACATTTTCTTGGTCCAAGCTCCAAGGCTGGATTTCGTGTTGTGAGGTTGGATATAAGTGTTTGGTCCAGGGTTTTATTTATGACTTTGTAAAAGTTTACCTTACCTCGAAGCGGTATTGTCACCGAAGCATACAATGCTGAAGATTCATATACTGCATAATATGGTTTAGAGAATTGATGCCAATTTTTCAAAGGAATCATATTTAACTGATATTTTCCATGCAAATATAATTATAGAATGGAATTGTTCAAATATTTCCTGTCTTTAATATGAAGGCGGAACTTCCTCAACACTGTATGTTCAATCTCCTCTATACGATTACGAGTTCATTGATTTTATTTCAATTGAAATTACAGCCATAAAGATGTTTATTACTTCCTCCTGTTGTTATGTTGTTATGATTTCCTAATATCCCTGGATGTGCTCCGACAATCATGCCCATGAATGACTGTCTGCCGCACGTGCAAGCTATGGGATGGGCGGCGTTAGAGGGGGCGGGGCAGTAGGGCGACCGCCCACTATGATTTTTCAAGTTATCGAAAAAGAGAAAAGGGGAGAAAATGAAGAAAACAGAGGTGGAGGAAGAAAGAAGAGTATGGGGAAAGAGAAGGATGGGTCACGCAACTATAATTTTTCATTTAAAACGTAAATATACAAATATACTCACTTATGGGTCATCTTGTTCCCCCCCCCCCCCCCAGCCATCAAAATACCCTGGCTCCGCCCCTGCCATCGATTTTTTCTTAATTCTGCGAGTTGAACATCTGATCAAATGACACGCTCCCAGAGCCCTCCCGTAGATTGACCTACATCCTTTTAAAGTTCAAAGGTCACATGAGGTCATAAACTACGTGAAGCCTTTGCACACGAGCTTGTATGTCTATCAAAACACTGCAGACGCCTCGTGGAAAAAAAGAGAAAACAACATCTGAGAATGGTAACAAGTAATCATGTAATGGTTGCTGATGTTCTCTTCTGAGCTGAGACAATTAACATCACCGAGAAGGGAAAAGTTCATGGACTGAATGTAGAAATGTGGGTCAAATGTCAAAGAAGAAGTTTTAGATATTTATTTATTTATTTTTTTTTTTTTTTGGGGGGGGGGGGGGATCCGAAAATACGGAGGGAAGATCTCAGCACTGTTTGCAAACACATCGTCAACATTGCCCAGTCTTAATTCATACGAATTATTTATTCTAGCTCACGCAGATGTTGCGTGAACTTGATGTAAGATTGTTGCTGTCCTTACAGTATGTCCGAAAGCCACAAGGTGAAGTTTGGCAAGGTAATTTGTCAACTTGCTTCCCCAACCACATCAAAGAGCAATATTTCGATATTTCCTTACTTTGGGATCGCATACTTTCAGATGTGTATTTTTGCATGTGACATTTTGCAGCCCGTGTTTACTTGACTGCGAAACGGAAAAGGTCTCCTGTTTATGTATAAGTTTATATTCTGAAATTTTCATTTGCTATCTGTAAAGATAGAAGACCTATAGCCGGAACTTCCTCATAGATAATATATTGCATATCGGGTCAGGAGGAGTTGACAAAGTATGAATAGATTCCTGCCTGACCTAGTTGGTGCAAAATTCAAGCATAGTTATTGTTTTAAAGAAGGAAATATATACTTTATTGCATTTTACATGTATGATATTGTATTCTGCCCTACTTTGGCAAAAGGAAGCAAGTGACAAAAGTGACTTTTCCTGTAAAAGAGCAAAATGTATCTGCCATTTACACTGACGTAGATGTAATACCGCGATGTCTTGCCCAACATATCTCTTAGCAGAATGAGTGTTCATGCATAGAATCTGGCCAGGGAGAAGAGCACAGTAGGTAAAATATGAAAATATCAATAACTCAAATTTGGTTGATGTCACTTGCTTCCGTTTGTTAAAGTAGGGCAGCATTGTATTGCATTGTATTTATTTAATCACTGTAAAAGCCTACCATCCAACAGCTAGAAGCTGCTTTTCAGCATGGTCGTTAATAATGTTCAGACTCACACGACACATGAACACAAAATAATATGCAGAGGAATCACAGGAATGATTCACAGTGAATGAAATGAAAACAGAAATGAACACGGAAAATTATAGAAAACATAATATGAAAAGCAGCTTATGGAAATAACGCAGAAACAACATAACGAAAACGTAATATTAAAAACAACACATGAAAGTAACAAAAGATAAAACCATATTGAAAAGAAAAAAAAACCATACCGATCAAAATACCGCTGAGATCAAATGAATAAACTTTATTTTCTCCTGCTCTAATCAAACATCCACAAATAACAGTGGTTATGACTTATGAAGCATTCACGTTCATTTCCTATACCCCCCCCCCACACACACACACATCTTGGCAAAAATACCAGGTTATAATTTTTACTGAATTATTGTGAGTGCATAAGAAAATAAGATGGAGGAAATCCTTTGAAAACCAAAGCAGGCAATGGAGTTTAACCCATTCGTGACAGGGGTCCACATTTTGTGGTTTGGCCTAATATCTTTTGATGCAAAGCCCTAAAAATCATACCAAATACATGAGCAGAAAGAGCAAAAAATTCTACACAAACTGTGCCCATTTTGGTTGCATCAATATTTGTTGTTTGATGCTGAAAATTTTTTTAAAGGAAAATAAGCATTAAAATCTTTAAATTGGCAATGCGATAGAAAGTTTAAAATCACCATTTTCCCCTGCAAATTGGCAACTTTTTGACTTCTCGTCATAATTTCTGTCAATGTATATTCATTTCAGATACATGACGTTATATAAGAAAAATGTAGCAATAAAATAAAAATGTTGGTGTTGCCAATTTGAAGAATAAAAGCTGATCAAATTAGGCTTTAAATAATTCCTGTCACGAATGGGTTAATAAGCATGATAAGCGTAGACTGATGGAGCATTGATAATAAATCCACAGGGCCCTTGGATTCGTCCCGGTGATGAACAGGAACGAGCCCATTTCCTGTACCCGTGTCTCAGCCAGGATGTGGAGGTCCGATAAGGATCTCGAAAACCACCTCCACCCCTCTTTCTTCACCAGCACCATGTTCTTTTGTTGCGTAGAACATTTTCTACTTCTTATGTTGTATTTTGTCTGGCAAGGACTTTTTTCCTACCTCATGCATAGTGTTAATTTTGGGAGCATTGTGGCATGGTGGTGAAGGCTCTTGCCTCACATACAAGAGGTCCTGGGTTCGACCCTTGCCTGGTTCTTACATCCTTGGACAAGGTGTTTTGCTCACATGTGTCAAAGATTTTATGTTTACCTGAGCATTGCTGGGGTAATGATAACTGTATGGCCCGCATGGAGAGCAGTAGCAATACTGATGTGGCTAATAAAACCGATTTATTATTTTTATTTGTTATTGGACATACTGCAGTCCTTCCAATCCCTGGACTTATTGACCAACCATGGATCCATGGTCCAACCGGGGAAATGCACCAACGCAGTGCATCCGGTCAAATACATGCAGCGTGTAGTGATTCCAAATGATGCCTCCTTTCTCTTTTATTGTAATTAAAACAATTATAGCGATAATGGTAATAGTGATGATGATAGTGATACTGATGATGATGATGATAATAATAATAATGGTAATGATAATCATAATTGTAATCGTAATGACTACAATGAAAACAATTTGTGTATTCCCCTTTCACCAGTATGGATATTGTCCGGGGGGGGGGGGGTCCTTATTAGTTGGGTTTTTTTACGGGGGGGGGGGGGTAATTTTTACCCCATAACACTGATGTTGTGATGGCAAGATGTGTTTATGGATGAATTCATTGCTATTATTAATGCCGTGGGTTTGGATATTGGATTTCGATTATACTAGGCGACTTTATAACAAAACATGGCTATGCCACATTTGGTCGCGATTGCATGTCCTCCTTCGCAGAGCAATTAGTGCTTGTCCAATGTGTTTTCGGAATAAACACAATAAATGTGACAGATGCTGTGTTTGAGGGCGGCGGGGGAGGGGCACTTTCGACGCATAGTCTGTCGAGCGATAAGGTATGGCAATTTGGACGGCCTCGAGATATGCATGGACCTCCACTAAAGCCAATTTGTCATCTAATGATCTTATGGTGTACCAGCCGATGGCAGTTTAGTGCCTTAAAATAAACGTCTATTTTTCAAATTATGGGATTTGGAAGAAAATCCGATAATGCCAGATTACAGTATGTTGCGTTAAAATGGATTACCTTGCAAAATGATAAACTTGCACTAATTGCGTTGTGTTCAAATTGTATTCCTATACAACTTGCCTGAAAGCAGGTGATACTGAGCATTATGAATTTGTAATAGGCCTTTATACAACTGCAAAAATAATTTTAAAGGAATTTCCAACCATCGTATTTATCCAATAATTAAGATGTGTTGTGGTCCACGTGGATAAGTCTCCGGACTGTTAACCACAGGGCAGTAAGGTACGGGGTTCGAATCCCTGTCCCGGCAATGAATTCCTTTAGCAGGACATTCATCTGGACATTTGCCTCACTCTTCCCAGGTATACGGTTGCTCGAGCTAAATAATATCAAAGGTGCTTAGGAAGCGCATATAAACGTTATATCGTGTGATAATGGATACAAAAATGGCATGTTATCATTATTGTTATTATTATCATTATTATTATTATTATTGTTATTATTATTATTGTTATTATTATTATCATTATTATTATTATTACTATTATTATTGTTATTATTATCATTATTATTATTATTATTATTATTATTATTATTATTATTACTATTATTATTATTGTTGTTATTATTAGTATTCTTACTATTATTATTGTTATTATTATCATTATTATTATTGTTGTTATTATTATTATTATTATTATTATTATTATTGTTGTTATTATTACTATTATTATTATTATTATTGTTATTGTTGTTGTTGTTGTTGTTGTTATTATTATGATGATATGATTATTATTTATTTATCACAACTTCTTACCCTATTTTGCACTTACTTTTCAACATGTATTGAATTTTTAGAAATTATTAATGTGGACCTTTAAAAAGCATGACTCAGTAATGCCAAATCCAGAGATTGCCTCGAACTCCATCACGTTTGTGACTAACGCAAGACTGGGATCAAACTGTGTCTGGGAAATGTCTTGTATACTGTGACGATATTTATGAGTAACATTTTGTATTAATTGGTGCAGGATATAATGTAACGAAGGAGTTAGATAATAGCTCCTTGATACGGAAAAACATACATGGGTCGAGAGAATGCATTGAGCAGTTTCCAAGATACCTGACGAAAATTACCGATTCAAAACTATATATTGGACTGTACTAGTCCAACAATTCACAAAGCATGCAGACATCGCATTCTATTACAGATGTATTCTATGACCCTTCTTAAAAGTAGAAGGATAATAATATGGATGATATAGGGGCATTGTGCTCTTAGAACCCTTCGAACAAATTTTCATCCATTGTGATCATCATCATCATCATCATCATCATCATTTCTTATTATTTTGTAATAATCAGACCTATTTATCATACTTTACAATAACAAGCTGTTCACCGACGCACTGCTGAATGAATTAAGTGAACCAGACCCTGCAAATGTACACTCAAAATTCCTTCAATTAGAGATTAACCTATAAGTACAAATCCAAAATTAGATTTGAAAATATTATTCTTATCAATAAGATTAATTTATAAATCTGTAAGATTAAGACTTTTATCTAATATTTTTTTATTTTCCCCCCGATTTCAGTTTAAGAAATTTAGAGTGTGCCTTAATGCATTAAAATCATGCAAAATAAAATGCTTCTGGAGGATACGCAGCGAACAGTTTTCGGCCTAATACTAAACTCATCTGATATTCAGGAGTACATCATCATGATCTGCAACGTGGTTGAAACTGAATGTGAAATCCAGAAGGTGTTTCTGGATAACGCATTTTCCAGACGGATTTCATTATATCAAGACCTATTAATTTCCTAATTTACCTCTTTATGACGGGAAGTAATGGAAACCTCATTAAGAAATCGTCTCCATTATTTTTTCCTCGCGCTTTTCCTGCCTTATCAACAATGTTGGGTTTCCTTTCAGGATGGGACTTCCGCCTTGAAAGCTCCCGTCGAGGCACCTAAAGATCAGGAACAAACTCCCTTTTCCTGAACATACCATATCCACCAGATTAAAGAGGATCCCGAGTTCCATACCTAAATCCTGTGAAAGAGCTGACCAGGGGAGCGTTTCATGAAGAGTTTTGTCGGTGATTTTCACCGACTAATTTGCTTTCAGCCAATCAGACGCAAGGATTTTCAGTAGCTTATAACATTTGTCGGTGATTTTCACTAACAAAACTCTTCATGAAACGCTCCCCTGGCGTTGTCCCGCATTGTTTGTGGATGATGCTGGAGTAGTATTTGGTTTAGTTTTAATCAAATTGTTCATCAATTTATGGAGAAAAAATGCTGGAAATCGCGAATGTTGAAAAGTGCGAATGTACACCACATCAATCTTACCAGAACGCAAGATTTTTGTTTGGAGGAAATCCCCCCCCCCCGGCCCCCAATGATAATCAGTGATGGTGCTCGACGATTCATTGTCATGATCTTATCCGGATCTTATCAGCAGTGTGCAAGTTTTCGTTTAAAACCAGCAATAATTCATCATTCATCACTGGACTGTCAACCGATTAACGACCAATTCGGGAATTGATGCTTAATTACAGGTAGTTAACCTTGGTTAATATAACTGAAGGTTATGTATATTCATCAAGTTACAACGTATTGGATAGGTGTTAGTGGGGTGTGGAGGGTTATTTTATGACCATGGTGGATCCGAACTGGGAGGTCATTAGTGCATCCATTAATTGGAGACATAATTGACTTATCTTGGCGGGCGTTGTGTCTCCATCATCAGCGGTAAGGTCATCCGAAAGAGGCGAGAATCAACTTCATGTCAAGGTGTAGCCTGTGTACACTATCTCCCCCCCCCCCCCCCAACCCAAGGTAGTGTACATCTCCCTGTAACAATATGCAAAGGTCTTTTACGGTTATCACAATAATCTTATGGCTACTGCTGCAACCTTCAGTCAACTTTGACGGAACCAGTTACGAATGGAGCCATTATGTTCAGTTTAATATTCAAGTATAAAACCATACATAATACAATGCTGCCATTGTCGTCTGTTCAGTGTTTCGTGGTCTGGTCTCCTTATTTTGCGGAAGAAAATGATATATCGTGTGGCATATGGTGGTATAAAGGCGACCATGATTTTCTATTTATTTCATGGATGAAGTTTCGTTGAAGTGCATGACTCATTTGGGAATAATCACAGTAGAGTCGATATAACTTTATAATGCCTTGTTTGGCTTCTCTGTTCGCGGGAGGGAGCAGGCGTTGACAATCATTCCATTGAACAACAATCAGTACTATCTATTCCGACTCTTTAACTGATCGATCAACGTATTAATTGTGCTGTGATATATGTGCAGGTTTATGCAGGGTAGGATTAGCTTTGTATAAATTATGGGAAACTCCCAACGATTGCCATTGTCGTTTAAATAATCGATTTGACTTGTAGTACTTCTGTAAGCACTTTACATGTATATTACTATTATGCCATACTTCAACAACTCTATTTTTAGAGCACTGTTCATGGTGCATATTGGAAAGATAAATATTCTACATATTTCATTGTCGTCTGTGTCGATTAATACTGGTTTCTATGAATTAATGTGATATTTTCGCAGGGACCGATGAGGTGGGGGGTGGGGGGAACACTTCGGCTGCCGAAGGGTTAGAATTTATCAGTAACAGTTGAACCAGGAAAAAGAGATGACGGGGTTTTGTGCATGAAGTTTGCATTAGTTTGGGGCGTATGGCAGTACTCCAGCAACAGCAAAAGCGAAAGAGTCTTGAGAGTCGGGAGTGACGAAGTGCATGTCAACTTCGGGGCTTTCCACGTTTTCTCTTGAGCTTCGAGAGGAGTTAGAGGATTGTTGGACCGTCTTTACTTGTCCTTGACAAATATGTCTTTCGTGAGAGGTTATGTTTATGCTGTCAGACGGAGACAATGCATTACACGAGAGGCTTGACACTAGACATTGGTTTACCCTCAATAAACACAAAAGTGAAGCACTGGTCACACCTCCGAACCGACTTCAAATCGATCACTATCATGGCCATTCGGTACGATGCAATGTTTGTTCGGTTATGTGTCAATCCAGGGAGTGTGCGACTGGAGTGTGGGTACACCGATTTGTGACTTCTTCAAAAATGCGAGTAGAATACTTGCCAGACATCGGGAACAAGGGCAGTCAGAATAATGATCTATGCAAATAGACACGTTATGATGGGAAAAAAGTAGGTACTGTCCTTGGTGTGTTGGTTTTTCACTTCTTGGTGAAAAAGAAAAACTTTTCTTTTTGTGCAGTCAAGTCGGAAATAGGAATTGAAGCTTTTGTCGAGGGGCGCGATCGAGTAGGCATTGCTGCAGCAGTGTACCCGAGAGGGGCGTGTCTGTCATGGAGCAAGGAACAAGATCTTACTTGCGTGTACATGCATGAGAAGGGGCAGCTTTCTGTGTTTTAAAGAATAGTAAACGAAAACAACCAGGTTTTTGAAATGAGGAAGTATAAGATATTTGGGTGGTTCAGACAAAATCTTTAGGAAAAAAATACACGGGGGAGGGGGGGGGTGCAAATGCCCTAGCCTTACCATTTGTGAAGTACAAGCAGATTGATTCAATAGTAAAGAATGCTCATGAAACAAATATTTTGCGGTAGGCTAGCACCACATTACAGGTTCACCAAAAGTTTATACGTGGGACTGTATACACACACACAGCATTCTGTTGGACTGTTTGATGTTACCAGTCATGCCAGTTGTCATATATACTTCTGTTGAAGAGTCTACAGTGTTGGTTTGTTTGTTTCGGTTGGTGGGTTTCTTTTAATCCTATTTAATCTCATCTTAAAGATGTGCGTGGGGAGATACACCCTCTTTTCAGCCAAACCTCTTTTTATGACACGTTGAATGTTGTGTCGGTGCATGGTACAATGTATATAAACCCTATATAGTCCCTCAATTATGCAAACGTAATACTAATTGGGATCCTGGTAATTAATTATACACACGCTGTGTCTCCTTTATCCCCAAACAAAACTGTTTGTGTAACTAGGCATAAATTTTTATATTTCCTTATTAAGCCCCTCTCATTCCATTTCCTTTCTTCTTCTTGTTTTATCTTGTCTACGTGGCTTGTCGTTTACCGTATTTTTCCCCTATAAATTCTAGACTTAACTACCAGACGAACCACGCCTCACTGACCTTGATGATATCATATTATGCAGTTTACTTTGTATTCTCACTTCCTTATATTTCTATTTTCAAGATTCATTTTAGTTATTCTTCTTGATATGTTATACATGTACATAGGCCCTATTTTCATTTTCCTTCTTTAAGGGGGGGGGGGGGGGGGGGACGGGGTATCTATCATACGTCCGACTCTCTCTCTCTCTTCTCTGTTCTGTTTTCCATGTTTAACCTTCTTCGTTTTCATATGATGCTAATATATGCTTTTCATGTGCATCATCATCAGGCCAATCCCCGATGTAACAGGCATGACCTATATGTAGGGCCTATACACTCATACAATTCCATCTGATGCACGTTGATAATAAGCGTGAAGCGAATGTTGCTATTCGTTTAAAGACCATTCATACAGTGCTTTCCGTTTGCTCAGAAACCATGTCGTACAGTTTAAAAGCCATAAAGTGAAAGCTTAGTGATGCATACATGAAGTAGACCAACCAATATTTGATACAACGTTTAAATGCAGACAGCGTCTGTATTGATTTTACCTTCATTTCAAATCGATCGTTCTACTTGTCCGTGGGGTTTCAGGACGATAATCGGATACGTTCGGATATGAGAACCACAGGCGCAGCAAAAATATATCCATTTGTATTTCGTCTCGTTTGTATATTGTTTTGATAAGTACAGGTAGACCCATAACCTACATATAACTTATTGATGATAAAAGACTCTGCAAACATTGGATAAACTGCTTTATTCGTATTATTTGTAGTATATTAATTGATAATTTAAATCAATGAAGGTTGAAATTGATATTGATCATAAGCGTGTGGTTTTCTTTGAAATGAGTCTTCATTTTCGGTTTAGCATCAGTCTAAAAATAAGCTTTTATATCTTAGAGATATTTAAAGTTAGAAGTGAGTTATGTGTAGATCAATTACGATAAAATACATAACTAAGGTCCAGAAGTTTCATTTCCTTGGTTGCATCATGTCTGTTTTGATTGACCACTACCATCTCTCAAATTTTAACTTTTTGCTTGTTTGGTCGTGGTTTAAAGACCACTGACCATTAAAGACCTCTTCCTGTCCACATCGTCGGATTCAGAGAATTTCTTTTACCTCAGTTTAAAGACCCGGATCATTGCCAAACTTCAAACCCATACCAGATTACAAGAACAGACACTATTAACATGATTAAAGCATTATACCAGCCTTCCTTTGTAATCCGCTGATAACAATGCCCCGACCAGGAAGCATGGCCATGCGTCGGTTGCTTCATAAGTCCCGGTAAGTTCGGACAACCCTGGTGCCACTCTTTGAAATAGATAAATGTAATTCTATATTTAGGCGATAGTCTTTGTTGTTGTTGTTGTTTTTTGCACAAAATGAAATCTCTAATGAAGGAAGTGACTGCAAGTCACGTACAACCCCGCCTCACATTGAAATGGAGCTTACTTGGAAAGTTTGGAAGAATGAACAAAACATGAAAAGGAAGTGTAGTCCAGGAAAGATAAGCATACATGAAGAGATGGACAGAATGTTTGATTCCCAAACAAACAATTAAAGGTATTGGTTAACATTGTTATGATTTTAAAAAAAATCTTGTTTTGTTACTTGAAAATTGGATAAACATAAGGGTTATAGTGTAAAAATACCAGTCTGAAAGCTTCAAAGTATAATATCCACAGGAAGTATTTTTAAATATTAAAAATGTGAGCCAATGTTCGAAAAATATACGAGGGTCGGTTGCCCAGAATAGACATAAGGAGTGCGCATGCGCGTATGACTCACCTTATCGTACTGTGTGTATTGGCGTATCACGCTGCAGGGGGCACATAACGGCATTTTCAAATTCAAGCAAAGTGGTCCTCTCAGTGATTGTCTCGTGAGACGAAGGATAATAAAATCGCCGTATGCGTCTAACTTACACTTTTTCATTCCAAATTATGGTTGGTTTCAGGGTTTTTGAGTACAAATACAAGTACTCATACACATGTTTCATCTTAGTTTGAGAATTTTTTAAATCAGCTACTCACAAAGTTAGCCAATGCCTTTAAACGGACTAACCAAAATAATGGAGATATTGAAATGTGACCGACTGCAGAAACTAGAATGATTACTGCAGCTTTGAAAAAAACTAACACTGCAAGGAATTTATATTTGGTAAGGAATCTAGCTGTTTACTCTGAAATAGGGAAATGTGATATGAGAAAGCTTTGGGGGAAATGTCTTGGTGAGATGGATGTGTGCACATGCAGTATTCCTCTATAGACCTACCTTGGATTATTGATGTATGATACAAAATGTTTAAATCAACAGGCAATTTGGACATAGACATGAAGTGTAATCGAAGCGAAAGGGATCAAACTATCTTATGAAACTTGGAATTTTTAACTTGAATAAAAAGTAAAAGGACGATTAAATGTAAAAGGAAAGTCATACGCTGTTTACTAGTATACTTTCATTTTGTTTGCCAGTGCCAATGAAATATTTTATTTCAGATACCGCTTCCTCAGACAATTCATCTCGAGCCAGTTGTGCAGTATATCATTGGCTTCCGCCTTCATGAAATGAAAAATAGTAACAATTGATATTCCAAATAAACACACACGTTTTGTTCAACGTCACACCTTCCAAATACCCCCGCAGACTGCAAATGAAAGCGGTGAGGTATGCGACAATTCTATGCATTGCGGTTTCACCCTATTCATATAACGCCAAGGCCCTTCAGTTAAATCTGCTGCTATTGAAGTCAGTCCCACACATGCAGTGCCGATACAAATGTAGCTTTTATATCACCATTGTCATGATTGTCGCTGGAATGAATATATGAATGATAACAAGCGCTTAGTGAGAGAATTGACATTTTGTGTATGTATTATTTGCCAGGGCTTTTACTAAACACTTGGGTCGCGGCTCGCTGGTTATGGGGCGCCAAGTGTTAACCAAGTTATTTGGTCCAAAACTGCACAATTTAGTATCAAAAGTTCACTCAAACTTTATTTCTTTATAGAATTCACGAACGGTGAACCATTTCGTTACAAAATGAAATGCAACAGACAATTTTGCAACAAAAACCTCCCACCAACATGAATAAACAGACAGGATTTATAATTATGATCCACTTCGCCCGGGCATTGACTTTGTTTCGTTACAAACACTTTGTGCATAGCAGAGGGCGGGAGGATCAGTTTATCAGAATATGCCTGTGGGCGTGGCTATGAGGGTTTTGGTTTTACTGTACACTGACTGTAGTTTTGGACCGAATAACCCAGTTAACACTTGGCGCACCATACCCAGCGAGCGGCGACCCGAGGGTTACAGCGCGACGCGACCCGAGTGTTTAGTAAAAAGCCATTTGCCAGTGCCAATGAAATATTTTCAGATACGGCTTCCTCGGACAATTCATCTCGAGCCACTTATGCAGTAATATCATTTTGGCTTCCTCCTTCCTCAAATGAAAAATAGTACTAATTGATATTCCAAATATACACAGATATTATTTTCAATATAAATTGAAAATAATGGTTTGGTTGTTTCCTGGCCCTTTAATGATAGAGCGAAAGCTGTTTCATTCGTTCGCTTCAGTGCAGCATGTTTCCGGTCATTTGCGTGTCCAATTTGGTATGAGGGATACCTGATGGTGTGCTAAATATCATTAGTTTATGCTCTGCAGGGCAAGCACTTAGTTAGTGTATCTTGTCACTTTGATTATGGGACATAGTCTAACGATGGAGAATATGCATATAGCATATTTCCTTGTTGATGTTTTAGGCCTCTATGTGACATTATAGGACCTTGATATTAATTTGTTCCTTGACAAAGAGAAATCAACGGCTACTGTTTACTGTAAAGTAAAGATTCAAATGGGCTTTGTTCCTTTCTACGTCGACTGTAAAATCATTGTGAATAGATACATTTGATTTCACAATTAAACATTTACATTTGGATATTCGGGCTCAGTTGCTAGTGTCTGAGAACAGTATAGTTTCACTGTACCCTTCCCCCAACTACACACAGAAACCAGCAGTTGTTAAATTGCTCTCAAAAGCTCAATTTACTACCCGGACTTCCACTCATAGACGTATAATTACATTGCAGTAGATTATTACTGCAGATTAATCTTTTCATGTATTAAAACAATACAAGCAAACAAACGAACAATGAGCATGACAAGACGCAAGACTTTTTGCGCCACAATGGAGACAAACTGGAAGGGTAATAAAATTTGCGTTATACTGACATGTCCGATTTATATACCTGAACAATTTTGAAGTTGTGCTTAGAAATTCATTGTCTCGAAAGAGGAATGCGGAACACGGATGACAAATGTGTTTGATAAATATACAAAGCCCAAGGACAAATTTATGGAGTTCACTTTTTGTTTTATCAGTCTTGTAGATAAATTTATATTGTACAAAATGGTCCAAATTTTTAGTTCAGAGCGCGTAATTTAGTTGATTGATCGTTTAAGGACATGACTCCTCCATGAATTTTATTCCGAGGTCGTTGGGGAAAATGTTCCACAAATCCTTTATGCTGTGAACTATAGGGAAGTAGAAATATACAGTTAAGTAGTTTCAAGGTATCGTATAATCGTGATGTAATCAATATTGTCGCAATCAGGGGGCGTAGTCGTCAGACCACTCCATAGACATGATAGAGGAGGAGGTCGGGGGGGGGGGGTACATGGATATCGGACCAAATTTTCCGAAAAGGTTAGATTAAAAAATTCTAGGCCCACCCCCTCCTCATAAAAACGGGCCCTCAGATTTCACCCTAGCCAGCAAGGTAATTGATCCTTGGCTTTTTTGAAATGACGACAAGACTTAAATGTTACACATGCGGACAAAAGATTTAAGGTGTTTGCTATGCCCCGCCCCGCTTTACGACGTCTTTAGACCGTATGGATACAAAATATAATGCATAGTACAATCATGTCATTGTGCTAGATACAAAATATAAAATAGATACAAAATATAATGCATAGTATAGTCATGTCGTTGTGTTATAATTTCTATCGTAAACAATTTATGCGATCACCTCAACTCTGTGACCGAAAACCCGATTTCTCAGACACTCCCCTTTACGTAGTGAAATTGTTTTGGTAGCCTTTGTAGATCTCTCTCGTGATAGGAATACCCGATGGGACATAATAATTATATAGTTTCTCGACCAGTCGACATCAAGACATTGCATGTTTATTGAAAGCAATATGAAACTGGCATATCGCAATATATAGCGCGTGCAAAGGCATCTCAAATATTGATATCAAGTGGTGGTTTAGAATGCAATATATCAATATTTGAGATACCTTTGCATATCGCAATATATAACGCATGCAAAGGTATCTCAAATATTGATATATTACATTCTAAACCACCACTTGATATCCGAACGCAATACTGTAGTTGAAAAATGAGCCCGATGCAATGATTTATAACTTATATTGCAGCTCTCTGTGTACCGCAATATGAAACATTGCTTGTATGTATATTGGCAATAAGTCAACGTCGCAATATACCTATATTCTCACACCTCACTCTGTTTGATTTCAGAATCCAAATATCGAAGCAATGTTCTGTGTTGAGGTGATATCATTCTTTCTCTCTCCCAGGGTGATCGATAACCAATGCCAGGATGAAAAAAAAAAAAATCACGCTTGCATCAGCCTGCCAAGCTTGATATGAACGTAACATATTAGCCCTGTACTGCAAGCTTGTTTTTACCATCAGTGGTCAGTTGAATTATTATGACAGTAAGGCGAAAAGGTGAGGGTTTTACAATATGAAAAATTGTCCTTCGTTGTCATGGCAACATCTGATTCTATTTGAAACCTCCCACTCATACTAGTGTCTTATAATTTGCAACCTTGCTTGATGGATTTACTCAAATTATGAATCATTCAGTGTATTTTATACACCAGTACATTTTTCACTATGATTGCCTTCAGTTATTACTGCAAACCTGTTTTACCATCAGTGATCACTGGAATTATGATGACAGTAAGGTCAAAAGGTGAGGGTGTTCAACATGAAGAATTGTCCTTTGAAGGCAACAACTACGCCCAGTCTAAATCTCACATCCATATCAATATCTTTTAATTTGCAACCTTGCATGATTGGATTCACTTAAATTATGAATCACTGAATGCATTTTATACCGATACAATTTTGCAACAGGTTTCGGCACAATAGGATCGAGAGAATATTTTGCTCATCATTTTTAGTGGCATTTTGTTAAAATGCTTCTACACTGATAAAGTATAGCATTTTACTTCTTATCTATACAGTAAGGCATAGTACAATTTAGTGTTAATGTTTGTCGTGGCTTTAGACGAAGTTTGTCTCTGTACTTTTTAGCTTAAGTTCTTGCTGAAAAAAATACGCCTTTAGGATGTACGATGGGTCTCTAACATGACCAATTCTTGTTAATGTTGCCTTGGAAGATAATAGGACATCTATTTCCATTTACCGTTTTCCACGATTGTCGACATCAGAATATGATTTAGCATACCACATCCCCTAAAGAATTTGTCACGATAAGAGTTAGTAGGGAAAAAGAGAGTGTGTAACTGTAGCGAGATAGTCGTTCCATACCATTCGACAGTAATGTAATTCGCAAAGAAAACGATGGTGAGAAAAAAATATTCATTACAATAATTGATGACGTCAAGACACTACAGTCAAAAGGCTAAGCAACCGGTGCTATGAGAATGTCTTTGTTATAGACATGGATGAAAATGTCTATTTATGGAAGTGAAAAAAAAAATACTAAAATGATTATCACGAGAGCGAGAGAGGAGAATGGCGCAAGAAAGTGGTTTGGACAGTGCTACTGTTGCGGTCATGAAACTGGAATATATTCCTGTGTTTTATTTGTGAGATAACAAAATTGAATGTTGCGTGATTCGAAAGGTATACAAGTATCGATAGCTCAATGTATTTCGTATATCATTTCATGTAGAGTTGCCTTAGTCGAGTGGAGGTGCGAAAGTCGGGGGTCGATCCCCGTCACGGCACTTATGCCCTTGAGCAAGGCATTTTATCTACATTGCTGTTTTATCGTACATATCAAATAAATTGATGTGCTGTATGCATATTGATACAAACGTGTGCATGTGTTGTTTATATATTAAAAAAATGTACATGTACATACATGTGGACAGAGAGATAGATAGAGAGATGACTTGGAACATTCAAACATACTACAGGGTTTCGGTACGACGGAGAAACTGTAAACAGAAGGGGGAGATAGATAGAAAGAGGAAAGGTGGAGGAGTAACAAAAAATGGTCGAGAAGAGGTATAGGATTGGAGTTGGGAGGGGTCGTTTTTCATCACTTTATTTTGATTTTCAAAGAAAGCTGTATGTCTGGCGTGAAAGGGGAAGGGGGCAATAAAAAATTAAAAATGAGAATAGTCGCATTGCAGTTGCGCCCAGCATGTTCGAAGAGGCAGCTGTTTTTTCGTTCACTTTCCCCTGTAGTATTCCCCAGTCTCCCTCAGCGTTGTGGGGCAGATGGTAATATTCGTTCCGTGTGACTTGTCTTCGCGGGGTCACTGAAGAAACCGAGTTTAGCAGACGACATTCGCGACAACCTGTTTGTTATAAGCTCAGTAGAACGATGTTGTGATGAATTCAATTTTCAGGGGAGAATGGAGCTGTAAGTGAAGATGTCAGATAGAATAAAGGTTGTGACTTTTGACCTGTAACGTTCATTCTCTACTTTGAAAATGATAAGACATCAATAGGAAAACGTCAATTACACGAGATGCAAATGGGATGAAATAGTTGTATAAGGCGCTCTAGCATTTAAAGGATGATTATGATTTTTCCAACTTCCATTTCAAATGAATACTAGCATTACGTACGTAGTAGCATTGTCATGGCAATGAAGCATTTTTATGTTTTTGAATCGTGAAGTACGATTGTGGTATGAATTACGTCTATTCATGATTGCGGTAAAAGTGAGTAAGATATAAAAAATATACTTTCAGCAGCAACGATAATTTATGAAAGACGATAAATCAGGCTTAATTGAGTATTTCAAGGTCAAACACCGGTAATTCAAAAGAAAATGTTGCTTCAAATTGGCAGAATGGACATGACAGCTGTAAAAAGTTTTTATACACAGACATGCAAATCAGAAAAAAAGCTGTTCTCCTTTAGAATGTGTGGGTCTGTTTGTTGAAAATAATGAACATGGTCATTTTGTCCCCTGTCCCCTTGACTTTCATCATGATATCGTTGATAATGAGATGCCTGAAGAGTCTGTTAATTCCATCGTTTAACTCGGTTCCTCCTTTAAACCACGGAGCGGTGAATCAATGAGATTGAGCGGTGAGGAGTGATGGAGCATGCACACGTGGTGGTATCCGTGGCCATCGTGAATAGTGCCTTCTGGCCTTGGTTCGGAAAATGGACCTTTGTCTTGCAAATGGAATAAGATTGAAACCATCATTACCGACTGCTTGCCTGATGAGAAGCGTAATAAACACGATTGGTATCTTCTTTCTTCCTTGGGGATCTACGAGATGCTACGATTGACACGGACAATGGAATATGTGTATAGGCGTATAGGCGTATAGAGTAATAGAATGGTTAGTCTAGATCTGAACGTATGTAGTTATTTTTTGTCCTGACCAGTGCATGCACATAATCATATATGCGAATCATCGTGGAAGGTGAATTTGCGAGGAGAGTGAATCAGTGGCATAGATCAGTGGCCTTCGCACTGTACTCGGGCCGGACGCACAGAATGTACGGGTAGAGAGGTGGAGAGAGAGAGAGAGATAAATAAATACGTCCAGAACAAGACTATAGAATGGTGCGTGATAGCATCAGGTATACCATAGCATCATGGGGCCTAGTGCTGAAAGTACCCAACGATATCACCAGTGGTAGTCTGGAAGTAATGGTAGAAGTAGATTCGTCGTCATAATTGGTAGGATTACTGTGATAAAGACAATCGTTGAAATATAAAAACGCAGAGAACAATAACTGTACTGAAACGGTAGAATCATGCAGTATAACCAAGGAGTTATAACTCATTGGTATAACTATAAGGTTGAAAGACGAGGGCCAAAGCTGATTGAAGGCTAGCAATTGCGATACCCTTAACAGAAGCGAGGACTTGTTGTTACAAGGATGATATAAGTACAAAGTGATACAAACTACCTAAGAACTATGAATAAACCTTATCTTCTTTGCATGATTGTGTTCGCAATTATTACCACCAGCAACATCATGATTACCACCACACCACCACCACCACCACCACCACCATCATCATCATCATCATCATCATCATCATCATCATCATCATCATCATCATCACATAATCATCACCATGATTACCACCACCACACCATCATCTTCATCACCATCATCATCATCATCATCACTACCACGATTATCATCATCATCATCATCATCATCACCACCACCACCACCACCACCACCACCATCATCATCATCATCATCATCATCATCATCATCATCATCATCATCATCACCACCACCACCACCACCACATCATCATCATCATCATCATCATCATCATCATCATCATCATCACCACCACCACCACCACCACCACCACCTCCACCACCTCCACCACCTCCACCCCATCACCATCATCATCACCTCCATCACTACTGTCATCTCCCATCCAGTCTTCATTCCTCACACGACATAACAATCCGGACATGCCTCCATACTCAGTGCAGTGGGCGCTTCGCCAGGCAATGCAATAATTTTGGCAAAAGAAGCGTACATTACATCCTCAATATCTCAGCATACCTCTGAGCCCATTCCATCTCTCTACTACATCCAAAGGGCAGTTATCAAATTTTCGTGTAAGCCAATCCATTTCTTGCTGGATATTTTCATGCTAGCAGCTATCAAAAACAAAAATTCATTTCCAACTGAGCAGCATGAGCACGGTATGTTCTGAGTGCATGTAACCACAAATCCGCGATACATATAATCTTTCCTCCTGTTCAAATTTTACGAGTCATTTATGAAAGCAAAGCTTGCCTTATTCCTACAGTATATTTTGATTTTTTTTTTAAATTACCAAAAACAAATTTTGTTACTACTGTAACAATATTTTCAATATATTTTTGTTCATTTCTCCCTATAATGGCAGCCGTGCTAAAGCCGGGGTAATAATAGTCTAGATTCTGGACTCTTTTTATGAAGTTTTATATTCCCCGAAACAGCTGCCAAACTCACTGTACACGTCAAGTCGAGTGATGGCGCGATCCCGAGAACCTGTCCGCCCGCGGAAAAAAAAAAAATTGAATTTTAACATGATACCAGATTGAAATGAAAGAACAAGATAGAGAGAGAAAGGGGGAGATAGAGAGAGAGAGAGAGAGAGAGAGAAAGAGGGAGGGGGAAAAAGAAAGAGAAAATTACCAAAGGAGGGGAGGGGCAGTCTATGTAAAATAATGTCCATGATAATTGATTTTAGACCGAAGTCAAACTTAAATAAGACAAAGTCTTAGTTGTTGTTTGGTGGAGGGGAAGTTAACGGAATAGACTAAAGAAAAAAGAAATACACAGGCAGTGACTAACATAAAACAATAAATCCTACATGTAGATCGCGACGAGAATTTCCGATTACACTTTACATAGATGCTCCAAATATTGCTAAGCAAAAGAAAAAGTGATGTCGAGAACGTGGGTGGTGTACAAAAGATGCAATGTCGATATGGACGTGTATGCGTGTATCATTATGTGCAGTATATACTGCGTAGGCTGGGTATTGTGTATGTACAAGTCTATGTTAGTTTACGGTGCGCAGACCTTATAGTGCCTCTCAGGTCTTATTGTTAGCATATATTCATCATGTTTCACCCTCATTATACATTTAATCATGTTCTAAAAATATTTTTATGCAAGATACTCCTTAATAACGGAAAACATAAAATTTTCATCGTAACATCATGCGAGATTTCCCATTCGCTAATGTAAAGCGTTTTTAAGCAAAGACTAGCGTAAAGCGGAGGAGGCGAGGCCAATTTAATTGCGCTCCCTCAAAATTCTGAGGGAAAGTCGTTAGCTGAGAGCAATCGGTCTGGACTCTTTTTTCTCCGGGTGGACAGGTTCTCTGAGGTTCTCGGGATCGCGCCATCACTCGACTTGACGCGTACAGTGAGTTTAGCAGCTGTTTCGGGGAATATAAAAACTTCATAAAAAGAGTCCAGAATCTAGACTAGGGTAATAACAGTGGAGCGCCAGGAGCGTCAATTCTGACATGCATGAACGCTATACAAGAACCCACTATTTATGATTATAATTATATTATCATCAAATTATGATGAATGGTAATAAACGGGGTCACCGACATGTCGCCCATTTACTAATGATAATTATATGGTCTTATTTTTCCAGGGTGTCTGGTGCTCTTAACCGATTGCGCTGCAGGGTTGGGACAGGCCTGCACTTGCCATGCATGCTTGTTTTGACTGATTGAAACTATTATTATCTGTAATTTTGCCCATGGCAGTTCATTATCTTAGTGAATGGAATTTGCTTGGACAAACTCTTCAGATCTATAACGTCCCTTCTTTGCAGATGTTCAGTTAAATTGAAAATTTAACTGATCCTGTTAAAGGAGAATGCAACCCAGGCATCAGTGTGCTTTTAGTGAATAGAGATGAACAAGAGAGATAAACAGTGAAAGTTTGAGCAAAATCAGACAATCTTTTCAAGAGTTATGAATTTTGAAAGTTTAAGCAAATCCCTATTATGGGGATCCTTGAGTTGGCAACTTTGCCAGCATCTGTGATGTCATCGTGGACAACTCTCCATTCATTTTATGCACAAAATTTAACATTTTCTTCATTTTCAAGAAAAAGAGAAATTCTTTTGATTTACTGTTTGAGTATGGCAATGCTACATCAATTCTGTAAGCATTTTGAAAAAAATTGTGTTGATTCCTGACTCAAAATTTCATATAAAATCTTTTTTTTTTTTAAAGTCATACACAAAATGAATGGAGAGTTGTCTCTTGTTTCGTCCATTCGTTTGTTTGTTTGCTTCCTTCACCCACACCTTCATCTTCAATGTTGTCTATTTGAAGCCAGAAGGGTGTTAACCCATTTGCTTTAACACACAGTTTACGGCCTTCTAGCTCTGAACAGACGATATCATCTGCCTAGAATTCCTTTAAAAAGATTCATTTTACTCTATGCTCTACGCCACCGCTCCCTTCGTCATTATACCTTCACCTTCTTGTTCATGTTCGATTAGTAGTCGTTCAGAGTTGTTAATACTCTCGTCAGGTGTAACTTCCGTACAGTTTTTCACACCCCGCTCATTCTTGGAGTCCCGATTGATATCAAGGGAACAAGGTCCATGATTGAAAATCATCCCAACCCCATTCACCTTTTCAAGTGCTGCTGTGATTCAAATGTACACAATGTGCGATTTTTTTTTCTTTAATTCAGACATGTGGTCACGCAAATGTTCTGATTAGTCAATGTTTATGCTGCATGTTCTTTCAAATCGTGAGATCGCAACTTCTCTGCGCTTTTGATTAAAAAAGAAATTCTGTATAGCAGCTTGTGCCTTTCACGTGCTGAGCCTTATCGATTATCTTCCACAGTCACGTATGCTGTTCAGTGACAAGATAATCTGAGGTGTTATATACATCATTTCGTAAACATGAACTTCGCACTTGTTCCGCTTTTATTTCACGCTCCCGTTCGTTATATACCTCAACATCTTTTTTTTTTCCAACTTTTGAGAATATATGCTCATGAATTTGTACAAATCGTCAGGTAGAAATACGCCTGCATTTGCTTGCACTGAAATGAAGCCCGAAGGCTAGGGACGGAGAATGGTCCATTATGTCCCATGTTAAGCATGTCAAGCAAGGATTCATGGTCCAAATTTGAAGTGAATGTTGGCTGATGTTACATGATAAAACTCTTTCCGAAGTGCACAGCGAGGTCATCGTACTTGTAAAGCGTAATTTTGGTTTCATGCAGACTTTTGGTTGTCAAGTAATTTGGTAGTTTTGAAATAGCATTCCTCTTTAAAATAATATCCCCATCTACATACGGAAATCAGCTGAATCATGAAGAAATAATTTGCAAAAATATGAACTGCGGTGTCATAATCAATTTTCAAATGAGAAACAATATATTGCGTGATGATAATTAGAAAATCTGCAGTGACATGTAATCTCCGCATATTTCAAAACGCCCTCGGCAAGAGGCACGGAGAGAGATGGATTTGAAGAAAACTTCTTCATAATGATTATATCAGCGTCTGGGATCGGATGAGTTTCATCCAGGAGAACAAAGACCATCTTGTCATAGTACCCGGTCATACCGCTATAGGCCAACTCCTAACCGCTCCCAGTCAGACCAATTCTTGTCCATTCTTGGCAATGTTATATTTTGTACGGAATGTGTTCGATTTAATATTGTTTCTCGTTGGTATGACCGGGATGTAAGAAGATGTTGATGTTGCCATCGTTTATGATGTATTGCCCGAGAGCATGATCATCTGACATGTCTGAAGGCAATGATTAGGCCAAACAAAAATAATTCCCAGTTTCTCGTCCCCTCCTCCTTCCCCTTTTTTCGGTGAGCCTCAAAATTTTTGTTATATTGTTATTTTTGTTCTGAAATGAAATAAACTTTTAGCCGAGTACATCTAGACAATGAGGCTACTAAACATCATTATACCATTCATTTTCACATTGTTTTTAACCTCTTAAGTGCGTATATAAATGAAATATGAAGAAAATATATAAAAAAGAAAAACAGAGGAAATTTATATTAAAATTGTCCGAATAGTATTTCATGTACAAAAAATATCAATTATCAAATAACATGGAACCCCCTCCTTCTGAAAGTGAAAATATTCGGACGAGAAACTAATAGTCTATTTTACTTGGCCTTATTGTGTTCATGCTTTGTCGATGACTTTCATGAATGGAATGTGATATCCATCTGGCAGTCTGAAGCCCCGGGCATGCAGAAAAGTGAAATTACGGTATATGAAGATGAAATCTGATGAAATCTTCCAGGCAATTATTTTCTCATATTGTGGCTGTTTCAATATAATTTTTGTGCATATTCTTACATTCTGTTTCCATGCTTTCTTTATAAGTGACTGGGTCTATTTAATTAATAAGATGTGAACGTGCTGTCATTATATTCTCATGGCACTGTCGAGGAGAAGAAAAAAGAGAGCAAAAAATAGTCTTTATGAAAAATATCGATCGTGCCGTTATTTGATGCTCTGATATTGTCTACATAATTAACACTCAATTTATATTTTTTGTTGCACACTCCTTTCGTCGAATAGGGCTTAGGACACGTTTATCGGTGTATGATGATACAAAATTAAACAGATACACGCCCGTAATGTTAATTAGCATATAGCCGTCACATTGGGTTGGGCAGAGTCATAATGCGTTCGGTACACATATCAACACTTCGTAATTAGATTATGACAGGACTATTAGCCAGTTAGCTAGGTCGTCGTCTGCTCAATCTCGACAGATTTATGTCGGCGAGACATGATCCTGTCCGATTGAATCATTTCTTAGTGCCGCCAATAATTTAGGCACTTTAAAAGCAAATGACTAGTACTACTCTAGTCAAAAGTGACACATTACTAGCCAAAATGACTAGATTCTAGTACAAATAATTTGACTAGTCTGCCGGATCATACAGACACCAGCACTAACTTGACTTGATTCTAGTGAAATTGACTAGAATTTTGGTAAAAGTTTGGTTAATTTCTACTAGAATTCTGGTCATTTTCACAAGAATTTAGTCACATTTGACTAGAAAAGAGTAAGTGCCCATGGGATCCCGTATTCTAGTCAAATAAGTTACTAGAATTCTGGTCATTTTTTTTTTCTAGAAATGTGTCAGTTTTGACCAGAAAAGTGTCGTTCTTCGTTAAATTAAGTAGAATTATGATCATTTTGACTAGAACCTAGTCAAATTTGACTAGAAAAGAGTATAAGTGCCCGTGTGATCCGGTAATCTAGTCAAATAATTATGCAAATCAATCGCCCACCGCATTTTTGAAAATATTTACATTGGTTAATCATGGTGTGATAATTAAGATGTGCTGCTCCCTGTGCTATTCATTGACGATGGAAACCTTGCCGGAGGATTGTCCGATGTGGCAAGTGGTAACAACGAATACGTCCGAAGTGGTTACCACATGTGGCCCTCATGCGGTTTTCCCCCACAGTAAAGACCATGCTTCTGGGACATTTGCTTATTTTGCTCCATTTTTCTACATTTTCTGCTTTAGAGTTTAGAAGGAAATACCCTATATCCTGTTGATGATTAGATTATGCCCTCCACCTCCATGTTTATGGTGATTAGTATTCACATATAGGTCCGACCGTTTGAAGGAGGAAAATTAATTCGATCACCGAAACTTCCTTGCCAACATCTATAGTTTCAAAAAGTGGTTTGATATTTTCAGAGTCGTGTTACATTTACCAATTTTTAGATACTAAGCGATGTGTTGGACATGATGTGCTGTGACACGCATGTTGGTGTGTGTTTAGTAATTGCTCATTTCTTGGTGAAAGTCACATATTTGTTTTAATGTACTCTTTTTGGACTTACTTTGATTGCAGTGGTATGCGCCTATATACATATTAAAAACAAAGAATAGTCATATTATATTACAAGTTTGTTTTGCTCTATGCAGTCATCTAATAGAAAGTGAAATTCGATAGTTTAGTAAAGCCCAGCACTTTAACAACATATCGAGTGGAAAGTAGAAATCGGGGTGGGCGTGGGGGGGGGGGGGAGGAAAGTGAATGAAAAGAATGAGGGGATCATATTATATTACAAGTTTGTTTTGCTCTATACAATCATCTAATAGAAAGTGAAATTTGACAGATTAGTAAAGCCCAGCACTTTAACAAAGAGGAAATTCCTAGCCGACATATCGAGTAGAAAGTAGAAATCGGGGTGGGCGTGGGAGGGGGGGGGGGGTGAGGAAAGTGAATGAAAAGAATGAGGGGATTGTCAGAAGAGATGAAGTGAGAGGGGAGAGAGAGATGGAGAGAGGGGGGGGGAGAGAGAGAGAAGGGGCGGGGTATTACTGAAGGAGAGACAGAGGCAGGGGAGATACCGAAAAAAGAGAGAAAAGGAGAGAGTGAGAAGGGGAGAGTGTGGTGGTGGTAGGGAGAAGTGAGAAATAGAAAGAGATAGATGGAAAGAGAGAAGGGTAGGGAAGAGATAGAAAGTGAGACAGAAAGAGAGGGCGAGAGAGACGATGGTGGTGGGGTTGGTGGTGGGGTTCGGAGGTAGAAATATGGAGAAATAGAGATGTATAGATGGAAAGAGAGGAGGGAGGGGAAGAGAGAGAGAGAGAGAGAAAGGGGGAGACAGTTGTGGTAGTGGTAGTGGTGGTGGTGATGGTGGTTGTGGTAGTGGTGGTGATGGTGGTGGAAGGGAGAAATATTGAGAAATAAAGATATATAGATGGAAAGAGAGGAGAGAGGGGAAGAGAAAGAGAGCAGAAGAAAGAGAAAGTGAGACAGAAGGAGAGGGAGAGAGAGAGAGAGAGAGAGAGAGAGACGGTGGCGCTGGTGGTAGTGATGGGAAGGAGGCAATGAGATAGAATGGAGAGAGGTGGAGAGAGATCGTGTGTGATAATCCGGCCAGAATATGAATATGAATATGATGTTATCGATCTCTCCCATCGGTAGTTTGCATGTGTATAATGATGACCAATGGGAAGAACTAAACAACACACCTGCGCCTCGCTTGCCACCTCGGATGTGTGACGGGATGGAATTAGAAAATTAAAGCCATGTATCACAACATTGTCATGGTGTTTTGCTGCCACCGAACAAGACATCACTGCACATTATATCGTCAGCCTATAGAGGCAGAAACTTAGATATAATTATCCTTTTTTTTTCAAATCACGAATTAATGCCTTTCTTGCTCTCAACGGAAGATTATAATACATTGTTCGTCTTTCAAGCTTATGTCGTGTCTTGATCTTTCTGATTCTCAATCAAAGTACACAGACAAGGATAATTGCCATTCGTATGAAACCCATAGCTTATTCCAATATTACTGTCAAATCCAGCAGGAAATGTGTGTTCTAATCATGGATTCAAATCTGGTTGTATCTTCCTTACCAATTAGAGGCGGGGAAGGGGGGGGGGGGGGGCACTGCTCATTGGCAATAGAAAGTTTAATGTACAGTATCCAACAAAAGTGGGTTACATTTATGTAAGAATTTACATTTGAATTTTAACATTTTGTAAAGGGTGTACTCACTTCTGTTGGATGCTGTATCATATTTAAGCGAGGAAATAGAACTGTGCAGTGTGCACCCATATTGTGCTGCAGTCAGCAATAGACTTCTAAAGGCACTCGAAAATGTGATATTTTCCCTTGCTTGATAGAGAAAATTTTGAATTTGTGCCCCTCCCCCGCCCCGCCCCGCCCCCACTAGAGAATCCTTGATTTCTCTCCCTGGTTGTGGGTAAAGAGTATAATATCCCAAATATCGTATTAATGTGTTAAAGAAAAAAACACTCCACTTTTACCTTAAAATGAGAAATGATGCGTAGTAATGCGTCTGTCTCCCTGTGGTACACAAACATTACCCAGCAGGAGAGCTCGCCCCACTAAGTATTCGACCATGCCTCATGCGTATCCAGTGTCATGGGCAGCGTTGTCATTTCCATTAACTAAAAATGATAACAGTTTGGGGACTCGTTTGCTTGCTTAATTATGGCATTACTTATTGAGTTGTCATGCTTCGGTGTTTCAGATGTGCCGGTTCCTTATAGAATAGAAATTGATTAGGGCCTATTGAAAAAAAAGGGGGGGGGGCTGCTGCGTTGATGATTGCATCCACCTAGACACGCTTGAGTTTTTAATTCGGTGTTAGATTTTAGCGGTGAAAACGGGAATACGGATGCTAAATTGATAGGCTCCTTCGTATCCTGAGCTGCATATAGTCATATTGTTTCTTTTCGCTTTCCCATTTTGAATTTTACTTTGACTAAAGTGGATATTCAAATCTGAATAAACCTTGTGGTTCATTTTGACTGTTCATTCATGCGATTTTACTCTGATGAGTGCATGTCGAAAAGCATATGTCTGTGATCACTTCTATTTTCCTATTTTGACAGTATTATCAAGATGAAAACAAAAAACAAAAACAAAAATACTGCTGTAGATATTGATAAATAGGGAGGAAATGATTAAAGGTATTTGGAAAAGGAAGAGAGAGAGAGAGAAGAAAATGTGGAGAGAGGTATGTCCAAGGATAGATTTCAGGAGAAAAGTATAAAATTATAAAAGAATACTACAGGAATAAGGAACGGTGCTCGTGAAGAACAGAGAAGATTATAGGCATACATAATAGATCCATGGAAGGAAATAAAAGACGAGCGGGAGGGTTGGGGATGGGTAATTCTCGCGTTGGGTTCGTTAAAACAATAGACCTACGTGATTGTATTTGCAATCGTTGAATTTTTAAGATGATTTCGATTTCATAAGCAACATGTTCGACTCCCTTATGTCCATTAAAATGAAATCAGATGCATCCTTTAATTAGCCTAAAAGCAAGGGAGGATGATATAACTAAGGAACTGGGCGGCTCATGAAAGCCACTGCAATCAAATTTTCTAGGTCATCAAAGTTAAGTGTATACTGTATCTACAGTCAAGGAGGCGCCTGAGACAAGAGATAAAAAGTGTCGTCAGTAGGTGAAGATTTGGCTATCATGACGCATGAGGTAATGTTTAGGGTACTTCATGACAACACTTGGATGAGTAAACTGTGGTCCTATATTTGGAAGAATCCGCAGACCAATGTGCTACTGGGCTTAGTAGCGCTATGGCTTGGTAAAAGCCCAGCTAATACCGTGTACGATAGAAGCATCAGGAAGAATGAAATAAACAGTTAGTGGTTTCACTGGTTTGTATATCATGAAGGAGCTAATGTTTGAAGCTCCTTGGTGTGGTGATGATTACCCCTTATACCGAGAATCTGTAAACAGTGAGTGTGTTCCTAGATTAAATAATGATAATGATGATGATGATGATGATGATGATGGTAGTAGTAGGAGTAGTAGTAGTAGTAGTAGTAGTAGTAGTAGTAGTAGTAGTAGTAGTAGTAGTATAGTAGTGGTAATAATAATGATAATAATAATAAGAAGAAGACGAGAAAGAAGAATATCTGAAATTATTGTTTTCCTTATTATGACAAAGTTTCGTTTTATCGTCCTCTAATCGTGACATTTGTGACCCCTCTCCCATGTAGTTTTCAATTAATATTCCTCATGGCAGTGACATCGTCTTAAAGGAGAATGCAACCTTGACATCAGTGTGCTTCCAGTGAATGAAGAAGAACAAGAAGAGTAAACAGTGAAAATTTGAGCAAAATCAGACAATCTGTTCAAAAGTTATGAACTTTGAAAGTTTAAGTTAATCCTTATTATAGGATCCTTAAATTGGCAACTTTGCCAGCATCTGTGATGTCATCGTGGACAACTCTCCATTCATTTTGTACACAGAATTCAACATTTTCTTTATTTTCAAGAGAAATAAAAATTCTTTTGATTTATTGTTTGAGTATGACATGGCTATATCAATTCTGCAAGCATATTGGGAAGAATTATATTGATTCCTGACCTGAAATTTCATATAAATCAATTTTTTTGAAAAATTATGTACAAAATGAATTGAGAGTTGTCCACGATGACATCACAGATGCTGGCAAAGTTGCCAACTCAAGGATCCTCATAATAGGGATTTACTGAAACTTTCAAAATTCATAACTCTTGAACCGATTGTCCGATTTTGCTCAAACTTTCACTGTTTACTCTTCTTGGTCATATTTATTCACTAAGAGCACGCTGATGCTTGGGTTGCATTCTCCTTTAAAAATTATATTTATCTTGCTTTTATCGTAATAAGAATTGTATTTCTGGTCATTTATCAACCTCGATATTAATTCTTCGTTTTGAAGTATTATATAATGTATTCATGACGGCAAAGGAAATCACATTGTTACGATATTCTGTCACCCTGGCTCCTCGATAAACATTGTACCAATGTACACTGATTGAACTGGATTCAAAATACTTGTTTTATTATGATAAATCTAATCATTGGATTACTTAATTTGTTGTTTGCTACTGGTAATTACGAAGAAATAGCCGAGTCTTGTATACGCAAACTATTACATAATCTGCATTCCATAGCACCCTAGCAAGTAGAATTAGGAATATTTTAACGTTTTCGGCATTACAAAGGAATGTCGAAATGGGTTGAAATATTTATTTTGCAACGTTTCTTTATTGAACGAATTGTTCCTGTTTTGTTAACATCTCACATACAAATAAAAGAGGAGACGGGATAGAAATCAAATCGTTGTTCGCAACGCTATGAAAATTTAACTGACGGGTGTATTATGTCAATAATTTCAACATTCAACGAGGATGTTGAGATTGCATAAGACAATATTTTCCAAAAGTTTTTGAGGAAACGAATTGTGTTTACTTGTTTGTTGTTGTTTTGGTAAACATTTCGCATACAAACAAAAGTACAGAAAGATTAGATAATGATGAAAGCGGTATAGCTGGAAGCAGCTCCAATGAAACCAATTATTTTGCGGTGGCCGCAGCTCACATCATCACAATGCTTGCTCAAAGTGACCTTAGATGGTTATCGGCATCAATGTGATGTTTGATTTATATTTATATCGCTTTCGAATCGTAATAAACATCAGAGTTTTTCAGTTATTCATTTGCAAATGAAACTTTCCACAGTAAAGGAAAAATGATTTGACACGCAATAGCTTTTCAAGAGTCATACCGAGAGACGATGGAGCCAAAAATATATAACAAATTTCATCTGAGACTGATTTAACGAAATATTGCCATGGACTTGAATTGAAGTTCTATAGACCAAATTGTACTGAATTTATCTGTCATGTTTTAAAAAGGGTGTATTTTATCTGTACCTTTTCCCGACAATTTGACCAGTGTATAGACATACATCAAGCACTCTTATTCCCTCAGCAACATGTCCGAATAATATTATATTTCTACAGCGAGATATAAAGCTTTTCTCGAATACAGGTAAATGGTACATCATAAAATGCATCTAATTTATTTTAGTGGAAATACTAAGTTTTACTAGAAAGAAACAGAGTTTTTGCCGGTAGCTCGCTCCGCTCGCTCATAGAAACAGTGGTTTTAGATGGCAAGCGAGGCACCAACAAATCATCATATTTGGCAATTAGGTGATCAAAACTATATCTTTGAGGCTATCACAGAATGTAATTTTTTCCTCGCTCGCTGCGCTCACTCGAATATGTAACGTAGATATTGTATAGACCTATAGTGGATTTTTATAACAAAATAACACTTCATCACTAAAATAGTGTGTTTCCCCCTATCTCGCCTCCCTCGCTTGTAATATTTGAAATAGGGTGATTTAGGAAAGTAACAGTTGGACCAGCGAGGTGATGAATTAGTCAAACTTTTTATATTGCTTGAGTGTACTTTGAGGACAATAACATTTCTTTTATCGCTCGCAAAATAAAAGACGGGATGGTTCATACTCTAAGTAAAGGTTCAAGTCCCCCACACTTCTCATTCAAGTAATGAGGATGTACCTCTGCGATATTGTTTGAAAACAATTTTTGTGCGGTTAATTGGAGGAACGTTAGATTAGACTAATAATACAGAGATATGGGCAGCAAAAACAGGTCCTCCCCCCCCCCCCCCCCCCCGCATATTAAGTCTATCCTTCACGTTTGAACCTACACATCCTTTCCCCGATCGGTTGCTTTGCTCCGCGGTCGAGGATATTCGGCATCTGTCATTCCCCCCCCCCCCCCCCCCCCAACCGCGAACACAAATCGACACCCATGCATTTAGCATTATATATGAAAGATTAAACAGGTATGATGTATCTTACTTGAAGTTCAGAATAATGATAGGAATACTAAAAATCGAAATTTTGGTTAACTGCAAGCCTTGTGGTTGGAGTAAAGGACAAATCGGCTTCAAATTGTAGCCGATTGCAAGATTGCTATTACGTCACTACGATTCGGAACTGTGTTCGCTTTTATTCTTACAGGGATGCTTGCAGTGTCAAGTGACTCGAGTTGTCATGAAACTGAAAGAGTCGACTTGATTCATTTTCTGAAAGAGGCTTGAGGATCCTATAAGAAGAGCATTTCAAGAGTGCATAAATATAATATTCAACACCGATCACATTACTCTTGACACCAATCAAAATTCCCATTTTGAAATCACTTTTGGTTTTAAAATTGATATATAGTAATTGGTGTACTCATATATTTGATGAATGTAGACGTGGTCACCCTGATGGTGGGAGAACTTTCGTGTTTTTTTTTCAAGAAACAGTGGTAGCGGCTGGCCTTTTCTCTGCCTTTGCAATCATCCTTCCTTCATAACCTTGTTACATTGATTTACATTTACAATTACATTTACCTCTGAAAAAGACCCCCCCCCCCCATTTCTCTCTCTCCTACCCCTCTCTCTCTTTCCCTCCCTCTCTCCTACCCCTCTCTCTCTTTCCCTCCCTCTCTCCTACCCCTCTCTCTCTTTCTCTCCCTCTCCTACCCCTCTCTCTCTTTCTCTCCCTCTCTCCTACCCCTCTCTCTCTTTCTCTCCCTCTCTCCTACCCCTCTCTCTCTTTCTCTCCCTCTCTCCTACCCCTCTCTCTCTTTCCCTCTCTCCTCCCCTCTCTCTCTCTTCCTCTACTCTCTTTCACTCTCACTCTCACATCTGTAAGATTTATCTAAGTATTAAGCCGTACCCTTTTTCAAGATCTCTTAGCTTTTAGGAGTTTAATACATGTTTTTTTAATTGTTTTTGTTTTTTAAAACCAAAGGCAAAGCACCCCTCCTCATTTCTTTTTGTCACAAATTTTTTTGTCTTCAAAGTTAATAAATTGCACATTCTTTCTCTCTCTCTCTCTCCATCCCTCTTATTTTTTCTTCACAATGTATAGTTGTTTCATTTCTTACTTTTGAAGCATTTGCAGGTCACAGTCAATTATCAGTTTTGATCAATTTATTTTGATTACAATCAAAGAATGACTAGCGAACGTTTTATTTTGTTCCTGCTAGTGCTCTTTCAGAACTGCACAAAGTACTTGTCAATGCCTGGTTTCACGAATCTGTTCTTCCTTCTTTTTCCATCTGATTACCTGCAGGTGAAGATGTATCATTCAAAGCCCTCGTAGATGAGATTGAGGACACCGAGACCTTCCAGTTAGAGTTCATCGACACCGACAAGTACGCCATCAGGGTGTGTGACCCCAAGAAGAACTCTAGAGATGCCAAGTTCTGGAAAAGATATGCTGCTGGTATCCAGGCTAATGGCACCTCAAAGTAAGTACTAGCCCCCCGTTTCATACAACTTGTTATCAATAACAAGTTGCCATAACTGTTATAAGCTTCTGAAATCCTTGCATTTGATTGGCTGAGAGCAAATTAGTCATAGAAATTTGGTAGTTGTAACTGGAACTGCCGGGGCCCTGATCTTTGGGCTGTTGCCCGTAAATCATTTTGAAAGGTGGATGTGTGACCAAATTTGCTGACAAGTTTGCTGGAGCAAAATAATAAAACAGATAAAACTGATATCATCAATTTGGCATGTTGATTAGAAAGTTTAGAATAATCCAGAATCGCAACTAAAAGTTTCGGAATTACCACAGCCCCTTAAGAGACATCATTCCATCAATTTCTTAACAAGACATAGCCTAATGAGTGGCCCTGCAAAAGTGAATAGAGAGAATATTAGGTAGAAATTAATCAGAAGCATAATAAAGCCTAAATACTAATGCATATATGTTGCATTTTGTCTGGAGTAGGGACATTATTTATCGACTATTAGAAAACAAAATGAAATCTGTATAAATTTGACCTTATTCCCCTCGATACCAAGAGAGTCTTCAGAGTTACAATATATGTAAACTGTATCATTCTTATTAGGGAACAAAGAAGTATGACGTATTAATGCTCATGAGTTAGTAGCGACAATAGTAACAGTAAAATGTTTCCTTCCATCTCTTTACTCCAGGGACGAGCCCGACTGTCAATTCACCCTCGAGTACAATGGCAGGCATATGCATGTTCGTGCTCCTGGAGGCAAGTACGTTGGTGTGCGCGACAACGGTCATCTCTTCCTTCAGGATGCTCCCAAAGACTTCATCTTCCGACTTCTCAACCGACCTAAACTGGTGCTAAAGTGCCCTCATGGGTTCGTTGGTGTGAAGGAGGGCAAGGCAGAAGTCGCCTGCAACCGATCCAACTTCGATGTCTTCTCTGTGACATACAAGGACGGTGGATACACCATCCAAGGTATACATGTTTTCTTTCTTGTATTCCACTTTTCCAGAAGCTATTATTTCTGTGGGAAATGTAGACAAGAGTAGGAGTCAATGTTCCATTCAAACGGGCATGGCTTTCCTTAGAAATTTTTCCTAGGGGCAAGAATACATGTATGTTCAATATGCAAGAAAACATGCAAGGGAGGGAGGGTGTCAGAGGGGGTTCCCCCCCCCCCCCCCTCACACACACACACACACACACTCACCAGGGAGCTTCTTTATTTTTAGAATATAAATTGAATGATCCGTTGCACACTTTTGGTGGAATTTTTTGAAAACTTTCAATAAAAAAAGTAGGAAAAATTTAAAAAGGGGGTTTGATTTTTTTTTTTTTTTTTTTTTTTTTTGGGGGGGGGGGGGGTTGGAGGTGTGCAACTGCCCCTTGCATCCCCCCCCCCATTCTCGCTGCATGCGGCCATGTAAATGTAAACAGCAATGTTTATGTTGAAATGTTATTCATTTCCTTCTTGGAATTTGTACCAAGCTGAAACTCACATGACAACTTTCCTTATTTAGTCATGATATCTTAAAGTAGTTCAGGTAAATGATGACTTTCATTCTCTGACTGTGGTTGATGATTCATTTGTCTTTTTCAATCGTTTTACTGTAAGTGAATCTGCATAACTGAAACGAATTCTGCATTGATATCCTATTAAGTTCTTCTCTAATATAGTTGCATGAGACATTCTATTTCTGTCTGTCCGAAACTTTATCACAATTCCAAATCTTACTTTGGACTAATGATAAATACTTCTCCTTATACTTTTTATTTGACCATTTAGATGCTCGTGGCAAGTACTGGTCCCTGGATGATAGCAACCGTGTAGTTCTTGGAGAGGCAGCTGGTACCTTCTTTTTCGAGTTCCATGAGCTCTCTAAGTTTGCCATCCGAGCTGAGAGCAATGGCATGTTGATCAAGGGCGAGCAGAGTGGCTTGTTCACTGCTAATGGTTCCGAGGTCTCAAAGGACACACTGTGGGAGTTCTAGACAAATTGGGCTTTTAACTAGCCCGATCCAAAGCACAAATAGAGTAGCTTACTAGTCAGCCACTCTATTTATATATCACTTGCAAATAATGTACATGTTTTGATAAAAAGATATTTTCGAAGGTGCATAACAGTTATGTCATATTCTAGCAGGATATGTAGGATCATTGTGTTTCATTGCCTGCATGGCAAATAACTTCCATTACCCCTCATTTTAAGAGGGAATAAAAAAATCATTTAATGTTCACTGAACGAAAAAAATTATCATTCTCAACATTTAGTGGAGACTAGATAAGAGTCTTCAAATAATTCTTCTACCATCCTTGAAAAAGAGCTACCAACTCCTTAGTGTACTCTCTTTTAGCCAGTAGCAGGGTTGAATTTCTTTGGGTATGTGGTACCAGGCGGCTACAGCTAAGATCAGGCTTGAGAAGAGAAGATACGGGATGGATTGTAAAAAGACAGGAATGATAATTTCACAGCTGACGTCCATGACAACTCTTGCATACCATAAGTGTTGAACAGTCCATGCCGCTCCACTCGCCCTTATGTGTGTTTTGTTTGTCCACTTCGTGATTCGCTCCGTCATCATATGTGTGATGCAACTGTCGTCATCGATCTCCACACGTCAAGCTCTCCTGATCCAGATCTCCTATGTGAAATCAATGCCATCTTGATTCAGTTTTTGAACTTATAACTGTCAGAAATAGAGGAAAGGATAGATTGAACTTGCATCAGGTTAATTGTGTTAATGGACTTTGAGGAAGTATGAAATATCTCGGGGTAATTTTCATGTCAAAATTACAACAGGATGTAATGTCTCCAAGGGCATTCAAGTAGATCATGGAAATGTGCACTTTAGATGCAATATAATAGTTGTTTAGATTTTGCTTGTTGATATAAAATAAGAAGTAAAGTTGTGGTAGTTATATTGTCACTCTGTGACAACTTCTTGTTATATAACAACTCGCTTTGTGAATGCTTTGTATGAGTGATAATCATAAATACAATTTGATTTCGAACAAATACTGGCTATGCATATGTATGATTATCAGTGATTGATGTGTATCTTATTTCAAAAGCATAATATACCTGTTTTATGTGATAAGTTTGTCTTGGTGTAATCATATGTAGCAAAGCTTGTTTCTATCAAAATACATATCTGCATTCCAAAAAACAAAGACCACTGAAGATAAGACATATCCTCCTAGCTGTTGTTATAATCTTTAAACTCTTGTTTGCATAGTATTTTGTGATCAACAAGCATAATTATGATATACTTAGTGGCTTTTTGCCCTGTTATCACTGATATCAGTGTACATTTGGCACGCTTGCATCATATATTTATTCCTGATGTTTGAAACCAATTTCCCTTGCCCCAATCCTTTCTTGTGTATATTTGAATATTCACATTCCCGTGAAACGTTAGAACTGCAAGAGACAGAACATTCCGGGCCCCGTTGCATAAAACTTACCATTGATGGTAACTTTGCCATCAATGGTAACTACCATGGAAACCTTGAATTTGATTGGCTTTTCAGCAATCTTACCATGGTAGTAGGCAGAGTTACCATTAACAGCTAGTTATATGCCACAGTAATAATTGGCTGACTGAATGGCTTAATATTATTTTGTGAGAGAATGGATCCATTTGAACTGGTCAAACACAGAGTGTAGTATCAGTTGTGTCTAGTCCCACATACTATGAAAAAATGGTGTTTGAAACGAGGACTGCAATTCCTTGACTGAAATGCATAGGAGGTACCCAATAGACAGCACATTAATAAGAATAATTTTAGGTTCACAGAAGAGTCTGTTTTAATATGTTTTGTATTGATAAGCAAAGCAAGAAGATAATAGAATTGAAAAAAAAAGTGTTATTATGTTAACACTGAATTTCTACTGGTTGTTGACTTCTCAAAAGTTATAGCTATTAAGCGCTTGTACATGTGAGCTTTTATACATTTTCATGTGGAGACATGCTAATCAGACATCATGCTGTCCACAGAAAATATCATTCCATCTTTGTATCTGTATTTCTTGTGTTATGTTTATCTTTTTTTTAAGTTCTGGTTTTTATTTTTTGGTCTTTCAAATGTGTACTACGCCTGTAAATATTTGATTGTTTTTGCTACGACGTAACGTTAATTTATGTATTATAATGATGAGTAAATCATGAACTATTTCTGCATCCATTTTCATGGCGTAGCAATAATGTAACTTAAAGAGAGTCGCTTTGAATGAATTCTAGTAATGACTATGATCTTGTATAGGGATAATTATTTGGGCTAGATGAGGGGTAAGAAAAATATTATTTTGTACCAAGAAGTGATCAGCAGATTAGAGCTGTCGAATTGTAACTCTTTTATTTACCTATTGTGTTTGGGTTTCAACATGGTTCCCGACTTTTCGCTTAAGGAATAGAGGAGAATGTTGTTTATACTTCTCTTTGTTTTTATAGATATTTCATTTGCGTATATAGAAGAGCACTATATAGCAATATTATATATTGTATGATAATTGTTTCTAGGTATGATAGCACTGCTAAATCCTTCACTAACTTTCTTTTTTTTTCTAACACTAACGGAAACGTCATAAATCATTTGATGTTATGGCGTTTCGCTAATCAGCTATGCACTGTCAAAAAATAAAAATGTAGGTATTGATTTTTTAGATGAAAACACTATAAAAGTAACAATCCTTTTATCAATAATGTACACACCGCTAGAGCAGCTAGAATACGCTGGTTATTTTAACAGGGTATGCATAGCGCACGGTCATGAAGAGGTTGATGATATAAGAATTGCTAAAGTTCAGAAGAAAAAAATGGTTTATTGCATGTAATAAACGGCCTTATAATGGGAAGTCGTTAATGCCTGTGCTTTCCTTGAAGTAAATATGTTTGTCTGTTAATGTCAACTTCGTATGAATGATTACAAGAGAACGTGGAATGCATGATGAGAGTCGTGATGAGAGTCATGATGATCGTTGAAAGAAAATGTTTGGAAGAACTGTGGGGTCATGCATACAACTTCCCCCATAAAACAAGAATTTAGGACAGGCTCCCAAAAACAAGAAACAACCTTTTCTTTTCGGTCTATCTGTGTTTTCTGTTTGTTTTTGTAAAATCGAGAATATATTTGTTTAGCATTGCGCTCTTGTGATGTTAGTGATAGGAATGCGAAGAATAAGATGTACAGAAATTTGGTGGTCGGTATGAATAAGTGGATGCATAGAGTTGAAAGAGGTGGGGTATAGGGGCAGGGCCACATGCTCCCCTCCCCACTTTTCAAGCACTCCAGAAGTGCCCCTTTCTAGCCATGAAAATTGCCCCTTTCAAACCTGTTCAGTGCCCTTTTAGATCTTTTGTTTTAGATTAGTGCATTTTTGTCTTCTGATAAATATCCCTTTTCGCTTTGGATAAGTTGCTCCTCCTAAATGATGTAAGTGTCCCTTTTTATGGCTGATTAGTGCCCCTTTCCTTCTTTAACCCATTCGTGACAGGAATTATTTAAAGCCTAATTTGATCAGCTTTTATTCTTCAAATTGGCAACACCAACATTTTTATTTTATTGCTACATTTTTCTTATAAAACGTCATGTATCTGAAATGAATATAAATTGACAGAAATTACAATGAGAAGTCAAAAAGTTGCCAATTTGCAGGGGAAAACGGTGATTTTAAACTTTCTATCACATTGCCAATTTAAGGATTTTAATGCTTATTTTCCTTAAAAAAATTTCAGAGTCAAACAACGAATATTGACGCAACCAAAATGGGCACAGTTTGTGTAGAATTTTTTGCTCTTTCTGCTCATGTATTTGGTATGATTTTTAGGGCTTTGCATCAAAAGATATTAGGCCAAACCACAAAATGTGGACCTCTGTCACGAATGGGTTAATAAAGCTCTTTTCCCTTCTGAAAAATAATGTGCCCCTTTTCACTTGTAATGAATGCTCCTTTTGAAATATGATTAGTGCCCATTCAGACTCCTTCGTTTAGTTCCTCAATGTGGAGTTTCCCCTTCTGCCAAATGTTCCTTTTCAATTAACTAAGGCAAGTGCCCCTTTTCAAATTTGATACATGCTTCTAACATCTAATAAGTGGGCTTATGTCGAAAGGGTGCGTGCGCGGGGCGGGATGGGAGCGGGGAGGGAACGGGGATGGCCGCACCCTTTCGAGAGAAGCCCCCCCCCCCCCGGTTGTCTCGAAAGGGTGGGTTGTGTGTGTGTGTGAGGGGGGGGGGGTGAAATTAACGCACCCGTTCGTGGAAACTGGGGAGGGGGGCTTGTCTCGAAAGGGTGTGTTGAGTAGTCTGATATACCAGCCGTTTTTTGTTAATGTAAGTAAAAAAAAAAAAATAATAATGAAGTAGGAAAGGAGACAGGCAGTTGGCTATCACCTGATGGGGGTGTCTAAGGCAGGCGCGGATCAGGGGGGGGGGGGCCGAGCGGGCCTTGGCCCCCCCCCCCCGACCCAAAATTTTTGCTTTTCAGCCCATTTTTGACCATTTGGGCACCTCGGCCCCCCTGAAAAAGAAAGGCCCCCCCCCCCAAAAAAAAAGAAGGACGCCGAAATGGGAAATGTAATGTACAACTTTTTTTTTTTTTTTTTTTAGTTGCTAGATTACAACAAAATCTTCCATGGCCATGCCCCCCCCCCTCATCAAATCCTGGATCCGCGGCTGGTCAAAGGATCCCCAAAATATACATGTGGGAAAGAATCCCCCCTTTTCTGTCTGCTAGAATATTATGGTGTGGTGCAGAAAACGGGAGAAATGTGTGCCCCACCCCCCCCCCCCAAGAAAAGTGAATAGGCATTTTGTTTATGAGTATTCTTACACTCAAGAACGCAGAAGCAATCTTCTGCACCCGCACACACATACACACACACACACACACACACACACACTCACACACACACACACACACCCGCACACACATAACACACACACACACAAAAAAAAAAAAAAACCCAACTTTTTGTCTAATTTGTTTGTGATTGCTTGACTGCTTGAAGTGCACATGTTGTTGTCCCTGGGGCATACATTTCTCCCGTTTTATGCATCCCACCATAATATTCTAGCATACAGAAAAGTGGAATTCTTTCCCTCGTATATATTTTGGGGATCGTTGGACACCCCCCCCCCCCCCCCCCCATCAGGTGATAGCCAACCGCCTGTCTCCTTTCCTTTTTTTTTTTCTTCTTCTTCTTTTTATTTTTTATTTTTTTTACTTACATTAACAAAAAAAAAAAACGGCTGGTACATCAGACTACTCAACACACCCTTTCGAGACAAGCCCCCCCCCCCGGTTTCCACGAATGGGTGCTTAATTTCACCCCCCCCCCCCCCCACACACGCAACCCACCCCTTCGAGACAACCGGGGGGGGGGGGGCTTCTCTCGAAAGGGTGCGGCCATCCCCGTTCCCTCTCCGCTCCCATCCCGCTCCGCGCACGCACCCTTTCGACATAATAAGTGCCCCTTTTCCTTTTTTAGCACGTGTCTTGTCCTTCTGTTAACGTGCGATAAGTACCAGTGCCCTTTTGTTTTCTTGTGTCATTTTCCACTCGGGCAAGTGCCCCTTTGCAAATATGATGCCCATTCGATGCCCATTCGATTTCTGGTAAGTGCGCCTTTTCCTTCTTCGTAAGTGCTATTTCTCCTTACGATAAGGACCCATTCGAATCTGATAATCTAATGAGTGTCTTGTTTGATTATGATAAGTGCACCTTTTCATTTAAAAAAAGGTCAGTTCTCCTGGTAAGCGTCCTTTTCGCCTCCAATAAGTGCCACTTCAAATTTGATACACGCCACTTTTTTATACGTATGATATGTGCCCTTTTCTTTCTCGTGGCATTTCCCCCTCTCTTAGACATTTTAGATACCCCTTTTCACCTCCGGTTAGTGCCCTAAAGTCCTAAAAAAAGATACCTATACATGCATCTGGCGCCAAAGAATCAGATAGGTTTAATATAAAAATAGAGTCCTTATTGTTCCTACTATCGCATTATCTTCTTCTTCTTCTTCTTCTTCTTCTTTTTCTTCTTCTTCTTTTTCTTCTTTAAAACAAAAAGATGCCCCTTTTGGATCCTGCATCCCTTCCACTTCGAAAGACGCTTCGTCGCCCTGGAAATAAGGCGAATTAACGGGGGGAGACAGACAGAGAGAGAGAGAGAGAGAGAGAGAGAGAGAGAGAGAGAGAGAGAAGGGGAGGGAGAGAGAAAGAAAGAGAGAGATGGGGGAGGAGGAGGAGGAGGAGGGAGGGGGTTGCGAACATCCTATCTCACGTCACTTTATTCCACTTGTAGTTTTTTACCTTTTCACAATGATAGTTTTTGACTGAAATTTCAATACTGCACATAATTTTCAGCAATTCGTCATCTAATATTCCTAATGTTGATTTTTTATTATCTTCTGAACTACTTATCAGTGGTGTAGCTAGGATTGTTTTCGGGGCTGGGGGGGGGGGCACAGGGGAGTTTGCAATTTCTAGGGGGCACCCATATGAATTTTTTTTCGGGGGGGGGGGGAGGCAGGGGGGTTGATGATAGCCGAGATTACTTAAATGGGTACAGCCCAACTGTTTAATCAATGTGGAAATTTTTCACGCACTTGCACATGCATTTTTTTTTGGGGGGGGGGACGTTCCCTCATAGCTACGCCCCTGTTACTTTTTGATGTCCTGTGTTTTTGTTTCAGTTTTGTGTTTAGTCTGTCAATTTGAAGTGGTTGAAGTGTACAGCTTTTTTTTGGGGGGGGGGGGGTGATGTCTAAAAAGATCAGAATCGTAATCTTATAATGTGACTCCTGTTTGCATGTCTTTTCCAGAATTATAACCATCTTAAAATTTATTAAATTTCAAGTATTTTTCAAAATGAATATTATCAGAAGGCGTATTACCCACATGTCTCTCGATCTCTCTACCTTTACTTCCTATTTTCAGGCTGGTGAGCGTTGCATGTATCCAATTAAAAAGCCTTCAAAAAGTGAACAATGGTTGGCTAATTACAACATCACTTGGCCCCCAGACAAGGCCGATGCAGCTC
>CM057155.1:31701744-31780167 GCA_029962745.1 Echinometra lucunter
TGTGTACATGTAATTTAGGGCTCTATGTCCTCTGACATTGTGCTTTGGCCTGAAAATGCTTGTCTCACTTTTATTCTGATAGGATGAAGCTGCAGCATTCAGCAGCAAGCCACTATGCCCGTGTGAACCCTTGAACCTCCTGTATGTTAACCAGAGAGAGTATGCTGTTACCATTCCCAGTGACAGTGAGTACTTACTGTTGTTTTCTGTGTTAACCCATTCGTGACAGAGGTCCGCATTTTGTGGTTTGACCTAATAACTTTTGATGCAGAGCCCTAAAAATTATACCAAATACATGAGCAGAAAGAGCAAAAAATTCTACGCAAACTGTGCCCATTTTGGTTGCATCAATATTTGTTGTTTGATGCTGAAAATTTTTTAAAGGAAAATAAGCATTAAAATCCTTAAATAAGCAATGTGATAGAAAGTTTAAAATCACCGTTTTCCCCTGCAAGTTGGCAACTTTTTGACATCATAATTTCTGTCAATTTATATTCATTTCAGATACATGACGTTTTATAAGAAAATTGTAGCACTAAAATAAAAATGTTGGTGTTGCCAATTTGAAGAATAAAAGCTGATCAAATTAGTCTTTAAATAATTCTTGTCACGAATGGGTTAAAAAAACTGTTTGATCCCTATATTTATTTCCATTTAACAATCATTTCCACTTTAATGCTAAGTAATAGTGGGCCTAGTCTTCGATGTGCTGAAAGCCAATTCTGAATGTTTGGATCATTACTGTGTATTGGTTATATCGAAGTGCCAAATCTGTTTAATGCTGCTGAGTTAAATAATAATTCATTTGTGTGATTGAAATTGTAGGGGGATGCTAAAAGGGAAAAGCATGAACTCTTAGGGACCCATGACTTTCAGACCTATCCAAGGGGTTAGATATTTGAGGATGAATTGCCTTACTCATGGGCAGTGGTACATCAACATTGTCTTGAACCTGATTTAGTCCATGTTTAGTATAATATATCCATGACTGCACTAGAACATGCTAGAACTCATTCACTCTCCCATGTCTTCACAATATTTCTTATAGGTTTAGCTAAATTGTTAAATAATCTTGCAGTAAGCCTACAAATAATCTTATTTGTGATTGTACCTATGATGAGTTTATACTCCATTTTTGTCACAGGCATTGTAAAGGTCCTGGGTTCTGACGATGCCACCACTTGCCACATCATCATCCTTCGCCACACTGGTAGCAAAGCCACAGCCCTGGCTCACCTGGACGGCCATGGTATAGAAGGAGGTATCAACAACATGCTCTCCTCCGTAACAACTCTCAGTAATGGATGCAGCGAGGGAAGGTAAGTGAAGAATCTCCAACCCATAAGTGAAGACCCACCCTGTAGGTGAAGAATCCCCACCCTATTTCCTAGCCCTTGCTCACCTAGATGGCCATGGTATAGGAGGTATCAACAACATGCTCTCCTCCATAACAACTCTCAGTAATTTCCTACATAATAGTAGTTCCTGTTGTAAGCCTCTGGAGGGGAATGAGTCAGTTAAGTAGTCATCGGGTTAATTCACTCTCGTGAGGTATTGATGGTCAGTGGAATTTAATGAGGTGTCAAAACTGTGCTCTCCTTCAAGGCAGGCAAGTACTTACTTGTGTCTTTCCACATTGCCTATGATCATGAGGTGGTTCCTGTATAAAGGGATCTGGTAAATTTGTGAAGGCATGATTCAATAAATTGTTGAATTTTGATGTCTTTGTTGTGTAAAGATGTTCAGAAGGATTAATTAAACAGCCAGGAATAAAATGTTTTGAAATATGAGATGTTATTATCAACATATTTATAACTGAATTCCACCTTTTGCCAAACCAACCTGGGTATGATTTTGTCTAACACTGCAGTCTATGGGGTAAAAAAAGTCTGGAATTTCTAGTCACTTGTATATTTTCACTTTTTGTGAAGCAAAAGATGATGCTTTAGAAGTTAATTTTCAGGGCTACATACACTCTTACATATACTGATATCATGTAGGGCCAGCATTACCAAAGGGCTTTAAGCCGAGGGAGAATGAATCATTTCAGAAGTCAATGGGTCATGCAGGTTAGGTTTGTATCTAATATAAATCTGCATGAAATAAATATTTATTATTCATCTTTGAGTGCTTGTGATAAGTAGCAAATTAAAATTTTAAACTGTTGCTTTTCCTGTGATTATGATTTCTGTTCTGTAGCTTATTGTGATAACTTGATCCAAAGCTGCAGGAATAATGTTTTGAAGATTTTATGCACATAAATAGACAATTTATGCCTCTGGGGTTACTATTGTCTGAGTTGGTAGACGGAGAAGTAGGGCTTTATATTGCTACGAATTACCAGTAGCCGGCCATTAAGATTTCTGAATGAAATTGCTTTGAACCCCCCTAAATATCTTGTATATACACCTCTTTGAGACAAGTATATGATACTATATGTAACATATCCCATTGTAATTTCACCTTTTTGCTGGTACTTTTAAAGTTCATTATCTTTTATGATGCTGAAAATGTTTTTTTGTGTTTTCTTTACTCACACAGACTGGAACTGCACATGTTTGGAGGATTCTGTGACAGCAGAGGAGAATCAATTGAAATATCAACAAATGTCTTCAGTAAGTATTAACCTTGACTTGTGGGAAATGAACTTTGAAATTAAAGGCATTGGCTAACTCTGTGAGTTGCTGATTTAAAAAATTCTCAAACTAAGATGAAACATGTCTATGAGTACTTGTATTTGTACTCAAAAACCCTGAAACCAACCACAATTTGGAATGAAAAAGTGTAAGTTAGATGCAAACGGTGATTTTATTATCCTTCGTCTCACGAGACAAACACTGACAGGACCACTTTGCTTGCATTTGAAAATGCCGTTATGTGCCTCCCGCCACGTGATTCGCCAATACACACAGTATGTTAAGGTGAGTCATACGCGCATGCGCACTCCTTATGTCTATTCTGCTCAACCGACCATCGTATAGTTTTCAAACATTGGTTCACATTTTTGATATTTAAAAATACTTCCTGTGGATATTATACTCTGAAACTTTCAGACTGGTAGTTTTACACTATAACCCTTACGTTTATCCCATTTTTAAGTAACAAAACAAGATTTTTTAAAATCATAACAATGTTAACCAATGCCTTTAATTCAATACATAACTTAGAAATATGAGTATTTTTCTTAGTTTTTTACTCAGATAAAATATTTAACAAAATTTGGTATTAAATTCCATATTTTACCTAAGTATTTTATTCCAAATCTGAGACATCTACCTAGGAGACTTAAAGTAAAAGGCTAACATTGTGAGAATTTAAAAAAAATCTCATTTTGCTACTTGACAATGGTATAAACACAAGAGTTATAGTTTAAAAATACCAGTCTGAAAGTTTCAAAGTATAATATCTACGGAAAGTATTTTTAAATATAAAAAATGTAAACCAATGTTTGAAGAAAATATAATGGTCGGTTACACAGACTGGACATAAGGAGCATGCATGTGCACAGAGTTCACCTGAAGTATGTGTGTGTATGCATATCATGTATAGTACAGGGAGAGAGATGCAGCTAACGGTTTTTTTGAACTGGTTGAAAATGCTCCTCTAGTTATTTGTCTCATGAGACCAAAACTAATAAAATCGGCGTTTGCATCTTATTAACAGTTTTTCATTTAAAAATTATGGTTGGTTTTAGGGTTTCTGAGTACAAATACAAGTACTCATACACATGTTTCATCTTAGTTTGAGAATTTTTTAAATCAGCTGCTCCAAATTTAGCCAATGCCTTTAAGCCAATTATTTTGGAGGCCTTGATTGGCAGGCATAGGTTTTTATACGCAGTCATCATGAGCTGTGCAGAATTATATCATTGTGTATTTGACGCGACACGTTAATTGCACATTGAAAATATGAAGTCGCAGTGCTTATCACTAAGAATTTTGGCTTAAAGTTGTCTTACTAAAGTAAAATTCAAAGTATTGAATTTAATACGACTAAAGCAAATTTCTTAGCGAAGCAAAATACTTAGGAAATGTTTTACTTATTCCAAGTATTGAATTGAATACCAGCCTGGTATTCATTTCAATCTCTTATTTTCAGAAAATTATATTTTGTGATACTGTTTGCTCCTTGTAGTCTGGTAAATTTTAGAATTTGATCAAATTTGTCACTTGAGACATTCACTTAAAGTTTTGAATTGGAGTAGCTGATTTGGAGCAATTATTCTAGAATGAAATTTTCTAAAAATTAGTATAAAAACTTACAAAATGATTTATAAACATTTGCATTATATGTATGATAATAGCCCAGTTTGACTGATAGAAGGATTGAATTTTCAAAGTTTGAAATAAATTTCCACAAGTGTCTTTGTACTGCATCCCGTGGTAACCCGGATGCAGTTAACCCATTCGTGACAGAGGGTCCACATTATGTGGTTTGGTCTAATAACTTTTGATGCAGAGCCCTAAATATTATACCAAATACATGAGCAGAAAAAGCAAAAAAATCTACACATATCATGCCCATTTTCGTTGCGTCAATATTTGTTGTTTTATGCTGAAATTTTTTCAAAGGAAAATAAGCATTAAAATTCTTAAATTGGCAATGCGATGAAAATGTTAAAATTACCATTTTTCCCTGCAAACTGGCAGCTTTATGACTTCTCATTATACATTCTGTCAATTTTTATTTATTTCAGATACATGATGTTTATAAGAAAAATGTAGCAATAAAAGAAAAATGTTGGTGTTGCCAATTTGAAGAATAAAAGCTGATCAAATTAGGCTTTAAATAATTCCTGCCACGAATGGGTTAACCATGTATGGTTTTATGATAATAGTAAAATACTAATTAGTAAAAGTATTTCAAATTAACATATATCACATGTATATTCTATCAACTCTTCATTTCATATAGGTATATTTCACAACTCTTTACATGAAGTTCACCTTGTCACAGCATGCATGTCAGGTAATTCAATTTTGTTTTTATTTTACTGCAGCAATATAGTACAAAAATGATTTACTGTAAAATCATAAACTTTCTCGTGTCTGAAACTTGTGAATTCAGTATTTTTTTCCTGATATCTGAAAGTTCCATGTTCTCAAATGATTGAATTAAAGTTACTTGAATCTCCATAGTGTCTTACTGTTACTAGTTTGACAGATATTAAAATATCTCTCTGGGTTCTCTGAAACCTTTCCTTTATAAGGAATTTGCATCAGATGAATTTAGAGCTTATATCTGGATAGTATCTATCTTAGCTCTCTCATTACTCCATGCCATTCTGCTAGACCTGGGGGGTATTTCACAAAGACTAAGATTGACTAAAATTGCACTTAACTATGGCTGGCCATTCATGCCACTGTTTTCTTTCACCATGGATCTCTCAAAGGATTTGCAAATCATGGTCACAAATCTGCAGAAATGACATTTTTTTGTAGTTCATTGATGAAGAAAACAAAAAAATATAAATTCTTCAAATTTGTGACAATGATTTGCACATCCTTTGAGAGACCGATGGTGAAAGCAAACAGTGGCATGAATGGCCTGCCATAGATAAGAGGGATTGGAGTCAATCTTAGTCTTTGTCAAACACCCCCCTGGCCTTCGTTCAAGCTTATACTGTACCATAGTGTGCCCAGAACAAACAGCAAAGCTGATGGCATTGCTTTTATGGCTTCGGCACCGCGATTCTGGAATGATCTCCCACAATTTCTCCGCCTGTCCCCTTCACTGGATGTTTTTAAGAAGAATCTGAAAACTCTTCTGTTAATTCTTGATCACTAACTTTCTATTAATGCTTATTGTTTCAACTTTGTAAAGCACTGTGAAACCAGTCATGTGTAGGAGCGCTACATAAATTGACACATTGTATGGTATTGTATTGTATTAAAATGTGTAAATAATAAAGTATCCCCCTAGTTGTTAGTTTTATAACACATTAATTGAATTCCCACTGTAGCATTCTCTCTGTAGGCTACATGTATTTTACAACAGTAATGGAAAGACTTGAAACATTTTGAAAGTTTCTAAGACTCTGACTTTTGACCTTAGCACAAATGATATGAGCTGTGATTATAATAGTCGTTATTGGTGCTGATGTATTTTTTTTCTGAAGTGGTTAAAAATTTTAAGTCAGTGACTCAGCATTTGACAATATAAAATGTTGGCTTTCATGACAGATCTGAATGACATTGTCAAGGATGGTATACACTGGCCAATCATCTATGGTGTAGGTAAGTTGGAGGTTGGGGGGGGGGGGTAGTTTGCAGGCAAAAACCCTGGAGTCAAAACACATTATAGAAGTCTAAATAGGAGACTAAAAGAGCTCACTGGGGATCTTGTACTACTATAGCAGCTCCTGACAGTAACCTTTATATCCCTTCTATGAATATTCATGAGTATTCTAAATACATGAATGGTCAGTTGGCGCTCACGTGATAAAAGATAATTTCACTAGGAAAAACAAATCTCTGCCAGAGCTCCGAATATCTTAAACTATTTTTTTTCCTGGGCAGAACTGCACATGCTCTTTTCACTAATTTGTTCCAACGCAGTACTGCACATGCTCACAGTTCATTGACAAACTTTGTTTCGAACGCGCAGGCTTAACTTGCAGAGTCCGATCCTTATACGGACTGCTCATAACAATGACGCCTGCAGTATCGGCGCAAGTCACCGGTACTTTGGCCCCGCTCTCCAGCGCCCAATCCGGATCAGCTGGTTCGGATCGGATGTGTAAACAAACATGGCGGCCTCCTTAGTTGGGCCTTATCTTCGGAGATTTCATTGGAACTGTGAAAATATTTGTCGTGCATAGGTCATGATCTATAATTTCTTAGAATGCTGCAAAAAGTTGTAGACATTCACTGTTCACCATGAATGATTTCGTTCATGATTGACGATCTTTGATCCAATAGCCAAGGCTCGACATTAGCGGTGGCCCGGGGCCACCAAAATTGGCTCCCGGGCCACCATTTTTTAAAAAAGTGATAAGTTTGGTGGCCCGAATCGGGCAACCAAAAAATTTTAAGTTAACGCAATTTACGTGCGTGTTAATTGTACACATTTCAGCTTCTTCCGCGATCCGAATTGCAAGTCAGTTAGTTCGCGGTTCATCAGCGACGACGCAGTTTGAGTTAGCGCAACACCACACTAATTGCACCTGGATCTAGTTGCGGTGAGCTAGCTGACCTCAAATGAAAGTTAGATTAGTCTTATGGCAGTATATATAGGCCTCCGTCTGCGGCCGTGTGTATTTTCCGCGCACCACACTGTCATGTAATTGTTCATTATCGATATCATTATCAGTATCGATCGTACATTATGGTAAATGAGTAAAAAGCATTGTGACGTGTACAACATGGAAGCTGCCTTAGTTACCGGTGGTGCCGGAATAAAGCTTTGGACATGAATCACTAATACCGGCTTGAACTTAATCTTTGTATGTGTTGGTGATGAGCTTTGTAGAGCCAAGTAATTCATACAAATACACAACATGGTGGCAGCCGGAGTAAACATTCTCACGTCGTCAGTTGGGACATTTTGAGACCTTTTGGCGCAGACGATTGCCCCCTCACTGTTTCGACTAGGGAGGGGCTGGATTGTGACGCCGAGAGTTCCGGGGCAGGGCCAGCGGCGGACTGGTGAGTGAGAGAACACTGATTTTTATCCGTCAATACTCATCGCATTCCGACACATCTCTCATAAGGCATTAAGGGACTGAGTGAAACGGAGCGTGTACATTGTGATATTGATATTAATGGAGTGACTTTCCTGTTTTACCCCTACTGGAATCCAGGAGTGCATCTGGGGCCCTGAACTAAACCAAGGCCAAAGTTAGGCCTATGGTTCAACTCTGACTGAGTGAGTTACGTCTTGTTAGCCTGCCCAGAGCTAAGTCAAGAGCTAAGTCCAGACTTGTGTGATGTGCCGCACTGCAGTGGATGTCTGTGGTATGTGCCTGGGAATCCAGAGGTGTTAAACTCCGAGTTCGACTTCAAGTTTTGCATGAGGTGTCAGCGGAAACAGGAGGAACCCTGGGACGCTTTGCTTGAAATGTCTCCTCTGTGGCTGTGTGTGCATAGTTTCCAGAAAGGAACGCTAAGTGACTAGAGAATTCCCATGTATCAGTCTACCGGAAAGTGACTATGATTATCTGGGAGAGATAAATCCATGTGAGTGACAAGCAAGGGCATTTACAGAAGTGACATTGAGGCCATGATTGATACGACAGTCGACGTTTGAGAATCTGGATCTAGGTCTACATGGACTATGAACTCTTGCTATGAAAAGTATTTTTGTGACATTACTAGTGCATGTGCATGTAATTTATGTATTGCTGCTTGATACCTGCATTATTAATTATACTGTTGTTGTTTTAACAATGTACAGATTATATTGAGGCATGAGTTTGCATGTTATTGGTGTCGGTGCTTTGACTGACAGAATCTAATACTAGCATGGGCTCCGTGTTAACTGGGCTTATTGGTCACTTTGTGTAACCGTATATTTTTTATGCTATTGGATATGTTGTATCAGTATTTGATGACGTTGAATACATAAATAGTAACCAGCCCAATTTTCGTGCCTACGTAATATACAAGAGCAGATGTTGTATGTACAGTAACCAATTTCATTGAATATTTTACGTGCTTATCATATTTGGTGTACTGCTCTGACGATTACTAGACCTCTTTCCCAATATGGCCAGGTACCCGGAAATGAATTGGAAATATCCGGACTTAGCGGAGGAGTTGAAATTATTTAGGCAACGTATGAAGTTGTGCCTTGATGACAATGAAGTAAACGACCCTAGGAAAAGGGCAATTAAGATTAAAATTGCTATTGGCAATGAGGGACTTCGTCGGATAAATTGTTCTGGGCTGTCTGAAGGTGACCAGGAGATACCAGAAAAGATATGGGAGGTCCTTGAGAATCAGCTGGAAGTGAAGATGAATTTCCGGATTCACAGACTTGAGTTCATGCGGCATCGTCAAAAAGCTGGGGAGAGTATTGACGAATTTGTTAGTAGATGCCGCGACAAGGCAAAATTGTGTCAGTTCAGGGAAAATGAGCTCGCCGAGCGGATAGTTGAGCTGGTCATTTCTTCGACTCCCATAGAAGCTTTTCAGAAATATCTATTAGACCAGCCACAAGGATACAGCATAGATAGCCTTCTCAATGAGGGGAGGAAGTATGAGGCCATAGTTGCAGGCAAGCAATGTTTGCAAACACTAGAATCAAATGGCACTGCGAGCATAGGTGCTATCTCCCATCCTCATAAGGGCATGAAGTGTCGCAATTGCGGTTTGAGCCACGAACCACGTAGATGTCCAGCGTACGGGTCCAAATGTAATGGCTGTGGCCAAAAAGGACATTGGAAAAAGTGCTGTAGATCAAACCTTAAGGCTTCAAAGACAACTGAGAACAACCACCAAGGTAGAGGCCGTGGACGCCCAAGGTTTAGGTCTCAGAGTGGAAGAGATAGAAAGAGATCACAGAGCCGAAAAGTTAGAAGCAGACAAGATTTCCATCCATTACAGTTCGAGGACCAGGAACACGGCCAGGAAGAGAATCAGGCCACTGTACAGGAAGATTTTGAATCGCTGTATCTGGAGACCATCAGTTTCAGTGAAGATTTGCACATCGATAGCATTCCTGAGAGGGAAAATAAAGATGAAGTTTTTGCAGATATATCAGTTTCACTGAAGAAAAAACCAGGAGACCACACCCTAAAGGTCAAAGTTGACACTGGGGCACAAGGAAATGTCCTCCCCACCAGGATCTTGAAGAAGACACACCCTGAGTTGATTGGAAAGGATGGTAACCCTGATAGAAGCAAGATAATCCAGAGGCATGTGAGGCTGCTCGCCTACAATAACTCTGTTATTCCCCACTATGGGATAGTGAAGATTCCCTGTAAACATGATGGTGACTGGATGGATACAACCTTCTACATTGTGGACACCAAGAGTCCAGCTATTCTGGGTCTGCCAAGCTCAAAGGCAATGAAGCTAGTGATTCTGAACTGCTCAGTACAGCAGAAGGAGCAACTACCACTCCGTGATAAGAGAGATCTTCAGCAGCGGTTTCCAGACTGTTTCACTGGAATCGGACGATTTCCAGGAGAGTTCCATATCACATTGATGGAGGATGCCCATCCTGTAGTACATGCATCCAGGAAATTGCCCATCCATCTACAGAAGGAGCTTAAGGAAGAGCTTGACAGGATGCAAGAGTTAGGGGTTATCACAAGGGTAACTGAGCCAACAGACTGGGTGTCATCCCTAGCATTGAGCAGAAAGTCGAATGGGAAGCTTAGGGTGTGCCTTGATCCCAAGGATCTGAATAGAGCATGCAGACGCACCCATCACAAGACTCCAACACTCGAAGAGATTACGCACAAGTTAAGTGGTGCAAGGGTTTTCTCCAAGATGGACGCCCGACATGGATACTGGAGCATAGTTCTTGACAGAGAATCTAGTCTGCTAACGACCTTCAATTCCCCATACGGTCGTTATAGGTATCAGCGATTGCCTTTTGGACTCAACGTTTCACGAGACATCTTTCAGGAGAAGATGGACCTCATCTTAGAGCGTTGTGGTGGTACCATAGGCATTGCAGACGATATTGTAGTGTTCGGCAGGAACGAGAAGGAACACGACAAGAACATGATAAACCTCATGAAGGTTTCCAGAGAATTTGGGTTAGTGTTCAACCTTGAGAAGTGTGAATGTAAGATTCCCTCTGTGAAGTTTTTCGGATGCTACTACGACGCAGAAGGTGTACACCCTGACCCAGACAAGGTGGCCAGTATTAGAGCACTGCCATCCCCCCAAAATGTGAAGGATCTCCAGAGATTTCTCGGGATGATGCAGTACCTGTCCCCGTTCCTGCCACGGTTAGCCGAGCATACTGATGCCCTCCGTAGCCTAATCCGAAGTGACAGCGAATGGCAGTGGAATGCCACTCACCAGTTGGCATTTCAGCGTCTGAAAGACAAGATAACAGAGTATACCACCTTGAGATACTATGACCCATCAAAGCCAACAGTGATACAAGTGGACGCTTCTCAGAGAGGGCTAGGAGCGGTCCTTCTTCAGGACAATGAGCCTGTGGCTTTTGCAAGCAAGGCACTAACTCCAACTGAACAACGATATGCGAATATCGAGAGAGAGTTACTTGCTGTGGTTTTTGGCTGCACGAAGTTCCACACCTATGTATTTGGGTCCAACTTCATCATCGAATCAGACCACAAGCCACTTGAAAACATACAGCATAAGAACCTTGCTGAGACTCCGCCAAGGCTGCAGAGAATGATGCTCAAGATACAGCCCTATGACTTCGAGATAGTGTATCGACCAGGCAAGGAGATGCTACTTGCTGACGCATTATCGCGTTTGGGTCCAGAGCAAGAGTCGACTATGGACTTTGATATGACAATACACACTATCCACTACTCAAACTCCAAGCTGGACGAGATTAGGAATTCTACCAGCGCGGATAGCACCCTTAGTAAGCTGCTAGACACAGTGATTGGAGGATGGCCTGAGAGTCCGAGTGATCTTCCGAAAGAGATCAGACCATTCTGGTCATGCCGTGACACACTCTCTGCAGAAGATGGGATACTAATGAAAGGAAATAGAGTGTTCATACCCACTCCTCTCAGGAAGGAGATACTTGAGCAGATCCACATTGGACACCAAGGGATAGTGAAATCACAACAGAGAGCGAGCTCAGCAGTATACTGGCCTGGCATCAACAGAGATGTAGAAGAGATGACCCGAGCTTGCACTACATGCCAGAGACATCAGAGGAGACAGTTGCCAGAACCTCTTCTCAGTCACAAAGTCCCCGATAAGCCATGGCAAGTCATTGGGACGGACTTGTTCAGTTTTGAGGGCAGGGATTACTTAATCCTCTCAGACTACTTCTCAAAGTGCCCATTTGTGCGTCAGGTGACAGGAAGATGCACGAGCAACGCAGTTATCCAGCTCACTAAGGCCATATTTAGTGAACATGGTATTCCTGACCAAGTGATCAGTGACAACGGTCCCCATTTTGCTAGTCAGGAGTATGAAGTCTTCAGCAAGACCTGGGGTTTTGAACATACAACCTCTAGCCCACGGTACCCAAGAAGCAACGGGTTCATTGAAAGATCCATACAGACGGTGAAGAACCTGATGCGAAAGTGTGTGGAGAACAAGGAGGATGTATATCTCGCAATGTTGTGCCTCAGAACAACACCAATAGATGCAAATCTTCCATCTCCGTCGGAGATACTTTATGGAAGAGTGGTCAGAAATGATCTACCTACAACGCGCAACAGACAAGTACCAACCCATGAAGACATAAAGAAACAGCTAAAGGAACGAAGCAAGAAACAATCAGATGACCATGACAGACGCGGGGTCAAACCATTACCAAACCTCCGGATCGGCCAGAAGGCAACCGTCCTAGACCAGAGATCTGGTCTCTGGACCCCCGTCACTGTGAAGGATGTATGTCAGCAACCAAGATCCTATATTGTCCAAACCCCAAATGGTGGACTACTTAGGCGGAATAGAACTCACCTTAGAGACATCAGCATGTCACCCAAAAAGGTGCACTTTGCAGACGACCCACCAACCACCGCAAAAGAGAACACAACGAACACGAACAACACAAATCAAACAGACAGACCAGACAAAACACTAACCACAGCAAGACAAACTGACAGAACTAGGAGTGGTCGTCATGTGAAGCGACCACGACGACTTATTGAAGAATGAGTATTTATGTGTTTTATGTTCAAAGTATTGGTAATTTGAATACCATTAATAATTCGTTAACTGTATTGGTGTTTGCCTATGATTGAGTTTTTCTCAAATGTTTAGAAGATTTTAAAAAATGTGATTCTTGGTGAAAACGAATAATTGATGGACAACATAGAAGGTGACATATTCTTTTTGCCTTATACTTACCAATGAACGATGTTTATAAGTGCATTGTTTGGATTTGTAACTATTTAAAAAAAAAAAAAAAAAAAAAAAAGTTTTTTTTTTCTCACAAAGCGGGAAGAAAGCTCTGGTTACAAAGGAAATTAGTTTGTATTATATTCACACGTTTTTAATGCTAGAAAAATAAATACTGTACCGTTGCAAACATACCAAAATGATTCATATATGAAAGCAAAGAACAAGGATGTGATTATATATTTTTCACTAGCGATTTAAAAAAAAAAAAAAAATACGGTATAATTTTTCTTCCCCAACAGTTTTTGTTTGTTAACAGTGATTACTAGAAAAAATAGAGATACCAGTTTCTTTTCTTCTTTTTTTATTAGAGAAAGGGGGTGTCATGTAATTGTTCATTATCGATATCATTATCAGTATCGATCGTACATTATGGTAAATGAGTAAAAAGCATTGTGACGTGTACAACATGGAAGCTGCCTTAGTTACCGGTGGTGCCGGAATAAAGCCTTGGACATGAATCACTAATACCGGCTTGAACTTAATCTTTGTATGTGTTGGTGATGAGCTTTGTAGAGCCAAGTAATTCATACAAATACACAACACACACTAGGCCTGTTTCAAGTCTAGTACACGATTAAACGTCTGAAAATGTCACTACACGAATAATAGAATTTCTATCGAAATACTCCGAAACATAGCTTGAACTTCAGAATGATCCATCAAAAATGCGAAATCAATAATAAAATCAAGAATGCTTCTCTCCATTTCAAAGTTTTAAGGTGTGATTGTGTCATTTAGACACCTTAAATTCACATGAGAATATCTTTTTTGATCACCAAATTCTTACGTCTCGCGCAGCGAAAACAAGTGTTTCAATAATATTCGGAAGCCAGTGAGCCCTAACGTGTGTGTGTGAGAGAGCGACTTAATCGCGCATTGCACCATCGTTCACCACAGCGATATGCACCGTAAGCAAGTGAGCTCACTGACGTAATCAAAGATACGCTATCACAGTCAGTGTGACAAAATATTTTTGGAACATAGCAATGAACGAAGACGAAAGGATATTACCAAGAAAAAAAAACATTCATACTTGCAAGTAAGCGCTTGTTCGTTAGTTATATGCCCTTGCTGGCGATTTGTGATGGGGATTTCAATCATTGGTGTTCGATTTCAAATGACAAGTGCTAAGCGCTTTCATCGTAATGTATACGTACCGTAGTTTCAACACGGCCGAATAGGATTTTGTGCACTGACTGTTACGCTCCACTTCTGGGTTGGCGCCATCTCTTGTCAGCTGACGAATAATTATTGAAACATGATTTCACCAATTATCGATGAAATACCAAGCAAATGCCGATCTATTTGGCTTTATTTGACAGGGATTTTTTATTCGGTCCTCACAAAAATAGGTAGGAGGCTATGATTTGAATTTTTATGAACTGGGCAAGCAATACAGTTCTTTTCGAAGCTGCTTTATTGTCAAGTTTCTTTAAGAAAACCAGACATTACCGTTAGGGATTTTGCACACGCTGTTATATGGGTATGGGACTAGACTGGCCTCACTCCGGTGCTGCAGCGCAGGTGCAGCTCCGGCGCGGGGCTGAATGGTTCCGGTGGCGGGCTACGAACAGCTGGAGTGGTTGGCCGACATACTGGCCAAATGAAAATACCGAGTAGTCGATTAATCGTCCAAAAAAAAAAAAAAAAAAGATCGTTTAAACGAATACCAAAAATGGGCTTTCAAAACAGCTCTACATTGAATGGTCATTGAAAGGAAGAATCATAAAATAATCTGCAACTTTATCATTGATTATGATCATTTCAGTGCATAGGAGGGTGAAACAATAGGTTAATCATTCTAACAACGTTTTATTATAATTATTGGATTTCTTATGTTTTTCTTTGTTTTTTCGGGCCACCAAATTTCATTCTCGGGCCACCAAAAAAAAAGAAATGATAATTTTGGTGGCCCGAACGGGCCACCAAGAAAAAAAGTTAGTGTGGAGCCTTGCAATAGCTAACGTTTATATGGAAACATCAGGTTAGTCAAATGTATCATGTTGTGTCTCTTAAGTTGTAAAGAAGAGATATAAAACAAATATACCAAGCATTTAGTTCGAAAGTATAATGGAAATTATATATCTTCGGAGGGACTGGCAATAGTTAATATTTTTTCCTCGGGGCTTTGCCCCTCGGAAAAAGTAGTGCTATGCCAGTCCCTCCTCAGATAAATAATTTCCACTGTACTTTCCCACAGCTTGGTATATTTGTATAACATTGACAAAGCCAGTGGGCACATAGGCTAGGCTTCTTTCAAGATGAAATGCATTCTAATATAGTGTCAATTAGGGTTTTTGCTTGCAGACTGGGAGAGGGGTACCTATACTTCAGTATTAGCCCAATAACGAAGAAAATATATATATTGTGATTTTATACAGTTAGTTGTATATTTAGGATTCATATTATTTTTTATCCAATCCAAATAACTTGCATGATTGTTAAGTCTCATGAGGCATTTTTTTTATGGGGGGGGGGGGAGGAAGTGGTGAGGGATTTGCTCAGAAAATTATGAAAAGAAAAGGTCATTTCCTCTTTCCTTTGATGGTCAGTTCCTAGATGGAACAGTGGCAACAGAAATCTCCCATTAGTGACATTTGAGAGGTGTTGTGGTCCAGTGGATAAATCTCTGGACTTTGAACCGCAAGGTACAGGGTTCAAATCCCTGCCGCAGCACTAATGTCCTTTGGCAAGACAATAATCTACATTTGCTACACTCGACCCGGGTTTAGTAAGTGAGTACCTGGTAGGATTTGTGCTGTGAATACACCGAGCACTACGTAGTAGTGCTACAGCTAGAGTAATAATATGCTTGCAGGGCCCTCTAGAACAGTTCATGTACTGAAGAGGCTACCCTGGGCAAACAAAACATATTATTATCATTATTATTATTATTATTATTATTATTATTATTATTATTATTATCATTATTATTATTGTTATTATTATTATCATTATCATTATTATTATCATTATTATTATTATTATCATTATATACCTAAAACCGAATCTAAACAATGGGGTTTATTGCGTCACAATAGGGAAGGAGACTTTAAGGGGAAAAAGTGTACGTTAAGGGGAAGCGAAACAATAGGCCGAGAACAAAAGAATTTGCCCTAAGGTTGGAATTAGGATTATTATTATTATTATTATTATTACTATTATTATTACTATTATTATTACTGTTATTATTATTATTATTATTATTATTATTATTATTATTATTATTACTGTTATTATTATTATTATTATTATTATTATTACTATTATTATTATTATTATTACTGTTATTATCATTATTATTATTATTATTATTATTATTATTATTGTTATTATTATTATTACTATTATTATTATTATTATTATTATTATTATTGCTGTTATTATTATTATTATTATTATTATTATTATTCTTATTATTATTATTACTATTATTGTTATTATTATTATTATTATTATTGTTATTATTATTATACATACTTTGAATAATACAGATGTATGCATTTGGATCTTGAAGACAAGTATTGATGTTAAGTATTTTTTATTTAATCTGTTATGTGATTTTCTTTCACAGCTGTTGATGTCAAAAGTGGGGAGATTTTTCCGGCATCCTTTGCTGATAAGGGTCCTGACAAGCCTCTGAGGAGTGTCTACACACTTTTTGGCAACCATCATGTAGGTCCACTCTCAGTTACTTCAGTATCTATCAAAGTTTAAAGGGGAAGTCCACCTTATTAGGTTTGAATAAAAATGGAAAAATGAGAGAAAAAGGGTGAAAATTAGGAAAATCTGACAACAAATAGAAAAAATTTAGAAGTTTGAACATTGCAATTGATTAAACACAAAGTAGCAATGCTGTGAGTGCTTGCAAAATCACACAACATTTCAGTATTAAAGGTTATGTAAAGCTTTGGTAGGCAATCAGAAATCGTTTGTCAGATTTCTTTGATTTTAGCTGCTCAGTAGGAAAGTAAAAGTAAAACTAAGATACTGTGACGTTTTTTCCTCCTGAAGTTAAATATCAAGCATATGAGCTCAGGCCAAAAATACTTGTTGATTGCTGGGACGCGAAAGTCAACAATGTCAATGTGCATCACACAGTGTCTGCACATGTGTAAACCCATTGAGAATCCTGTTGTGTGATAAAGCACAACGAAGTGCTGTGAATATTGTGTGTGGAGCCGTCGGTATGCAGGGGTCATAGCGTTGGGCAGAGTGTGATCATTCTATTACATTCCTTCCAGAAATTTCGCTAAAATTCACCAGAAATTATGAATGGAATATCACACGATTTTGCCCATATCTTTTTATGCAAGGCGAACAGTGGGGACTATATTTAATCAATTTCATGCCAGTTTTTCTTTTTGCTACCAAAAATTTACATGAGATTTAAAGTTAAATGTAATTGGAGATAAGTCGTGAATGCATTTCCATAATTTTCTGTTTGAAAGTATATTTACTCATAACAGAGTTTACATGTCATTGATTAATTTTAGACTGAATTAATGACATGTAAACTCTGTTATGAGTAAAGATTTGTGTTCGGGGGGGGGGGGGGGGGGGGTTGGGTTCATATTCTCCTCTTCTTCTGCCCATAGACTGTACATGTGTATTCATGTCATACAAAGCTTGTATATGCATTGATTTCATCATCTCTTGTCTTGTCCTGTTACTTGTAGATGAGGAATGTATATGACCACAGTACTGGACTTCACATGATCAGTCCTTTCACCTACAGAGCAATGCCTTACATTGGTAACTGGCTCCTCCAACCGGACTCGTTCATTCGAGAGGTGAGTTCTTCATCTGCCCCTTCCCCACATCAAGAGGGTACATTGCCTCAGTGGAGGAGGTGCAATAGCTCTATTGATAGAGCACTGGTCTCGTAATCCACTGACCCGAGTTCGAAACCAAGTTGATGCTCTAGTGCGCTAGCTTGGTAGGGCATCAATCCTCATAACCAGGTCCCTTGGAACAGACTTACAGAGGTCGGTCCTCTGGTTGCTTACCTACGAGCATGCATGCTTTCTCAGCAGTCAGGTAAAACAAAAAAACAATAATCAATATCCTTTCAATCCATTAACTACTGACAACTCTACTTTGCATAGAATTAATGCAGGGACCACATGAGTTAAACTGTTTGAACACATTTTGGCATTCAGTCATTTTGGTGATACATTTGCCTTAGCCACAATTCCCTAGGCTTATGATTTTTTTTTTTTCAAAGATGTAGAGTTATGCCTATGATTGGTTTAGGTTACCAGTAGGTTTAGATGGATAGTGAGGTGTAGCACTGGGTTGGGGGTCAAAATAAGGATTTTGACTTTTGGGAAGATCTTATATCAAGCCTCCTTCTATTGTCAATTTAGAACAGAGGAAAAGATTATGCTAAACTACTGGTATGCTGGAATGCATCTGTAAGCATGCTGCAATGCAAAGAATAAATTAAATGTCGTATGCCAGTGATCAAAGCATCAAAAAGCAATATAGGCTGTTAACTGGTCTTTATGATATAAATTGTCAGTGAAGAGTTGACACTATTTCTGTGCACAATAAAGTAATTTAAAGTAAAGTAAGGAGCAGTACTGGAGACATAGTCATGTTATCTTGACATTCTTTCTGTTCCTCCTGTAGCACCTGTCAACGTCACCAGAGGTTGAACCACCGTACTTTGAGGAGGGTATCAGGGATGCGATCCGATGGGTGATGAACCATCCCCACCCCACCCTCACTGTCTTTCCCAATAACAAACCAAGGGTGTACCGCAAAAACCAGCAGGGAACGTGGGTAGATTACTCAGAAACGACCCAGGAGCTGTCATCCTCGATGTCAACGTCGCAGTCCTCTTCTTGATAGCAACACTGTTACTACACTGCTTCACTGATATGAGGTCTCATTCAGTTGTACTTCTCTCAAATATTTAGTTTGTCTTCTACAAGGTATATTTATTGAGATATATATATATTGGAATTATGTATTTAAATTATTAGACCAAAACCTTTGGCTGGAATTCACAAACTTTGGTTTAGATTTAGAGCACAGCGTATTGCAGATTTCATGGTATAAGTGCACTTGATTTAGCGCATACACTTAGAAAGGTTCAATAATGAATGTGCATGCTTAGCAAAGGGCGCTAAATTGACGATCATTGCTACGGTTCAGACCATTGCTTACTTAAATTAATTTAAATAAAAAGACCATAGCAACTGGTCTGAATTTAGCCCCCTATGCCAAACATGCGTTCATTATTGAACCTTTCTAAGTGTATGTGCTAAATCAAGCGCAATTTTGCCATGAAATCTGCATAAACCATGGTCTAAATCTAAATTCTTGCCTTTGTGTCTAATATTGGACATGCACTTTTATCATTAGTAGCAGTAGTTATATACAGCGTCTTGAGATAGAATATATGAAACAAAATGCTGTAAAACTAAAAACTTTTGCAAATTCTTCACGATGGCTATTATCAAAGGTACAAGCTTTGTGCATGTGTGAAATTTTGATGCGATACTTCATTTTGATTTTTGACGCTCTGCAGCACAGAAAAGAGGCTGTCGCAGATCTCAGCCATTCTTGAAGTTTACAAATTAAGGCTTCCTCCTTGTGCAAGTTTATCAATTTTACAGTATATGTTCCTTCTTGCTCATTTGAGAGAAGCCATAAAAGCTTAATAAAGGCATACTAGTAAGTAATGCCATTACTCAATGCAATAGTGAAGCTTTATTTAGAAATGAAATGAGGCCCCCCAAGAGAACAGTTTTAATGTGTGAAATATGTAATAATATAGATATGCAATTTATAGGTATGTGGTGGATACTAGTTATTCCATGTAGGGCAGTTTAGTGAAATAAGGTAACCATATACCATTTTCATCGACTTTTAGGAATAAAAAAAACATGTACAGTAATGTTGAATTATAAATGTAATCAGACAGACGAACTGACAATATGAACGTATATCTAGCCAAGATATTTACATGTATGCAAGATGGGAGACTACAATATATGTCTTGTGAACGCTGTAACTGTTGTGTGAGCAGAAGCAAATTTGGAGTACATCAGTAGCAATAGATTGATATTCAATAAGACTAGGGCATTTTTACAGAAAAACAAGTACTGGTCGGTGGATTTCGTGGTAATAAAATATGCAGTGTGTGACAAGTATAGTGTTGAAAAAGAAAGGACATTTGAGCATGTTAACCAAAAATATGTATTGTGGAGCTGTCATTTTGCATTTGTATTTAACCGACAATGTATTCTTGTTAGACTTGTGTAAAAACATGTCATTGACTCTATCATTATCAGTAATATCGTGTATTAATCTTGCCTCATATATCGACTTAACAGCAGAGATGCGTACGCATAATGTACATGTAATTTGTATTAGTACATATCAGACACAGTGAAACTGTGGATAATTATCATATAAGATGAAAAATAGATAAATTGCTGCTGCCATGTTTATTTGTCTAAATTCAGAGAAGAAATGTACAATGTCATGATATTCCTGTAGTTCTCCTTATGTATATATCATGTAAATTCTTATTCAGCTCATTGTTGACTTGCTTCATGAAAATGCTGTCTATTAAGAAAATACTTCATATTTATGCTGCAAAGAGGGATGTGTTATGTACGTGTATGTGTAGAATGAAGTATAATGATGATTCCCTCTTTAAACTCTTTATATTATCTTCCAAACTTGTGGTCCATAGTCATGTCTTAGCTAGATCTGCAACTTGATTCATGTATGTAAAGTCTACATGTATTTTCATGCCGACAGTGTACTGGTTAACAGTTCCTTTGACTCATTTTTTTTTTGTATTTAGATTTTTTTATAAGCATAGCACAAACACGTAGCTGGATCACTTTATATTTTGCTACTATGTTTCTTCAGAGCTACTTTCAACATTGGAATAATCCACTGCAAGACCAATTAAAAAAAAAAAAAAAAAATCAGATATTTTCATTGTTGTCAATAGAAAATGATAATATGGTCCATTTATATAGAGCAGTTACTATACAAATATACTTGACTGTGCTTTACAAAGTATCATATCATAATTTTTTTGTATTCAGCCATTTTTATAAGCATAGCACAAACACGTAGCTGGATCACTTTATATTTTGCTATCTTTCTTCAGAGCTACTTTCAACATTGGAATAATCCACTGCAAGACCAATTTTAAAAAGAAAAAAAAAATCAGATATTTTCATTGTTGTCAATAGAAAATGATAATATGGTCCATTTATATAGAGCAGTTACTATACAAATATACTTGACTGTGCTTTACAAAGTATCATATTACAACGCAGCTCTACCTGAGCTACACGTACCATGATAAGGATCTAAAGGACCTAAAGCATGAAATTCTGAGTTTCTACTTATTACACCGGGTTGGAGAGTGGCAGATGTGGATTAATGTCTTGCCAAAAGACGTTAGTGCCAGGCCGGGATTTGAATCCTCATCCCTTTGATTGAAAGTCAAGTAAATGAACCACTACACCACAACACCTCTACAGGATCTACCCCTTGTCTAGATTTCAGAGGGATTGATCATGTAAACCCTAACCAGAGCTGCCAAGTAGTAGGATTTTATCCTATTTAGTAGGATTTTTTTGAGAGAATATGACAGTAGGATTTTTCCCATGAAAATAGGATTTTTGAAAGTTCTGACATTGATTCTTTATTACCTTTATTTTATCTTATTTTCATGTTATTTTATCAACATTTAAGTTTATCCCAATGCTTGGTGTACTCTACCTGTGTATTTTGTACTGTAGATCATTTTCAATAAAAGAAGTACAATGTAGAAGAGTTACGATCAAAATAATTAAGTAAGTCATTCATATTATTAATATTGTATTTTCTTTAGGATATCATAGAGAGTGAAAGGGGAATCACATTGTATTTTTTAAATTTTCCTGCAAAAATGGGATTTTTGGCATGAAAATAGGATAAAAGGAAGTACAGAATAGGATTTTTTTTCCATTTGGGGTTGGCAGCTCTGCCTAACTGGCTTGAAGAAAGAAAGACAATACTTGGGACTCTTTGGGATCAGTTGGCAATAAGTTATGGAAAATGCTGCAAGAAATCTGTTGCAAAAACTCTTGAAAAGCTGAAGTAAAAATGCACAAATGGATTGAAACCTCCTCACGAAGAACTTTGTGAAAAACACCCTTGTTATAGCAAGATGATTTTGATAGTCTCAGTTTTGTTTTCTATTGATTTTCAAGCAAAATATAGTCGGAAATAAGTAGGTAGTTTCCTTAGTCCTGCAGAATTTATTATGAGGAGGTTCTTCTGAAAATCCACTTGTTTCAAGAAAAATCTCACTTATCCTTCAGGAAATATAAAATGAGCTCCTGAACTTAAAAAAACAAACAGAAATTTTACTGAAGGCTTGCCTAAACTGATGTTTACAGTGAAGCTACTATGTGTATTTTTCTGTTCACTTGAAGTAGGGTTGAAGTGGGTGTAGAAATATGTTTGAAGCAATAATCCAACATTACCATTCATTTATAATAATGTATCAGTTCCTACAAATTTCTCTGTGTGAGTTAAGAAAATGTAAATAACATAAGAGCACTAGCCCCAACACAATTTACTTCCCTTTTTTTCACTGGGCCTTTCAGTGGGTCCTTTGAATTTATCATAGTGAGGTTCCCTATTACTCGGCATATCCCGTATTTAAAAGAAATTCTTCATTGAACGGCTTAAAATCACAGACAGTTGTGCAACTGGTCCGACATCATCCTGTGTAAGACCTTTTCCACTATGTCAAGGCTCACATTTTTATTTAAATATTTGTATCATAACTTAGAACTTTATTAATTAAGAATTATTAGTTGTTTCATTTCTCTTAATGCAATTCTTTTTAATCTGATCCTATATGTAGTTGTATGTTGAACCTTGCTATGGTCTCTTCATAGAATCATGCACACATGTGGCACTACAAGGTCTCTGAATTATCAATGCAAATCAGAACCAAGTGTAATTTTAATTTTTTGTAACTAGGTTGTTGATGAAATGTCATGTTTACTACAGTCAACTCTGCCTAAGTCGAATTTCTTGGGACTGAAGAAAATGCTTCGACTTAGAGAAAATTCGACTTATTAGGGGTCAAAAAAATAAAAAATAAAGGAATCAGACCCAGTACAGACCTTTGACTTAGGCGATTATTCGACTTATGCAGAGTTGACTTATTTCATTATTAATCAGATTTTATTGTTCTTGTTTGATGTGATTAATATCATAACATTCTTCTTTTTTAATGATTATTCATACATTTGTTGCTTGTAGGAAATTTGATAGTTATTAGCATGAACAAAAGTTGATGATTTCTTTCATGATAAGGTTGTCATTTGTTGGTTAAAAGCCACAAGTCTATTGAATAATGACAACTTTCTAGAATTACACACATTTCTTTCTTTCGTTTTTATTGTTGTCATTGAATACCGGTAATGACAACTTTCTATCATGTGTTGTAGGATTACACACATTTCTTTCTTTCGTTTTTATTGTTGTCATTGAATACCGGTAATGACAACTTTCTATCATGTGTTGTAAGATTACACACATTTCTTTCTTTCGTTTTTATTGTTGTCATTGAATACCGGTAATGACAACTTTCTATCATGTGTTGTAGGATTACACACATTTCTTTCTTTTGTTTTTATTGTTGTCATTGAATACCGGTAATGACAACTTTCTATCATGTGTTGTAGGATTACACACATTTCTTTCTTTCGTTTTTATTGTTGTCATTGAATACCGGTAATGACAACTTTCTATCATGTGTTGTAGGATTACACACATTTCTTTCTTTCGTTTTTATTGTTGTCATTGAATACCGGTAATGACAACTTTCTATCATGTGTTGTAGGATTACACACATTTCTTTCTTTTGTTTTTATTGTTGTCATTGAATACCGGTAATGACAACTTTCTATCATGTGTTGTAGGATTACACACATTTCTTTCTTTCGTTTTTATTGTTGTCATTGAATACCGGTAATGACAACTTTCTATCATGTGTTGTAGGATTACACACATTTCTTTCTTTCGTTTTTATTGTTGTCATTGAATACCGGTAATGACAACTTTCTATCATGTGTTGTACGATTATACACATTTCTTTCTTTCGTTTTTATTGTTGTCATTGAATACCGGTAATGACAACTTTCTATCATGTGTTGTAGGATTATACACATTTCTTTCTTTCGTTTTTATTGTTGTCATTGAATACCGGTAATGACAACTTTCTATCATGTGTTGTAGGATTATACCCATTTCTTTCTTTCGTTTTTATTGTTGTCATTGAATACCGCTAATGACAACTTTCTATCATGTGTTGTACGATTATACACATTTCTTTCTTTCGTTTTTATTGTTGTCATTGAATACCGGTAATGACAACTTTCTTTCATGTGTTGTACGATTATACACATTTCTTTCTTTCGTTTTTATTGTTGTCATTGAATACCGGTAATGACAACTTTCTATCATGTGTTGTAGGATTATACACACTTCTTTCTTTCTTTTTAGAATTTTATGCAAAATTTGCAACAGTAAATGAATTATTGATTGATTGAAGAGCCAGTTGATTTAGTGCATCAAGATATTGAAAGCTACTGTAATGTAATATTGTTCCTTCTTTATATTGCCTTCCATGCTTGCCTTGTATTTTCATATTTTTTTGCTCCTCAAAAATTTTATATTTTTTTTTTTTACTCATGAAATACCAGTTGCTATTTTCTAGAAAATTATCATTTATACAAAGTTTTAGTATTGTAGAGTTATTCATCAGAATCTACTCTGTCACAATTACCTCGGAAACATAATTTTAAGATCACATTGGACCAGCTAAATTGGACAATACAGGAAATTACATGTATTAACTAAACTTGTGCGATGGATTAAACTTTAAACTTTCATATTTTATATAGATGCATTCTCACTTAATATTAAAAGGACAGGACAGGGAATTCAATAAAACCGTCTTATTCCCCAAATGAAATGGTTCTTGAATAAACCAAATAAACTCCCCAAAAATTTAAAGCTTCTCAATGATTGTTTGTACATGTATAAAACTGAAAGGTACACAGGAACTTTGAGTTGTCATTTTGGGTTTTCAAAACTTGATATCTTTCACACTTTTCCTTGAATGTTCTCTCTTTCACAAATCAGCTTTGCAATCTAATGTCCGGGTAGTATTTTCCTGGAAACATCCCAAGATGTTTCTGGGCTTCATTTTGGTGGTTGAGATGGTTTAATGAAATTGGATTCTTTAATCTGAGAAATGTGTATTGTGTAGCAAGAAAGTAATTGTGAGGGTATTTAAGTAGCAAGATCAGCGCTTCTTTGTCTTTCAGAATATGAATTTGCATAAATTAAAGTATGAATAGCTATTGCAAGAGATTTTAGATATTGCCTCATTTGTCAGTGTTTCTTTCAATAACATGTCTATTGGATGAAGAAATGAATTGCCTGTTGGCAACTTTTGAATGTCAACTTAAAATTAGCTCCATATATGAAAAATCTAATAATTTATCGAAAAGTTTTATCTGAAATATCATATACACAATTCTCGTCCTTCTGCAGAAGTAGTTACAAGAAAGGCATGTACTCATGAATACATGCTTTGTATTGTGAAAAGTAGAAAGAAGATGACCATAATTCCACAAATTTTCTCATGTAATAATCAGCACTGATGATTTATTTTCTTGTCAAAATATACACAAAATTCAATATGAAACAATAACAAGACCAGTATTTTATAATTTTCTTCAAGCACATTACATGTACTAGGACACTTTTATATACTTCACAATGTTACAATGAGTCCTGGGGGCGTTTCACAAAGAGTTAAGTTGGACCTAGAGTCATGCTTAAGCACCAATGCACATCTGGTATTTAACACGTAATCTCATTGATAGACTTCCCAAATGCACGCGTCCCCTGAGCATGATCTGATCAATTCGGGAATGTGTGATATACAGCACACAACTAGGAATTTAAGTGCGACTTTGAAGTCCAACTTGACTCCGTGAAACACCCCCCCCCCCCCCGTCAATGGGGGGGGGGGGAACATCTTCAATAAACAACAAAATTACAATATAGCTTGGATGTTCAGACAAGAAAGACAAAGTCTTATAATCAGGTTGTCTTCATGGTTCAAAGAGAAACACAAGTCAAAGGGACAAAAAAGTGGTATTTATAAACGGGTGGTTGCCACAGCAGGGTTCATTGTACTATGTTGCTAAAGCTACAGTACTGAACACATATTAGGAATACACCTGTCACTTTCATACAAGATCAAAGTTTGTCCATGTACAGTGGAAACTCATTTATCAAGAGATTGAATATAACAAGATTCCTGTTATAACAAGGTAATTTTGTCGGTCCCAGGTATCTATGTTCTTTGGGTATTTTTCACACCGATATAAAGAGATCCCTTATTATCACGGGCACACAATCAATAGTGAGTTTCCATTGTATTTCAGTATCACAGGAAACACAACTCTGTCATTCACAAATATCTATAATGATTCTTTCAAACTATTCATTAGTGTTGGGTACATCCAATGGCTGAGTAGTATACATCCGGGTCCAACACTCTAAATTAACATTTTTTCCAAGATAAATTTGACCCAGTATTGCTTATTTATTGCACATAATATCCTTGCACAAGAAAACCACCTTGTATCAAATTAAGTATTTATAATCACATTCTGGTAAGTAACATAGACAGGCTTCAGAACCATGTAAATTATAACATACTGCATTCTTAATTTTCATCTGACTGCCTTAATAATTAACCGACCTTTAATAGAAATGCATTAACATGATGCTAAACAAAATATTCACATGCTCTGTGACCACAAAGTACATACTGTACATGTAGAATGATCATATCAAGAACAAAAGATTATTTTCTAATCCACAATCTCTTTGTATTACTTAAATGAAACATCAATCTTAAATTCCTAAAAAAAAATTGATTTTGTCACAAATTATCAAATTAATTATCTCAGCATATGAAAACAAGAAATTATGGCTAAACAGTATTTATCATCCTTCTAAGCCACAAGTTTCATCTAAACTACCCCCCCCCCCCCCCATCAAACCTAAGTATTAAGGAAATAATAAAACCCCAAACTTTTACTACAGTATAACAAAAACTAACATTTGTGTTCATTATATCCACATTTGTTCTTTTGAATACATTTGGTCTAAAAAGACGGCCCATCAATTCTGCAGTCAATGAGCTCAAATCTATTCATGGTCACTGACGGTATAATAGCAGAACATGGGCTCCACACTAACTTTGATTTTATTTGCATGAATTCATTGTTTAGGAGTCTGTATGCACAATGTGACATTTAAGTTATTTCAATTTTAGGTGTCAGGGTGTTCCGGGTACTTGTTACTATCGAGCCCTGTAATAATACTACTACAAATGATTTGAAAACCCCCTATTATAAACCTAAAAAAGAATGTAGAATCGTACATGTATGATTGGTAGCTGAACAATAATTATAAATGTTTGCAAATCTCAAATATAAAAGCAAGTACTTCTGATTTCACTGGTTGTCATCATCATCATCCATCACCTATTTATTCATGCATTCATTTGGCACTTACAGAAATAAAGAAATAATTTACAATGCACATACCATGAAGTTCGGAAATATAATAATTTTGTTGACGCTCGTGAACCTAACCGGCTGGTGCACAAATATGATAAAAACATACTAGGAATGACAAGTAAGAAGTTTGAACATATTTTGCATTTGCTTAATAGACTGGAAGGCCCACATGTTATTCATAGTTATTGAACCAAAGTTTCCCTTGAGAAACTAAGAAGCTTTTCCAATGTTCGCCCGACATAGCAGCAACTAGTGTGTGCAAACTAGATTCCATTCATTCAGATGCCTCTGTGCATAACAGGAATGGTTGCTAAGCAAGACTTCTGGAGAGAAACGTGCATTAAAAAATATGAATATATTTAGTCATTTAGTAAACAGGTCTACAGAGGTTTCTTTCCTGGGGGACCTAGTGACGAGATATTCCACCAACCTGTTTTTAATGAATGAACTACAATACTTGGAATCCAGTTTGCATACATTACTTGTTGCAATATCTGACAAGTCTCTGGCAAGCTTTCAGGTTGTCAACAACTTTTGCTTACAATGTATGCATAAAACTTGATATATTCATAAACAGGTCTATTGGGATCATAAAGCAGAGAAAGAGAGAAAAAAAGAGAGATAGGATAGAGGGGGGAGAATGCAAGAAAATTTGGTGAGCACAAAAAGAGAGATGCCAGTGAAAAATAAAGTGTAAAGCACACGATATATATGTAAGGTGTTCTATTCTGGCAAAGATATCCATCCCCTTGTGCATGCATCTATAGTCAGTTTGTTTGAGCTGAATCCAGAGATTCAAAACTTATGTGATCAATAGCCCAGACTGTCGAGGGTCTCACAAGAACATTTGCTGCCCTCTCTATTGCAAGGGGTTTGTGTCACGAGACGTGAGTACCGGTAGACAAATATAAATACATAAATAAATGATTAATACATACAAATGTTTTCTATGCAATGTCTGTAACTGTTCTCTCTTATGAAATGTGTTAGTATGTATAGTGTATAAATGTTTGTGTATACGACTTTGGAATTGTGACACTGACAATAACCCCATCAAGAAAAAATGTCAAACAATTGGACATTACATTCTGTCTATTCATAATTCAATGTTGTATTTCATGAACAGGAGATCAATTTAAAACAAAAACATGCTGATATAATTATGCCTAGATCATCCCACTTCTAATACTATCAATAATTTTTCAATTGACAGAAAATGACTATATACTACAAGTGCCAGTGCATCTCTTGTCCAGCCTTCCTATACAGAGATAAGTCAGAGAATCGAATCAATTACTTGATGTGGAACTTCAGGAATCATCTACAAAAACATGCACAACAATTTTTTGGATTCCTAGCAGTGCATGTCCCCAACACAATGCCGCAACATGTTACAAGGGAAGATGTGTTGAAAGGGAAATACACTCTTGAGGTATTGGGAAGGAACCATACCAGAGAAGCAACATCTGAGCTGGATAACAATTAAATGGTTCCAGCGATTGTCTACGGTGGACTATCCAATTACTAAATTTGGTCATTGGATATGGGCACAATAATATCATTGAAAAAAGCAGAAAGATGACATTTCTGACAGTTCATCTGTTTAGGTGAAATATTCCAATTGATCCTGACCAAAGCCTGACACAATCTGAGAGAAGGCAACCTGTGACAAAGGAGATGACTGCAATTTTTTGTACAAGTGAAGTACTGTATCCATGCTATGATGAACAGGTTCCAGTGACTTTCTATGCTGAACCATCCCATTTAGCTTTGGTCATTAGATATGGGCACATCACAATCAATGAAAAAAACAAAGAGATGATATTTCTGAGAGTTCATCTGTTTAGGTGAAAGATTTCCACTGATCCTGACCAAAGTCTGACACAATCTGAGAGAATACAATGGAGAAAGAATGTGGCAGCAATTTTCTGCACAAGTGTAAATACTGGCAAGTCAGCCAAGAAAGTTTTGGCTTTTGGTATCCAAGTTCATGACAATGTGGGATACAAATCACTAAAACGATCAAAGCTCAGTCACACTGGAAACTCACAAATGTCCTTTCTGAAGGAACCTATCAACCAATGGTGACATGACTACTTTGCAGAAGCTTTTATGCAAGGAAAGACCAAATCCACTAAAGATCAAAGAATGCTTCCACTGAAAGACAACCATATACCCTTTCTGAAGAACCTATCAACCAATGATGCCATGACTACTACACAAAGGCTTTTAGGCAAGGAGATATCTCATCAAGAAACATAAGTATGTATGTACATGTAATTTCTTGTTTAAAATTGAAATATCAGATATAATATCGGTGCAAAGCCCTTACCAAAAGGGGTATGCAGTGCTCACGAGATGCAACACGGAGGTTTATCCTTCCCTACTGCTGCCAGCACTTTAAACTGTACGTTCTCTAACATCTGTTGCTCTTTTATGTGAATTTTGAAATGGTGAAACCCTTGGCAAGGGGTTTATGTTTGAGTGAGTAAATGTTTGCATGGTTTGTTATTCAGTAATCTTTTTGATTTGAAAAAAGCAGAAAGATGACATTTCTGACAATTCATGTGTTTAGGTGAAATATTCCAGCTGATCCTGACCAAAGCCTGACACAATCTGAGAGAAGGCAACCTGTGACAAAGGAGATGGCTGCAATTTTTGGACAAGTGAAGTACTGTATCCATGCTATGATGAACAGGTTCCAGTGACTTTCTATGCTGAACTATCCAATTTAGCTTTGGTCATTAGATAATGGCACAACACAATCAATGAAAAAAAACCCAAAAAGATGACATTTCTGAGAGTTCATCTGTTTAGGTGAAAGATTTCCACTGATCCTCACCGATGTCTGACACAATCTGAGAGAATACAATGGAGAAAGAACGTGGCAGTAATTTTCTGTACAAGTGTAAATACTGGCAAGTCAGCCAAGAAAGCTTTGGCTGTTTCAAGTTCATGGCAATGTGGGATACAAATCACTAAAACGATCAAAGCTCAGTCACACTGGAAACTCACAAATGTCCTTTCTGAAGGAACCTATCAACCAATGGTGACATGACTACTTTGCAGAAGCTTTTATGCAAGGAAAGACCAAATCCACTAAAGATCAAAGAATGCTTCCACTGAAAGACAACCAACCCTTTCTGAAGAACCTATCAACCAATGATGCCATGACTACTACACAAAGGCTTTTAGGCAAGGAGATATCTCATCAAGAAACATAAGTATGTATGTACATGTAATTTCTTGTTTAAAATTGAAATATCAGATATAATATCGGTGCAAAGCCCTTACAAAGAGGGGTATGCAATGCTCACGAGATGCGACACGGAGGTTTATCCTTCCCTACTGCTGCCAGTACTTTAAACTGTACGTTCTTTTACATCTGTTGCTCTTTTATGTGAATTTTGAAATGGTGAAACCCTTGGCAAGGGGTTTATGTTTGAGTGAGTAAATGTTTGCATGGTTTGTTATTCAGTAATCTTTTTGATTTGAAAAAAGCAGAAAGATGACATTTCTGACAATTCATCTGTTTAGGTAAAATATTCCAACTGATCCTGACCAAAGCCTGACACAATCTGAGAGAAGGCAACCGCTGACAAAGGAGATGGCTGCAATTTTTGGACAAGTGAAGTACTGTATCCATGCTATGATGAACAGGTTCCAGTTACTTTCTATGCTGAACCATCCAATTTAGCATTGGTCATTAGACAATCAATGAAAAAAACAAAACGATGACATAGATGACATTTCTGAGAGTTCATCTGTTTAGGTGAAAGATTTTCACTGATCCTGACCAAAGTCTGACACAATCTGAAAGAATACAATCGAGAAAGAACGTGGCAGCAATTTTCTGTACAAGTGTAAATACTGGCAAGTCAGCCAAGAAAGCTTTGGCTTTTGGTATCCAAGTTCATGGCAATATGGGATACAAATCACTGAAACGATCAAAGCTCAGTCACACTGGAAACTCACAAATGTCCTTTCTGAAGGAACCTATCAACCAATGGTGACATGACTACTTTGCAGAAGCTTTTATGCAAGGAAAGACCAAATCCACTAAAGATCAAAGAATGCTTCCACTGAAAGACAACCATATACCCTTTCTGAAGAACCTATCAACCAATGATGCCATGACTACTACACAAAGGCTTTTAGGCAAGGAGATATCTCATCAAGAAACATAAGTATGTATGTACATGTAATTTCTTGTTTAAAATTGAAGTATCAGATATAATATCGGTGCAAAGCCCTTACAAAGAGGGGCATGCAGTGCTCGAGAGACGCGCCACGGAGGTTTATCCTTCCCTACTGTCGCCAGCATTTTAAACTGTACGTTCTTTAACATCTGTTGCTCTTTTATGTGAATTTTGAAATGGTGAAACCCTTGGCAAGGGGTTTATGTTTGACTGAGTAAATGTTTGCATGGTTTGTTATTCAGTAATCTTTTTGATTTCTTAATGTATTGTATTTTGAGGTTTTTTTTAGAGATGTGAAATAAATGAATTTAAATTTGAATATTTGCAGATAGGAAAGCTACAAGTTTGGAAGTTTCTAAAAGATAAATTGATAAATAAGGTCACAAAGGATTTGACAGTGATTTAATCTAGCTAAGAAATAAATTCCTTCAAAACATCATGAAATTATTCATCAAGTATGTATTTCAGCACTTCATTTCAGGTGATTAACTTTACTATGCCCTCATCTACTTTATACAGGAGAGTTACAGTGAAACAGAATTCGACCTGCCACAGACCAGTGTGCATACCTCCGTTACAAAGCAGGTACATGTGTAGTTTAAATAGCCGGTGTCTTGCTTTTGTAGGGGATATGGGGTTCATCATGATCTATTGATGACTTCAGAATATTGCTGTGTATTGTTGTTTTCAAAAAGGCCTAGGCAAATCTACATGTACCACCTATTCATGAATTACATTTGTAATTCTTTCTTCAGTCAAATGCAATATCGTGTATTATTCTTTGCTTTAAGTTTGACAAGACTGAATAAAAATCTATTGGATCAGTACCAGTGTACTTGCAACCTAAATTTTGTGAAACTACTAAGCACCTAACATGTTGAAGTATTATCAAGCTACATGCACAGATCTTAGTTTTGTGTTTTCATCACTGTTTGCTGCACTTGGATATTTACTACACATATGTAGTAATAAAAGTCAAACTATTATTTTTGTTACTTTTACAGCTTCACATGCTTGTAGAAGACTCCATTACATGAGACTGGAAAGAGAAAAAACTGGTCTACTTGGAAGTTCTTATAAGGAGGAAAGGGGAGCTATCAGGCTATGTTCTCATCTCAATTTTGTATTGAACACACATGTGTAGTAATGTTACTTTCTAAGGTCTATACACTCGCTCGTAGGAGGGCCTGCATTACTGGAGACTGGGTTGCAGTTCACTATTCTGGATCCAGGATGCCCCCAGTTGGACATGTACCAGACATTGTGGCAGACAATGGAAATACTGCCACTGTACAATTTCTGAAGGGAAAGAAATTGTTCAAAGAAGGCATTCAAACAGTTGACAAGAAATTCATCATTTGTAAGGAAGATGTGGAGCATGATATTGAAAAAGACGATATCCATATTTCCCATATGGCAAAAAGGTTAAACAGAAGAGAAAAAAAATGGCCTACATGGATGAATAACACTAAATTCAAATGTACATAATGTACTTGACACCTCTAACCAAGAATGGATGGAAAGAAAGTGGCGGTCACCTGTCCTTGCAATACTGGCTCCAAGTACAGAAACTACAAAGGCTTCTTTTCCAGACCTCGATCAATAGCTTCTTTGATTCCTTATATGTCTATCTTCACTTCTTGTTAATGAGTGATAAGAAAATCACAAAGTCGGATAGTCAGATAATTAATCTGGATAGACGGATGTGTCTATCTTCACTTCTTTGTTAAGGAGTGATGAGAAAATAACAAAGTTTGAGAGAAAACACACGATATCTACTAGATGGTCACTGGATGATGAGAGATTTAAAGCTCCAAAAGACAAGATACGACAGAGAAAAGAACTGCATGCTCTGTATTCAATTCAATTCAAAGGTGCTTCAGAACCTCCACAAGAACCTCGTAACAACAGAACTTAGGATGAATTACTTCCAGATTTCGAGGAAAACGTGAGGTAAAAAGTCACGCTAGACAGCCTAGCATGACATGGGGTAACCTCCGGAGGCATCTGGTGTGATCCCTTGTTGAAGTGCAGGTGTAAAGGCTCTCGAGGTAGAAACCAGAAACCTCGATCGAAAGCTTCTTCTTCGATTTCTTATGTGTCTATCTTCACCTCTTGTTTAGGAGTGATAAGAAAATCAAGAAATATGAGAGAAAACACAAGAAATCTACTAGATGGTCAATGGATGATGAGAGATTTAAAGCTACAAAAGAGATAAGACAAAGAAAACGGCTGCATGCTCTGAATTCAATTCAATTCAGAGGTGCTTCAGAACCTCCACAAGAACCTCGTAACAGAACTTTAAACATCTTTTTCAGTCTTCTTTTGTCGCTTTTTTTATATTTAGCCATCATGGAAAAAGCAGCACCACACAAAGACAAAACAGAAACACAGGACGTGAAACACTCGGTCTCATCCAGAAAGAGATGGAAATGGCACTGAGAAAGAAGAACTAGCAAGGAAAAGAGAGGAGGAATGGAGAAGGCAAGAAAAACTCATATAGGAGTCTCTTCAGACTGTAGCAGCAACTGCAGCAGCAGTTCCTATTTCAATACTGCCTGGAAGAATGATGGGGCAAATGAAAGAATGGCATAACAACATACCAGGACATTGACAAATCAGCATCTGACTATTTCACTATAAAGCAGAACACTTATCTAATGCATACCCTCAAAGCTCACCAAGTTCCACGCAAGGATTGTCTACAAATATCAAAGCACAAAATGGATGGTAAAATAGAGAAAGGGTACTTTGGGAGACATTATTATGATACCTTTCCACTGCTTACATCGAGTGAGATGGATGGATACAAGGGTGCTTGGTGTCTGTGGTGTGCGCTATTCAAGACTTCCAGCACCTATCAGGGACATTGGAGAATGAGAACACAAACTTTGGGTACTTTAGTGGAGAAGCCCCTAAAATCAATTGCCAAACTGACAGGAAAGGGCAGTGCTCTACCAACTATCCCAAGTCTGTCTCCAGTATTAAAAGTGACTGAATTCCTAGTCCTTTGCCAGGACTGTTCTACTTTTCAGTTACGTTGTTGATCTAATATTTCTTGTATTACATGTATTTCATGTTGTGGTCATTGCCTTGACCTAAGTCAAGGAGGGTGAAGGAAGGCACAAGTGGACAATCGTGAAGGGTAATCATAAAATTGTATTTTGTATAATGTATTTTCTTTATCTTAATCAAATTAAAATTATTTTCCTGATTTTTTTTCAGGGGAAGTTCATCAGGAGACACAAAGGCATTCAGAAGCGCCTACAGCAAACTTGGAGAGATCCGGTCTAAACTTCGTTCTGGGGTTGCTGCCGTCGCCCTCACAGCTACTGCTACCAAGGACGTGAGACATACCATCATTGACAGCATCGGACTTCACAACTTTGTTTTGGTGAATGAGTCTCCGGATAAAATGAACATCAAACATGTGGTCTTGAAGTCCCCTTCGAAGGACTATGACATCATTTTCCGTCATGTAATTAATGGCGTCAGGGATAATGGAGTATCCTGTGAAAGGACCATTGTCTATTGCCAATCTCGAAAGACGTGCAGTGACGTATATGCAACATTCATCGCTTTGCTGCCGAGAGATTGCCATAGGTATGTGGAGATGTACCATACCAACACTGAACATGATATTCAGGAAAGAATAATCGAATCTATGGCAATACCACGAGGAGAAGTAAGAGTGCTGATTGCCACCATTGCTTACGGTATGGGAGTCGACTCCAGTCAAGTTCATCGAGCAGTTTTGTGTGGGAGGAGCAGCGCACTGGACGATTACATCCAAATGAGTGGAAGGGTGGGTCGGGATGGCAAGCCAAGCATTGCAATTACTCTATGTTACCCTGGAGACACCGCAGGAAGAGCATCGTCGTCATCAATGAAAAACTTCATCGCAGGCACTAGCTGCCGGAGAAAGGTCATCAGGGAGGTGTTTGGGGCTGCAAGTGATGCTACGACGCAGGAAAGAGTTGTCCCTCATGATTGCTGTGACGTATGTACAGTAGAGTGCGATTGTGGTTGTGGAGGAAATGCAATTGGTCCCTTTGAAAAGAATGTCCGAAAGTCGCTTGAAAAGGGAGTTTGTGAAGAGTTCCCGCTCAACATTCCTTCTCCAAACCAAGTCACCAGTTTAGAGCGAGCCCTGGATGATTATCGAGACAATCTTCTGTCGGCAGAACCGAATTTTATATACTGCGGAGCGGATATTGCCTGTGGTCTATCTACACCAACCATAGAACAAATTGTCAAGGAATGTAATGTCGAAATGAACTTCGCTTCATTTACACGAAGGTACACTTTGCCCCGAAAGATTGCTCCAGATGTTTGGGCCGTTGTTTGCAGTACTCTTGGAAGAAGCCCACATGTAGATGGAAGTGACCAAGAATTGACCTTGTACGAGTCAGGTGAAGATGATGACTGTAGCGAAGTTTCGGAGGATGAATACCAAAGACCGGTAATCGTTAGTGACAGTAATGAATGAAGTTGAAAGATGTTGGCATCAGTTCTCTTGTGTGACCATGATGTACATGTATACCTCAGGCAAAATATAAATTCCTTTTGAGGTTTTTTCCACAACCTACGACTGGGTAAATCTGCAACACCGGGCAAGCTTATACATTGAAATGAATTTGGATTTTCCAGGGCTCTTTTGAGCATCGCCCTGAGCTTCATATACATGTACATGCATGTAATTATTTTCCCCTGCTAGACCTCCATGTAAAGATGAATGTTTAATGTTCAGTGCCTTCATTGAATTAGAATAGTATTGTATGCCAAACATTTAATAAGTATGTTGTGTAAATTGCTGAATTCTTAATGCGCATGTGCATGTACACTACATGAATTCAGGACTACATTTTTGTGAAAGCATGTACATTTCCCCCAAAAAAGAAATCCATAAGTGTATTCATTCAATGTAAACAGAAATATGGGATTTTGAGTGAAATAGCATAAAACTTTGTAGAAGTACATTTTCATGTTGCAATAATACTTCACATGTGTTAATATGTACCAACAGGATTCAGATTGTGTTTTCCACCAGAGTTTTACATTGAGTATATGATTTATTAGCTATTCATCCATGTGTACCACGTATCTACAATTGTACAGTATTTGTTGCTATTCCATGATATATGAGGATTTTGTGTATTTGTTTTTAATACTCCTTTAAAAAAATTACACTTACATTTCCTTTTCTATTTTATTTCCAGGGCTCTTTTGAGCATCGCCCTGAATTTTTGGAGCATGATTTGTATTTCGAACAATAAATTATGGACCTACAGAGTATGGACCTTTTTTTCAGCTTGTATTTGAACAAGATCTAAGTGTACATGAGTGTATTCCAATCATTCACTGGTGAACAAGCTCTTGTTCTGTCATGACGCCATTTGTAATTCGTACATGTACATGTATATACACTGCATAGTAATTTTAAAATAGTAGTGAACAAGTTCTTGTTTTCTTTGAAAAACATTTTTCCTACTCCATATACATGTAATACTACAAATTCAGGTGACTTGGTTTTACATGCACACTTTCTAGTATGTTTGATAATTTTTTCAATCACTTCATTTTCACTTTTTACACGTACATATTAATATGATAAACTTTCATAATATATTTCTTTTTATTGATTTTCTTGAAACATACATGTACATGGCATGACTGCAAATTTCCTTAAAGTACATGTAAATTGCATTACATAATTGTGCATGATTCTCATAGGTTAATATTTTTCAAGGTTCTAGATAGTTTGTATAAATTCTGACTTTTGGAGCTCCATAAATATTTATAAATGTATATATAAATATATATATATATCATGGAACTGTTAGCTTTTCAACAAGTTCAGAGTCTTGGCATTCTGCAGTGACATGAGCATTACCGTAATAAACTTGATCAGTAATTGAATAATTTTGTGAAATTTTTTTTTTATCTGCCATTTTTAGTAAAGAAAAGTATCTTACATGGAAATGGCTGAATAATAAAAGTGACTGTAGAGAGAGAGAGAGAGAGAGAGAGAGGGAGGGGGATGGGAAGGATTTGGGGGGGGGGTAAGAAAACAGGATGGAGAAAATGAAAGTTACATGTAGGCGAAGTCGAGGGAGGAGAAACTGATTTAGAGAAAAGCAAGAATACAGTGTTGAAGAATGGAGGACAAGAGAGAGGGAGAGAGAGATGGGAGGAAACAGGAGATGAAATGACAATTTGTTTTCCTTTAATACTAGTATGTATGTAGTCTTCTCCAGAAAAGAGAATGCTGGAGGAGGGGGGGGGGAGGTATGTTTCAAATCAACTTTCTATTATTTCCCGAGCATTCGGACAAACCTCAAATGATAATTAGACAAAACACTTTTTGAAAAAAATTATGCCATAAAAACAAGGTTCTTCCATAATAAACCCTGCCTGCCGTAAATTTTTCGTGCATCTTATTTTGGGGCTGATTTTCAGAAAATTAGACAAAAAAATATCCTGTGCTGAAGCTGATTTGAAACATCTCCATTTTATAGTATAGTTCTTTTATTCTCAATCATTCTCGCTTCCTCGTCTTTCTTGCTATTATTTTCATAACTCTCTTCAAACTGTCTATCATCCCCCCAACATCTAACTTTTTCTTCAAATTCTCCCCCCCCCCTCCACCTTCTCTTTCTCACATATCTTGCTGTCTCCCCCTTGTCACTCTTCACACTGTCACACTTCCAACTTCTCTCCTCTGACACATCATCTCTTTATTATACAATTTAAACATACAGCACCTGCCAACCCCGAAAGCCACGAAATAGGAATAAATTACCAAGAAATTTCCAGAAATGAGAACATTCATCATTTTCATATTCAATACTACATGAAATCTTTCACAGAAATACACTGTAGGAAGACACTGGTTAAAATGGTAATTTTCCTTTCACGAACATATTTATTCCTATTCAATAGGGACAATCGGCAGGTACTTGGATCAACACCCCTCATCCCCCCCCCTCCCCCGGTTCACCCTCATAAAAGATGAAATGTGAAAGAAAGACAGTAGATGTGAACGAAAGGGAGTAGACAAAAGAAAAGATCATAAAGAAGGATGTAAGACATGAAACTTCCTACCAGTAGTGGCGAAGCAGCATGCGCTATGCATGACCGAATCGAAGCCGGGTCGGCTAGTCCTGGCGCCCTGGGATCGCTGAAGGTGCTTCATTGTTGGTGAATCGAAAGTTACACACACGCACACACACTCTCTACTTCTGAATATTCATGAGCATTACCGGCGAAGGGGCTGGTCTCGGCATTACGTCAGAATAATTATAGGTGAACTTTTGAACCCTTCTACTGGCAGAGTTTTCTAGACGTTGGTGAAGGGCGTGAAAGAGGGGATAGCGCGATCACTGGGGAAGGCGCGCAGGGGATGGAGAATGAAGCAAATGGAGAGAAATAACAAGTACACCGACGTCTTTGAAAGAGGGGATAGCGCGATCACTGGGGAAGGCACGCAGGGGATGGAGAATGAAGCAAATGGAGAGAAATAACAAGTACACCGACGTCTAGAATCTAGACTACTGAATTCCTTGCTTGCACCCCAGTGAATTCTAAAGATGACATCGCAAGTTTGACTGACACAAAAAAAGAAGAGATAAGAGCGGAAAACAGATCAGTATTAAGGGCAATTACTGATAATTCCTAACATGCTCACGTCAGAACATAGCCCTGAGAGGACACCGGGATAGTGGAAGACTTGGTCTTGAAGAGCAAAAGGAAAATGACGGGATGATGGAAACATGAGAACACTCTTAAGAATGAGAATACGCGCTGGCGATAATCACGTAGAATGTCACATCACCAGGGGTCAGGGGAATACACAGTACATCAGCCTCGAGATACAAAACCAATTACTTGAGTGTGCATCTGACTTGCTGAATGAAATGGTTCTCCATAAGGCTCAGAAAGCAGGTATGGAGCATGATTACCGATGAAACTACAGACAAGGAAAAGAAGAACAGCTGACAATAGCTCTGAGATATGTGGAATTATTGGAAGTATTGGTGCTTGAATTGAATGGGTTCAGAGTGCTCAGTGTTCACAACAGCTATTAGTATTTACTGTCTTCACTGGCTTCAAGTCTTCATTGTGCTACAATACTCTCTCTCTTACAACTGATCATGCCAGAACAATCTTGGACCCTCACACACAAGCCATAAGATGTAGGATTGCCCTCAACAAACCCAATACACTTCAGAAATGGAATGTCTATGATATGGTGCACCACTAAGTGATTCCTCCAGAATGACTTGAACCTGACCTGGTGATGATCCTGACTACTGAAAAACACCACTTGATGATGACCACAGCAAAGACAACATAATATTGACAAAATACTATGATACCGATAAAAGCAAAGATAAGTTGTCTAGAAAATATAATACTTATTTGTATTTTTAAAATTAATCATGAGTCATTTTTTCCTTTCTTTTATCCTGTTCTGAATTGGGGCTTCCAGAATGAAATTACTCCATTCATGTACGTGTTGAAATTGGGTAAAATACTTTACTCATAATATCGGAAATAGGGAGATAAAAATGCTGTTATCATCTACAGAGTATTACACTTATTGTCTAAAGGAATATAATTTTTTTTTTTAATCCTACATATTTTGAAACCACCGTCAAGTCTCTCGAGGCCAATGTGACTAAATAATTTATATAATCATTATCAGCCAATCCGCGGCTCATTCAGGGAAGCACAACAACCGAGACAGCATTATGCAAATAAGCAAATCATGTCAGGGCCCAAAAAAACGAAGTGTAAGTTCGCAGCCAGCCGACAAGTTTCGGCAGGATTATTGTCCCATAACCATGGATCTCGTTCGACGTTTAAGGACACCTAATCCTGTTGTGACCCCCTTAATTTATTCCGTATTAAGACCTCCTCCACCCGTAGCCCTGATCATCACCAGAGAATCTTATTTTCAGTTAATGATAGACACTCTAAAGAATAGACATAATCGTGACATTGTAAGTGTGGAATTTTTAGAAGTTTTTTTCATCTTCATTTTCAATCAACGTGATCTCAACATAATTGTAGAGGCCTTGCAAGCTCACTGCCCATCGTGGATGACGCCCTTGCCCATTGTCATTACATAGGTAAGGACTGTACAATAATCAATCACGTCAATAATAGTGCTAGGCCTAGTCCAAGATCTGCCTCGGTATGGTATATGAAGTGCTAATGTTGCCTTTCATTCAAAGGCTCATCCACTTTTCCCTCAATGTTGATCATGTGTGCGTGATGCAAAGCACCACCAATGGCAAAAGAGGACCCAAAGCAAGAAAGGGGAGTAAGGAGAGAACAATTAAGACCTCCTCCACCCGTAGCCCTGATCATCACCAGAGAATCTTATTTTCAGTTAATGATAGACACTCTAAAGAATAGACATAATTGTGACATTGTAAGTGTAGAATTTTTAGAAGTTTTTTTCATCTTCATTTTCAATCAACGTGATCTTAACATCATTGTAGAGGCCTTGCAAGCTCACTGCCCGTTGTGGATGATGCCCCCGTCCATTGTCATTACATAGGTAAGGACTGTACAATAATTAATCACGTCAATAATAGTGCTAGGCCTAGTCCAAGATCAGCCTCGGTATGGTATATGAAGTGCTTAATGCTGCCTTTCATTCAAAGGCTCATCCAGTTTTCCCTCAATGTTGATCATGTGCGTGTGATGCAAAGCACCACCAATGGCAAAAGAGGACCCAAAGCAAGAAAGGGGAGTAAGGAGAGAATGATAGGTAAGGACTGTACAATAATTAATCACGTCAATAATAGTGCTAGGCCTAGTCCAAGATCCGCCTCGGTATCGCTGTAGCAGTTCTCTAGCTTCAGCCTGCTGGCTGCTAGAGAGATTTTCATCTACGCATACGTCAATAATGCTTTCAGTTTGTGCTAACCTGGGCATTCCGATGTTGATGCTTGCATGCTCGGTCACGGTTTCGAGTTCCTCTTCATCATCTTCAAATATTGTCACGGCGCATGCTTGGGCTTTTGCGCCATTGTCTTCGCGTTCGATACATTTCTTAAGGAGGTTGAGGTGATACATTTTCAGTTTACCGTCAACCTCTATTTGGACATCACACTTACCTGCCCTTTGCTTTATTTCATATGGAAAGCTGGTTGGATTCACAGACCTTGGAGATATTAATAATGAACTAGTGAAGTATAAAAAACAGGTAGAAGACAACACTACGCAGAACATTGCAACACATGCACTTACCATCATGATCCGAGGGATCTTTCATAATCTACACACTCCAGTTGGGTTTTTTCCTTGTGATGCCATGACAGCTGATCAATTGTACTACACTATCTGGGAGGGAGTGGAGCGACTGCATTTTGCAGGATTCCAAGTTCGTGCATTTGTGTCAGATGGGGCCACAACAAACAGGAAATTCTACAAGCTCTGCAGCTCAGAACACTTCACGAAGAACCCCTTCAACCCTGATCAAAATATATACTTCATCTCTGATGTCCCTCACCTGCTCAAAACTACAAGAAACAACTTTGAAAACTCTGGCGGACATAATAACACCAGAAATATGATGGTAAATAGTTTTCGAATGATTTATTTTATTCATCCACTGAAAACAAAATATTAATTATACTGTGGCAATAGAAAAGTTATTCAGAATAAATGTATTTCATGTCTCTAAAGTAATGCGTGGTCTTACATTTCTTAATGTTACTATTTATGTAGATTACAAAATTCTTGTATATATTATGAATTTTTTTGTTAATATTCAATTAGAAAATTGTTTCAGTCTTTAATGCACAAAGGAGCCTCTTCTTAGCCCTCAATTATAGTGCAACTTCATTTTCTTTGACACTTTCTGTCAGTGTTGCATGATGTATCTTGTGTAAGAATTGTTTTGATGGTCATTCTAAATATTGCTTATTATTCCCCGTAGCTCAGAGGTGCTCCAATTTCCTGGAGACATATACTCGATGTCAACGCTTGGGACACTGGGCACATCAATCCAGATGGTACAGCGCGGGGACTGCGAATGCTAAACAAAATCACAGCAGAACATCTTAACCCATTCGTGACAGGAATTATTTAAAGCCTAATTTGATCAGCTTTTATTCTTCAAATTGGCAACACCAACATTCTTATTTTACTGCTACATTTTTCTTATAAAACGTCATGTATCTGAAATGAATATAAATTGACAGAAATTATGATGAGAAGTCAAAAAGTTGCCAATTTGCAGGGAAAAACGGTGATTTTAGACTTTCTATCACATTGCCAATTTAAAGATTTTAATGCTTATTTTCCTTTAAAAAATTTTCAGCATCAAAAAACGAATATTGACGCAACCAAAATGGGCAGTTTGTGTAGAATTGTTTTTCTCTTTCTGCTCATGTATTTGGTATGATTTTTAGGGCTTTGCATCAAAAGATATTAGGCCAAACCACAAAATGTGGACCTCTGTCATGAATAGGTTAACTTGACTCCTTCATCAAGCATGCGGGTATCCCTTGCTGCACAGGTAAGAAAATGATGTTTGAAATTGCTTTAATAATCTTATATGAACAAATTAAGTGGGGGAAGTCATTAAATCATATCCCAGATCCATTAATAGCAAAAAACAAGAAATGTCCAAGAGCTTCAAACAAGCTCCTTGGTAATTAGTATTAGTTTACTTTAGTCTCAGTAAAGCAACTCTTGATGGCCTGAGAATGACAGGTGATTATAGCATAGTTCTCAAATTTCTTGCTATGTCAGTATTTAATAGAAAATGAAAACAAAAAAAGTATGGGTAAGAGATTGTGCTAATGTTATGTGTAATAGAGAACTCCAATGTGTTGTTCTACTCTCATAGATTTTTTTTCTACCTGAACCTTAATGTTCATAGGACTACTGAAAATCTGAAGATTTTCCATGGTCTGTATATTCATTTGTATTATCTTTCATGCATGATATTTTGTTCTAGTTTTCTTTTACAGGTTTTTAAATCTTCAGAGGCAGCAGAATCAGTGGGGGGGGGAATCATGTTTGCCCCCGTACAAAAACCGGGAAGTGAAAACCTTGGTTTATACGTGCAGCCCCCCCCCCCCCCCCCCCTGTTTGAAGCTCCTTGGTCTTACAAAGCCTGTTTTAGTTTTCATGAGAACCCCGCTGCCAGCATATAAGAGCGGAAATCAAGGAGGCGTTGCCGCTGTGGGATGCCGCTGTGATCACTTGTGATCAGATACCATGGCAAATGCAAGCAATCTGCTCCAGGAATTTCGCGACCACTTCCAGCTGCCAGAAACTGTTCCTCTGACCGAGGAGGCGGTGATTGAATTCATCCTGTACCTCTCCCAGAAAGAGAGCACTGAACATATAGCGATCACCGTGGTCTTAGATTCTTCTACCACTGTGGGATGCCGCTGTCACTTGTGTTCAGACACCATGGCAAACGAAAAATGAACGGATCCGCAATTTTTGTGACTACTTTCAGCTTCCAGAGACAATTCCCCTGACAGAGGAGGCAGCCATCGAATTTATCCTTTACCTCTCTTAAAAGGAGAGCGACAAACATATTGTTTTACCACCGGGGGATGCCACCGTCACTTGTGATCAGGCACCATGGCAAACGGAAGTGAAATGATGCGCAACTTTCACAACTACTTTCAGCTTCTAGACACGATTCCCCTGACAAAGGAATCAGCCATCAAATACATCTCATACCTTTCTCAAAAGGAGAGCACTGAACATATAGCGATCACCGTGGTCTTAGATTCTTCTACCACTGTGGGATGCCGCTGTCACTTGTGTTCAGACACCATGGCAAACGAAAAATGAACGGATCCGCAATTTTTGTGACTACTTTCAGCTTCCAGAGACAATTCCCCTGACAGAGGAGGCAGCCATCGAATTTATCCTTTACCTCTCTCAAAAGGAGGGCAACGAACATATAGCCATGGTCTTTGATTGTTCTACCACTGTGGGATGCCGCTGTGATCACTTGTGATCAGACACCATGGCAAATGCAAGCAATCTGCTCCAGGAATTTTGCAACCACTTCCAGCTGCCAGAAACTGTTCCTCTGACCGAGGAGGCGGTGATTGAATTCATCCTGTACCTCTCCCAGAAAGAGAGTGGTGAACATATATATAGCCATGGTCTTTGATTGTTCTACCACTGTGGGATGCCGCTGTCACTTGTGTTCAGACACCATGGCAAACGAAAATGAACGGATCCGCAATTTTTGTGACTACTTTCACCTTCCAGAGACAATTCCCCTGACAGAGGAGGCAGCCATCGAATTTATCTTTTACCTCTCTTAAAAGGAGAGCGACAAACATATTGTTTTACCACCGGGGGATGCCACCGTCACTTTGATCAGGCACCATGGCAAACGAAAGTGAAATGATCCGCAACTTTCACAACTACTTTCAGCTTCTAGACACGATTCCCCTGACAAAGGAATCAGCCATCAAATACATCTTCTACCTTTCTCAAAAGGAGAGCACTGAACATATAGTGGTCACCGTGGTCTTAGATTCTTCTACCACTGTCGGATGCAGATGTCAATTGTGCAGCCTCCAAAATGACAGCGATGGATGAGGGGAAAGTTATCAATGAAGACGAGGTGGTCAACCAAATAACAGTCAACCAAACTGATGATGAAGATGAATACGAAAACCCTTGCGGGTTTTTCATTAAAACAAAACGGATCTTTTTAGAACCATCACAAAAGATAATGTGTCAAAATCCAAGGTAAGGATGAAAATCAAGTTCTCTATCAAACCTGAATGCAATTAAGCAGAGAGGTAGTCTCAAGTATGAACAATTGAAGAAGAGTGTAATCGGGCAGCAGGAAGGAGATACATTGCCGTATCCAACATTTGCCGATGGAGCACTAAAAAAGCAGCTCTAGAGGAGGCTCTCAAGAAGCAGAAGGCACGACGTGGACGAACAGCAAAATGGCCAGAGATGAGAAGTTGTTCGCCTGGGTCACTGAGAGGCGACAGGGAGGGCACGCCATCTCGACTGTCGCTCTTCGTCTTAAGGCTAAGTCCATCGCAGTAGCTGCCTGCATTGACGACTTCAAGGCAAGTCCTACCTGGGCCTACCAATTTATGGGGCGACATGGGCTGTCTGTACGCCAACAGACACACATCTTCCAGACGACTTGGAGGAGAAGACAACCAAGTTTCAGCGCTTCATTATCCAGTTGCGTCGTCGAAACGACTACCCACACGCAAGGATAGGGAACCCCCGACATTCGACGTCCCAAGAAGTCTCACCATCGCACCCACGGGAGCCAAGTCTGTGAGCGTGACAACAACTGGGCACACGAAGGATCTCTTCACAGTAATGTTTCCTGCACTGCAGAGGGAAGCTTCTGCCATACGTCGTTTTCAAAAGGAAGGCGCTGCTGAAAAACAAGTTCCCGTCTGGCATCTTCGTCAGGGCTCAACCGAAGGGCTGGATGGACGAGAGTCTCATCGAGGATTGGCTTAGGGTTGTGTGGAAACGACGAGTCAGTGGCCTCACCCGACGCAGAAGTCTACTCGTCCTAGATGCATTTCGCTGTCACAAGACCGAAGGGACCAAGTCGGCGTTTGCGGCGCATCAACGCAAACCTCGCTGTGATACCGGGTGGCATGACTTCACTCCTCCAGCCCTTGGATGTCTCGATCGACAGGTCTTTCAAGGAGGAAATGCGACGACGATGGACGGAGTGGATGATGAACGAGAAAGGTCACTCCTTCACCAAGGCTGCTTGTATAGACTATATCAGTCACTGATACTAGCACAGTAATCCAGAATAATCTGGCCATGGAGGATTCTTGGATGGATGTGTGGTCTCGTGAAGATCAAAATCAAAATGTGAATGGTTGGGTCTGTTCGTGGGGTGAAGCGGAACACTTTCTGAAGCTGCATGAATTGGCCAAAGGTAGAGTTGTTGGAGGAAGAGTCCAAACTTTGGACTTCATCTCGTCACCAACGACAACGCTAAGAATGCAGGCAGGCACAACAGCACTGTAACTAGTGCCAGCATTGATGATGAACCAGTACTAGTAGCAGAAGATAGCAGATCATACAAATCCTTTGTGCAGGAACGGCTAGTAGAGAAAACATCGGGCATTCATTGTCCAATCAAGAGAATGAACTTGAAGTCCTTTTCTTTGATGGCAGTGAAAACACGTGTGACAAGCTCAGCAAAGAAGACAAAGGAGCTAGCAGCAGAAAGAAACGTTTTTGGGCAGCTGATACTCCTAGCAATGACCCATGAAATCTGTCTGGAAAAAGTGATGACATACCCACTGGGTCCTATACCAGCATTGATGATGAACCAGTACTAGTAGCAGATGATGTTCTGCAAAATGGTGTGCCCATCTAACTTATAGTTATACAAACAGTTAACTTTTACGGTACTTACGGTATCTTGCTTTAAAGTTTAAGTTTGTAAAACTAGTTAGACTCTCTTTCGCAGCCCAACCGCTCTAGAGTCTAAAGTCGAGTCTCGGGTTCTAACTCTTAAGTTAGGTGTTGCAACTGCCAAGGAAGTTGCAATTATAATTGTCACTGGCCAATCAAATCATCATCATCATGATCAAGGGTGGGGATCTCAGAGGGGACATGAGGATCACAGGAACTAGACCTAATGTTAGTCTAACAGTTAACAGTAATGAAGTTAGATCTAGATCTAACGCAAGAGACTAACTCTAACCTAAAATTTATTTTATTTTGAAAGTTTAGCTAGGTGTAGATTGAGATCTAACTTGCCATATGATCTAGTACGGGGTCAAACGACTGTTAAAGAGAAATCCTACCTTTAAGTTATCGGCAAGTTGCTCTAGGGAAAAGCAGAATAATCATAGAAGCAGATTGGTGAAATTTGAGCAAAATCGGAAAAAGAATTAAAAAAGTTATGATTTCTTGAAAGTTGTAGGGTCTAGTCTAATCACTATTACAATATGGGGATCTCAAATTGCAGAACTATTCATTTGACTGTGATGTAGTGTCAGTATAGCCCACTTACATGTATGTATGATGGGGGGCATAAGCTATGCACTTTGTTTTCACAGGCTAAAATAAGCGAGTTCGTAATTATTTACGGGGGCGGCCATCGATCGTATGACGTCACAGGTCACCGGGTCAGAGTGACCAAAATTTGGCTTGCCTATCGGGCTCAAGCGCTCGCGACTTGTTTACACGCTGCCCATGCATTGTTTATTACGTTCGTTCTTCGACTTCGACGCTGCCTTACTACAAAATATACTCGCAAAATCAACGGTTTTTCACGCTTTTTATTGAGTTTGGAGAGTCTGTGATACATCATGGATGAAGAAGAGCTGTCTATTGATGATATAAAGTTATGGGGTGTAAATTCTTTGAAAGACTTTTTACGCAAGCGGAATTTGAAAGTGAGTGGAAGAAAAGATGAACTCGTTGCATTAGTTTTCGCTGCACTGAAAATGCCTGGGCTTGCTCCACCAGTAACATCTCCAGGTGACAAGGATGAAGAAAAAAGGTATCATTACGAAGATCTGTTGAAGACTGATGAAGGAACACTACCAAATCCCAACAACCTCACCAACTGGGAGCAGAGGCCAGTGCAATTATGAAGTGGCCGCCAATCATGGCCTTTAATACTGGAAAATATCTTAATTCTATTGATGATGTTCCTCTTCGCCGCAGACTCATGTCGGACTATAAAGAACAGAAAGCATACAGTTACTTTGCATCCGGATGGATGGAACAAATTCACTATCACCAAATCACTGATGGAAACAGCTACTGCTTTCTTAAAACCAAATGCCGACCATCGCAAAGAGTGAGAGATGTGCCATGGAATGTTTGGGTGGCCGTAAACTGAGAGGCAAGTGCTCCCTAAACTCCAGGGCAGAAATCTTGCAATAAGTGCCTCACTGGGCTGCTGATTTTGAGATTTTTTAGTCGTGGTAAGTTTAGTTTTCATCTTTTAGGGGATAGTAGAGTTGATATTTGATAAAAAACCTTTGAAGACAGCCGATATTTTCTTTAAAAATTTAGAACTCTAAAAGATGAAATTTAAATTCTGTGAAGTTCTGCATTTTCAAATCGCTTTTTTTGGTTAGGGTACAGAAAGGACATTGCATATTGTACTTGCTCTGGTGTGACTGTGTACCATTTATAACATACGAACCATTTCATTGCTTGGTTTACATGGGAAGCTAACATTACTTTCTTGACATTCATTTTCAACAATTAAGTCAGATTATGCAATGACAACAACAAATCCAATGAAAAATGAAAGGGAACATTTTCTCCTCTGTGTATTGGCTTTAAGTCTAAGGCTATCTAAGCTTTACTCTCTTACATTCACTTTACGCCTGATTCTCTCCCCAAACTAAAGACACCTCCACAAGCATATTCTGACAATAATAACAAAGCCTTCAGCAATTATCATTTTCTTGAGAAAGCAAGAGGAGGAAGGGATAAGTGGGAAAGAAAACTTCAATATAGAAAAAGCAAATGCTTTATCAAAGATTACGAGTATCTCATGATGGTCTCAGACTCTGCTCAAAATCAAATTGTTAAATAGAAAAAGGAATTCATATTATTGAATTTCATCAATCCAGATCAATTAATCGAAGTGGAATGACTTAATTTAAATGTAATTAATTTGATCAGATCGGCTGTACACATCAGTGACAATATAAATGTTTACTTGTTTATGCGTTTGCGCCACAGAACAAGTTAGTCAGGTCCCACTCTGGTATTGGTGCCCCTCTGAGAGCACTATGTACCCTCTAAAAAAAATTGGCCGTGACCTAAATTTGACGAAATTCAAGGCCTGTAAATCTAGTCTTAATGGTTTAATTTCTCATATTTCCTCTGATGCCAATAGAAGGATTCTTATTCTGGATGTCACAGTTGAAAAATTAAGTTTTAGGATAGTGAATGTCTATGCTCCTAATCATGATGATTGACTTTTTTTTTTAAAGATTTGTTTGTGAATTCTAGATGAAAGTGAGCAAGCTAATGTCATTGTCGGTGGTGATTTGAATTTGACATGTACTGCACTCAGTTAAGTCACAATAAAATAGAAAATGAACTCGACAAGTCTCCTTCATTATCCCATTGTGACTTAACGTTTATGCAGTGCTTATACACTAATGCACTCGCAAACACGAATTACTTGTATACTATGCATGCACAAGGGGGAGAACTATGCATCAATCCAAGCACATCCTTAAATACACAATATGTAAAGACATGCATACAAAATCAACATAAAAATCAATTGTGCCTAATAAATGAAGCATCATCTTCAAAATCACATTTACCAAAGAAACTTGAGAAACAACAGTAAAGAGAAATAATGATATGAAAGTAGAAGAAGAAAAAAAAAATTGACCCTACATGAAAAAAAACCTGTTACACATATGCTGCAGATGAGTTATTGCTGGCTTTGGAATGGAGAGTCACCGGTAAAATCACATGATCCATCAGGTGACTAGCTTCCCATTTTAGGATACTGGATTGCATGTTTCTTGTCGCAGGTGAAGGATACAGTGATGGCATATCGGGTTCCGCTTGTAACCTTTTCTACATGGTGGGTGTTCTCTGAGCCAGAGGTGAAGAATGATACGCGACCTGGAGGAAAAATGGCACAAAAAGAGTCGTAGAAGCATGCTCTAGATGCCGTGACTCCATAGCTATTTCAAAGCACTAACCAAATTCCTGGACCTAACACTTCAAGCTGGTCTCTAGTTTTGGTAAATCTCATAAAAGTATCTTTTCACTATTTCAATTCATTGCAAGATGAGATGAAAGATTGTATCATAAAACCTTTTTGATGTATAGGATACTGAATAAAAGCTCATTTTTGTGGGTGTATTTTACAATCAAAATGTCAAAACTTAAGTTTTCGGTCCCTGAAAACAGCATCTACATGTATGCAGCATCACACAGTGCCCATGCACATCCACTGCCTGCATAAACACACCAAAGCGCTGTGTATGTTTTACGCCAAGCTTGTTGGCGTGGAGGGGTTATAGCCTACTGCTGAGTTCAACCATTTTATTGCGTTCTTCTCAGACATTTACACTAAAATTCTCCGGATTCATGTACGGAATATCACAGAATCTCACACACACATCTTTTTATGCAAGGCAGACACTGTGAGACTATACTTGATCAGTTCAAGGGAAATTCTCCTTTTGCTACCAAAACTAGAGATTAGCTTTAACCTCAACCCTAAATCTAACCTAAATCCAGATCGCAATCCTAACCCTAAATGAATATCTTATAGTCCAGAGCAAAAGTACTTTCAGTTTTGCCATACCCCAAATAAGGCGAAAAAATTCTGTCGCATGCTTGCATACATCACGCAAATTTCTTAAATGAAAAGAACTGAGAAGCTCACCTAATTTGGGCTCTACTGTTGAATTCACTTTATCGTCAATGAATATAAAGCGCCCTCCTTCAAAATCTGTCCCATAGTCTGTCAGGTAGAGCAGAGAAGTGTAGTCAAATGTTTCATAGGTTTTCTGCGGAGAAAGAAAGCAGAACAAATAGTCTTTCAGAAGTAAAAACAGGGGGCATTTTATAAACATTTGTCCACTGACAAGTTGTCAGCACTGACAACTTTATCAGCGGCTGACAACTGATACTGTATATAAGGCTAGTCAGAAATTGTTGGTTAAAACAGTAGCCCCCCCCCCCCCCCCCCCCCCCGAATGTATACTCCAGAGGTCATCTTGGCCTGTCATAGGAGAGTGTACCCAGAAAGAGTTTCAGATTAGTCTGTGACACGACATTGCTATAGTAAAGACAACAAACGTTGACTGATGGAGATTTCCTTATTGTTCCCTATGGTTCTCACCTTATCAACATGAGGATGCCAGTATTCATCATGGAGAGTCTTAGCTTCCTTATTGTTCATCCTTGAGAAGAATGTAGGATGGGTCAGGAAAAGCTTTTGAGGTGGAATCTGGAACCGTGTTGAAATGGCAACTTTGATCTTATCAGCTACTTTCCTGTAGAAGGGCGAGAAGGAGAATTAGGTTGGTATATATCATCTGCTTCTATGCTACTGCATTATCAAATATTCTGAGCATCATTCATCTATCTGGAGGGACCTTCATAACAGTGATGCCTATGAAAAATTACATTAACAGATGTGCCCGGTTGATCTTTAAGTGAATACTGCAAACATGGTCTAGAAGTATTCTGATCAAAACTGTCGAGCCACTTATCTTCAATATGATAGACAAAGACCTGAACATGCATTAAAACTTGAAGACAAGGGTCTAATCAAGACCCTGCTAAGGTTTCGCAATTTGCTTCATTAACATTAATGAGACTAGCTTTGTCAGAGACTAGAAAGTATCTTGGCATATTACAACCTAACTTTCACTTCTAGCATATGGAACAGTGCAAATGATTAAATCTCAGAGCAAATTTGTAATCCTACCTGTAGAGTCGTATATCCTCTGAAGTAAAAACATTTCCCACATTTTTGCTCTCAAGATATCTGTAGAGAGAGTGAAAAAAAAGAGAAAGAGAGAGTGAAAGAGAAACAGAGAGAGAAAGAGAGAGAGAAACAGAGAAGGGTGGAGAGGGAGAGTTATGTGCTTTCAAAGGTTAATAAAGAATACAATTAAAATGTATTTCCATCACAGGTGTCATTACACAACTCATCTGAATGTCTACAATGAGATTAAATCTTCAAAAGCTCTCAAACAGTAGGAATTGGGATTTGAATCGTGATTCTGCGATTCAAATTTCGATTTTATAGCCACCATTAAAACACGGGAAAAAAGCGAGATTCGGATTGCGATTTGAATCGCGATTAGAATTTCGATTTTTTTTGTTCGACGATTCACACACACCAGGAAGCAACAGAAACAGGCAGGAGAGCCCACAAACTTCTGTTGTACACGATCTGGACGGGGGAAAATACACATCGACAGCTAAAAGGGCTAGAGAAAGTACAGAAACAAACTCATTAATTAAATAATAAATGATTATGTACTATCATACAAAACATTCGTTTACTACACAGGATCAACCGCGCCAAGATAGCGTGCAGTGCGTATGCTATACAGTGCATGCATCCCATAACGTAACACACACTGCATACACTGCACAGTGCATGCACAGCCAATCGATCGCAGATGCGCAAAGAATGTTGGGATAGATAAAATGAATTTCCTAATCGCGATTCCGTTCACACACACAACGCTCCGCAAATAATTTTAATCATTCTGAAAAATCGCACTTCTTACTGCGAGCCGAATCGCGATTAGAATCGTGATTTTTAGTGAGATTATTCTGTCCACACACAAAATAAAATAGATTTTCTAATCGCCATTAGAAAATCGATTTTTGATCTCATCTTTTACCTTGTGTGTGTGAACGCCCCTAGTGTGTACAAGGCTGAAAATGGCCAATTAAGATTGTTTACTGTCAAAATTCCTACAAAATCTTGATCCCAACAAGCAGGCTTCTTGCCAGAAAAAAATCCACACGTCAAGGACATGTGCTGCCACTCCTGAGGATTGGGGCGGGTGGGGGGATTCCCCCTCCCGCACTTTATGTGGGATGGGAGCATGACCCGAAGCGGAAACTTACAGGGGAGATACGAGATACCTGCAACACCAGGAGCTCTGAAGCCCTAGATCAGTATATACACTACCGCCTAAAGGTTTTGGCACATCGGTTCGGTGAACGGTAATGTATGCAGAGGCTTCGGAAGCTTTCCGCGGTTCCTCCCCGAGGTTTTGCTGTTCACCAAAAGACCGCGGGAGGCATTCGGTTTGCTATAGGTTCGCGTTCGGTGAGGAACCGGGCGCGCACGCGCGGATTTCAAGGTGAACGGCACAGCCTTCGGTTCATCGGTTTGGCCAAGTAGAGCGCGCGCGCGATGAACGCTGCATGCATTGTGACGCAACAATGACCGACTTACGATACTAGCTATGCAACACATGTCTATGCCTATTACGTGTACACACATCATGCGGAACGCCGAGCTTGATGACGGGGATGATGGTTGAAATAGCTGCTGTCAGGGTTGGCGATTTTTTTGATTTTTTTAAAAAAATCAAAAAAATCGGATTTTTTTGATTTAAATCAGATTTTTTTGATTTAAATCGGATTTTTTTGATTTTTTTGATTTTTTTAAAGTTCATTCGAAAAAAAGCTTAAATACCAAAAGACCTCACCCTATAATGACATCAATTCTAATGTTATCACACATTTCAATCCTAATATTTTTCTTAACCATAATGATTTGTAATTAAATCTAGTCAAAATGGGCAAATAAAAATCAATTTGTGCAGTCATGTATATGAACTTAATTCTATCATACATACATGTAGGGCTATGAAGGAAACTTCCATAAAGAATTCCCAGTGAGTAGAGAATATTCCCTTCTGTGAATTTCCACTCAGTATTTTAAAAAAATCCCAGAGGAAAATCTCCAGACACTCCTCAGTGAAAATTGTATCTAAATGTGCACTCAACAGCTTTGTGACAGTTTTACAAATTGGTATTAAAGCTCATCCATTGCTACAGATAGAGATGCAAAACTGTCATTGTTGGAGACCAATATAAGAGACAGCTTAGTCAAAGGGTGACTACACTACATTATGTTACTGTGATTTTTACATCAATCTACAATTCTTATTCATATGTTCTCTAAAAATCTGTTTGATACATGAAGTACGAAAAAAAAAACCTTTTGACCCTATACAACTGTAAGTTTGACTAAGAGGATGAAACCAGCAAAACTGCTTATATTACGACATATATATTACAAAAAGAAGTATTGTATTTTAAATCAGACACAACTTACAACTGTAATTGATTGTAACTTACATGTAAGTACCTACATCTTAAGAATTAAATGTAGTTTTGAAAGTTTATTTTGAATTTTGCAAATTGTTTTTATAGATCATCTTTCCATTGCTACATGCAAATACAAAACTTCCATAGCACTGAACATAAAATGAGCTAGTGACTTAAAAGGTATATGAGAAAGCTTTTTTCAACAGTCAAATTGTGACTGTACTACATTATGTTAATTGTATGATAAATGTAACAAGAAGAAATAAGCATGTGGAATCTGTTGATTAGTTGATTTTTTTAAAATTTCACATGATAGAAGTATAACTGTGAAGGATCAAAACTGGAAAACTGCCAACAAACCTTTTTTCATTGACTTTTACTTATTATATTTTATACACTACTGCTCTCTGAAAAGTCTTGGATTGTGTGATAAATGATAACAAATAGATAAGAAACTTGTTTCACTATTAATAACTGACAAAGAATGTAAAATTTCAGAAGAAAAACTTGACATTTACAAAAATGGAGTAACTGTTGATGACACAAATCTCTAATTTTTAAGGAATCAGCTGATTTTATTGACTTGATTTTAATTTGTTTTAAGTAGATAGAAAGGATTTGTTAATTTTTTGTTGATATAAAGTTAATTCAAAGTTTTTCAATTGATATAAAGTTAATTCAAAGTTTTTCAGTTGATTTCAAGAATTGAAACTGCCTTGAACAAATAATTTGTCAATGATTAGTACATGTTTCAATGGAAGTGATTTAAATCAATGATTTTTAAAAAAAAATCATGGTGATTTAAATCGCGATTTAAATCATGATTTAAATCAACGTGATTTAAATCCGCCAACCCTGGCTGCTGTTGATGATGAAATGATGATGGAATGGTAATGATGGTTGATGAAAATGACGCTTGTGAAGTTTATGGTGTAACTTAACTCTTTTTTTTCTTCTCTAATTCATTATAAAACTGAGAAAAGAATCTTCGTCTGTCTCACTGTTCGAGAGTCTGAATGCGATAAGTAGATCTATGTGGTCTACTACATAGATCCAACACGTATCGCATTTCTCGATTAAATTAGATATGTTGTTGTAAAGCAAAACAAGACAAACTCTGACAAGAAAAGAGAACATACCTTCATGTAAACTGTTTATTACTTCAAAATCCCTTTTAATTTCATGATGCTGAATTAAAATCCCAGAGTAAAAAATCCTTGGTTTTATGAGTTTTGTTTGCGAGCGTGTCGGGTCTTGTCTGGACTCGGTGCAGACGAAAATCATGTGCAACTACGAATGCAGTGCAGTGAGTGTTATTCGGTGCAGTGATTTACGTGACTGTATTGGTTGAAATTGAGGTTACGTTAGGACAAGTGGGAATACCGTCGATTATTAATAAATTAGTCGAACGGGGAATATATAAGACACTATGGTGTGTGAGAGAGAAAAAAAGACAGAAATGGAAGATTTGAAATGAATATATAGTTTGCCACATGACCTACGGACGTCTACGACAATGTTCTTTCTCTTCATCTCTGTGCTGAGGAGTTAGGCTTCTACGATTCAATTATACATGCGCTACCCTCATTCTTTTCCTCAATATAGATCGAGGGACTCTCTTCCATAGCTTTATAATAATTATGTGTCTCTTCCATAGTTTAATAATCCTAATTTTGTGTCTTGATTCGACACGATCACTCCCCACTTCGCAAGACCTGTTCAATCTTCGTAATCATTTTCAATTTTTCATTGTTCCACATCCTTTCATTTTCAGATTGTTTCATTTCTTTTTTTTGTCTGTTCACATTCCCTGCACTTTTATTTTATTCAGTTATAATTATGATCATTTCTTCATTTCATTTTCATTCTTCATGTTTTTCTTGAGCCTCCGCCATGCCAATCTTTGAACTAGCGCGCGCACTGATTAAAACAAAGGGCATGAAATTGTTTGGTCTAATACTCGTCTCTTTCTCCTACCCATATCACCATTCTCTTTCTCCTCTGCTCCTATTATTATGAGCACATCGATCAATTTCAAGAAAATCACACACGAAAAAACAATTATTATATCGTATCCTCTATTCCGCTTTATACTCTTGCTTCCGTTCTTCTCTCTCTTCTGCAGAACAAGTTTAGTATTTATAAAGGTAGTCCACTCCTTTAAATATTTGGCGGTAAGGCCATAGATTTTCTGCTATATCCACTCATGAAAAAAAAAAAGAACTCATATCGATATTATGCTAATCCGCCCCTTTAAATTCCTCTTTAGAAGACCAGTATTGAAAGATTTGCAGCACTTGTAAATTACGCAATTGCCACGAGTTGAACTCCAGAAGGAGAGAGGGAGAGAGAGAGAGAGAGAGAGAGAGAGAGCCAGACGGCCGCGCCCAGTATAGAAGTAAACAAACATGGGGTCACTTAAGGCCAGTGCATGCAGGTGTTGAGGTCACGATCAAGTCTTTTGTTTTCTCTTTTCCCCACTCTCTTCTATCTATGCATAATATGCGCATTGGATTCTTGATCGGTATGCATGAGAAGCTAGAAGGGGATTACAAATTAAAATTCCAATGATCGGTGATTCTTCAAATGTACTATAAATTTTGGGGCATTAAATGGAATTAAGGAAAATTTTCGATGTATTTTCCACAGAAAACTATTGATTGGCAGAGGCACAAACATGTACTGTTATGTAATTTTTCAGACATTTTGCCTTGATCCCGCATTTACAGCTTCAGCTTTCACCTACACATTATTCTTAACATGATTTGAAAACATTCGGTCTACTTTTTTTTTCTTTATTTCAATTTGATCTTATTTCGTCGAAAACATGGGCGACGCTAAAGGGGGCAGGGGGCAACGGCCCTATTTTTTTTTTCGAGTGACCAAAATGAAAAGAAAAAAGAGAATAAAAAACAAAGAACGATGTGGGGAAAAGAGAGGTATCATTCAGCTATATCATACACGTATCTCTGTTTCTGTTTTAATTCAAAACGTAACTCACTTTGGTCATCTTCCCCTCCCCCACCCCGTATCAAAATACACCGGCGGCGCCCCTGGTAAAAAAAAACAAACTGTATTACAAAGTAAACACATGTTAACTTATATTGAATTACAGCTGAAACACAACAATATAAAGCTGATTTAAATTATAAGCAAGAACAAAGCGACACCATGGATGAAAGACCTGGATGTGAAAGCTATGACCGACTCTACCTACGTTTGGTAAAAATACAAACCGATGACGTGCGGTAAGTATATGTTGAAAAATAATAATGCTCACAATAACACTGTAAATGCTCGACACTAATTCCATAAAGACGAATTTGCTGTCCAATCTTCAATAAACCGAAGATAAAGTGGTAGTTCTAGACTGCTTTCCTTCATACTATGATTCAAAGATACGCCCTGAACGATATTTCTTTTAAATTTTTGTTTTTTATTTTTATTTTACATGCATTATGGTTTTTTTTTTTTTTTTTTTTTGGGGGGGGGGAAGGGGAGGAATGGGGTATGTCTACTCCTTTCATACTCAGGTCTGTGGGGCCTATGCGGGGGTGAATGTCGCTATCCTATCCATGTATAGTTAGGTCGCTTTTCTAAGAATCTAAGAAATCCCCAAACATGGGGTATGGTTTTGTGCCGGAATTACATTACATGTAGGTTTTGTACAGGGACCACCAGTGGGCAATGGGTTAACATGTTCCTCCCCCCCCCCCCAACTGAAAAACCGGGCATGCAAAATTCCTAACAATGCGTATTCCTTTCTTCCAGTAGGACACCCCGTCCGTTCCAAATCTGAGTACCCCCCCCCCCCCCCCCCCCCCCCCGGATTTAGATAAGCTCATATACATGTATTCGCAGATGACGAGCCACACTCTTATAGTTAGATTTTATTCATGACATGGAAAGAGAAATATTTGAAGAATTACCGGCTTCAAGTCATAATGATCGGTTAACTTTATACCTAACCCCTTCCTACCTCTGTTATTCCCACAAGTTTACTTTGCATATGTTTGAGTCTTTGTCAAATAAAATACTAATAATATGGGCCTGTTTTTTCTTCTTTTGTAAGCCCTTTTTCTAACCCTTACCTTTTTTTCCATTGATGAGTGTCTTGTTCTGTGCCTTGTGTTCAAAATCACAGCTTCAGCACGTCAGCCTAATTCTTATTATGTATTGAAAACATTCGAGTCGACAATTTCTCTCTCTCTCTCTCTCTCTCTCTCTCTCTTTCTCTCTCTCAACATCGTATATCTAAAGACAGGGTGGTGCTACATGGGGGCAGGTGGAACCGCCTCCTATGATTTTTTTTTTTAATTACCAAAAAGGAAGGGGGTAGAAAAAGACTAAAGTAGAAAGAACGATGTGGAAAAATTGAGTTAGCTATGAACAGGTTGTTTGTTTTTTTTTTTTTTAACGTAAATGAACCAACCTATCGGTTATCTTGCCGCCCTAACAGAATACCCTGCCTTCACGGATTTTTTTTTTATAAATTGTTTTGTTCAGAATGATATATTCTAACCCATTTTGTTGCCGAAGTACACACCCAACATGCACAATTTCTGACACTGCGTAATATATTAAAGTAAACACATGTTGAATTCTCGTAGTTGAAACAAAAATATGTGAAGCTGATTTGATAAGCAAGCATTCACACATGAATGTAAGCAAACTGATTTTGAAAAACGAAGTGGAGCCATGCATGAGAGAACTGGATGAGAACGCTAGAGATGACCGAATCTACCTGGATATGAAAGCTAGAGATGACCGACTCTCTCTTACGTTTGGTAAAAAAAAAAAAAGATGACGTGCGGTAAGTACATACATGTCATGAAAAAAATATATTTGCAAATGATTAGAATATGAAACTTATTTGCAATAAGTTGATAATGAAAAAGTCTCTGTCCAATCTTTACTTTACGAATGATAAAGTCGGCACTTCAGAAATGGACTGTCAGTATGTTAGAATTAGAATGTGTAGAGTATGCTAGCGGTTATCTAGTCCTGAGCGTGAACATGTCAAAACAATTTTTCGTAGACATCGTGCAATTGACAGTGACGGATTTGCGGGTTGGTAGGGGGTGCGCTCAGCCGACCCCCCCCCCCCCTCCCCCGGACGACGATAGCTCACACTTGTTATAAAAACAGTTTGTGAAGCTTTGCTTTGGGCCATCTTAAGCATGCTAGGTGCTCTTCCGTTATGGGAAATAGCCGATCAATACATCTGACACTATCGACCGTTTTTGTAAGCTTGCCAAAAATTTTAAGGTTAGTGACTGTGTCACCCCATCCCCATAAATCTTGGATCCGCCCTGTGTAATTACTATAGTTTGAAAATTTCTGAAACATATATAATTAATTAACATGGTAAGAAACAAAAAAGAACAAGGAAAGTAAAGCATGCACAATAGTAACAAAATGGCCATTGAGTGACTCGGTTCGTTTTGAAGCTCTTGGGTCTCGTACCAACGAACTGAAATATCTTTTCTAGTTCTGTGTCTCGTACCTGTATGCGTAGAAAGAAAAGGAGATATATCTCAAATTAAGTAAATAACAAAAATACAGTAGACATACAGGTGATGCATGTTGTTTTGTTTTGTTTTGTTTTGTTTTTTTTTTTTTGAATGAGTGTTTATGTTCTGAAACAGTGATATCAAGGTGATTCATGTTTGAGTCTGAGTATGAACATTACATGAATTTATTATTGTTTTTTTTAAAATAAATTTTAACAGTCTCGAGAAATCGCACGTCTGACAAAATGTGTACGAAACAAAAGAAAAATCATACATGTGCGCTTGCATCGTGAAACTCACAATCTTATGCCGTGCACAGCATACGATCGTTCAAGCCATTTAATCAGGTCATAAACAATGGCGCGCGATCCGCACAGCTTGTAAACTTAGCTATTATGCCGTCACAATGCATTTCTGTTTTAATAGTGCACGCGACCTTCGAGAGTTGAAGAGAGATGCGCGCTCGTAGATTCAGCACACGCATCGGTTGTGAACCGAGAATAACGCGGTGAGCGTTCGGTGAGCCAGCGGTGAGCTTTCGGCGCGGCACCGATATTCGGTGATCGGGGAGGAACCGTTCACCGTTCACTGTTCGTCGTTCGGTCTGGTAAACGGAGTGAAACCGATGCCAAAACCTTTAGGCGGTAGTGTAAATAAAGATATGGGAGAGCAGGAGAGTGGAAATTAAGCCTGTGCATGAACATACATGTATATTTTTCTACCCATGCACACTTTTACCCATATATGGATGGATACATATGGTACCACATCAAGTGACCACATCACATCATTCTCTCCCTCTCTTTTCCTCTCTCATTCTCTTCCTCTGTCTCTTTCTCTTCCCTGTATGGGAAAATCCTACCCATAAAATTTTACAGCTTCTTTCAGCCTTCAACTTCGGAAGAAGATATTATCCCATTACCAACTGAGTTTAGGAGTACACTGGTTGTCCCTTGACACTTCACAGGCTTAGTGGGAATATATTGCTAAAAAGTAAAAAAATCAATGGCATTTGTTATTTCTGTTAGGGATATATATATACTAATTTTTATTATTTTTTTCTTTTACCCTTGTCGCCATGCATGTTGGGGCAATTTCACACATGGTTCTACTTTGTCTGAAATCGTGCATGCATGGTAATGGAACCATGGGTGTTATGTACTGGCAAGAACAATGCCAACAAGTACAAAAATGACCCTTCACTATAAAACAACCAATAAGTCGCAACATGAGTTTCAGAGAAAACAGCTCAAATAGAGAGAGCTTGTGGATCAAAAAGATGATTTTAGGTTTTTTAATATTTTCTGATAGTTCCTTTCTTGATCTATTATCTGCAATGTAAAAATGTGTTTTTTCTTTGATTTAAAATTATTATTTTGGGGGGTTTCAAAATCAAAAATATGCCAGCATGCTGGGTAAAACCTTCACATTAGTAGGCATAACTCAGAAGTTACTCACTCTGTGACTTTCAAAATCTAAAGAATGAAATAAGTATGTCTCCTTTGAAACTAGACTAAGTTTGAGCCCAATCTGATAATCCCTTCATAGTCTCCAGTCAAGCTTTCAGTGAGACACGACAATAGGACACCAATAGGGCACCTCTGAATGTTCACTTCTCTTTACATCCTGTTTTCTCTATTATTCTAGTGATTAGCCTGTCTGACAAATTCTCATTCTCACTGTAATTTCAAAGGGTTTGCATGGTCTAGACAAGGCAAGCTATATATCTTTCAAAAGCTTAGAGTCTGCGCTTTCAAACTACGCTGAAATGTAAAAATGTGTTGGCTCAGTAGGTAGAGCGTCCGCCTCACAATTGGGAGGTCGTAGGTTCGAACCCCGGCCACGTCATACCAAAAGACGTTAAAAGATGGAAGTTGCTGCTACCTTCTTTGGCGTTCAAGAATTGAAAGGGATAGAGCAACGTCGATCTGGCGCTGCTCAGTGGCTGCAGGGCCCACGATCAATTGGGCAAAAAGAATTTCCACTTCGGACAATAAAATTTTGAGATTTTTTTTTAAATTTCTCACTCAGTCATCATTTTGTGGTGGAGGGTCACAAATATGATTTTCAAACCACACCTATAAACTTACTGATAAATGTTGATGAAAGAATCTCCTTTTGACAGAGCACCAGAATGAAGATCCAGAATAGAAGCCTAGCAAAAAATAAAATAAAATAAAATTTTGAAAATTATGTGATTATACTGGCATTAAAAAAAATAAAACACTTTATTTGTTGTTTGTTTTCAGATTCCCCTACGCCTAGATCTCTTTCTCATGCATGGTACTTTAACCCATTCGTGACAGAAGGTCCACATTATGTGGTTTGGTCTAATAACTTTTGATGCAGAGCCCTAAAAATCATACTAAATACATGAGCAGAAAGAGCAAAAAAATCCACACTTACGGTGCCCATTTAGATTGCATTATTATTTGTTGTTTGATGCTGAAATTTTTTTAAAGGAAAATAAGCATTAAAATCCTTTAATTGGCAATGCGATGAAAATGTTAAAATTACCGTTTTCCCCTGCAAATTGGCAACTTTATGACTTCTCAGCATACATTCTGTCAATTTATATTTATTTCAGATACATGATGTTTTATAAAAAAATGTAGCAATAAAATAAAAATGTTGGTGTTGCTAATTTGAAGAACAAAAGCTGATCAAATTAGGCTTTAAATAATTCCTGTCACGAATGGGTTAAGACATTTGAATAAAAGATACTCCACAAACAATACACATATCGTATTATTTTTCTGATCAAAAAAGTAAAACAATTTCATTGTTTACTTTTTTTCCTTCATAACAAATCCCTTCCAAAATAAATGGCAACTGTAGAATCACACTTTAATCTAGAAATTTAAAAAGAATGGTAATGATGAGAGATGTACATACTTACCCCTCCATTTGAGCCTCCATATGATAAACCTTTCTTGGCAACTCTACGATGGAAAGAATAAAAGGAATGAGATATCAATGAGAGTTGAATACGAAACAAATGACAGGCAAAATGAGGTCTGATCCCAGGGGTGGTATTCTGAACAATGCTTTAACTGTGTTGTACTGTTTTAACTTCTGTTGTAAGTCACTGACTTACAACACTGCTCAAACAGTTATAAATCCATATTCTGAGAACTTTTTTAACGGCATTGTAAGTCATCAAAGCCACACCCACCACAGAAATAGTATCCAAAGGGGAAAGTTGTTAGAGATGAGTCTAAAATGGTTCAGCCGATAAAATCTCTCCCTGGGGCAGAGGCACGGTGCGTGAAAATCATACTCACGTTATAATACGGGGCGTTCACACACAAGGTAAAAAGTGAGATTCAAAAATCAATTTTCTAATTGCGATTAGAATATGATTTTATTTTGTGTGTGGACAGAATAATCTCACTAATAATCGCTATTCTAATCGCGATTTGACTCGCTGTTAGAAGTGCAATTTTTCAGAATAATCGCATTTATTTGCTGTGCATTGTGTGTGTGTGAACAGAATCGCGATTTGAAAATCGGTTTTATCTATCCCATTATTCTTTGGGCGTGTGCGATTGATGCGCTATGCATGCGGAGTGAGCGTAGGCTAAGTATGTTACATATTGGATGCGTGCACTGGATAAGCCAGATGAAGCATGGACGCGCTGCCCGCTATCTTGGCACCGCTGATGTCGTATAGCAAACAAATGTTTTGTAATTATTTAGTATATCATTACTGAGTTTGTTGCAGTACTTTTTGTAGCCCTTCTTTACTGTATTTTCCCCCATCGAGATATGTTTAACAGAAGTTTAAGCAGAGAAGTTTGTGGGCTCTCCTCCCTGTTTTCGTTGCCTCCTCGTGTATGTGAATCGTCAAAAATAAAATCGAAATTTGAATTAGAATCGCGATCCAAATTTCGATCCTTCCTTGTGTGTGAACGAAAGCAGTAAAACTGAAATTTGGATCGTGATTTGAATCGCGATTCAAATTTCAATTCCTCGGGTGTGAATGCGCTTATAAGCTCCTTAATTCGCACTAATTTCTTGCTTTAATCTATCTGATGCAATGATGTGACAGAATTTGTTGTGCACATCATCTCTAATCTCATCGCAGGTGTTGCCAAATTCCTCCACCCCGAGAAGACAATTCTTGCAAAATGTTGTTTAGGGAATGTCAGCAAGGCTTATTTGGTCTCTGTTATCTCCTCTTATTGCAACCAAAAACATGCTGAGCGAGAGAGTTTGCCGCCATGACATATACGTACCACATTATACAAAGATAAACACCTTCCACCCTGTTTTATCTCAAGAGCATGAATTGTCCCGTGGAAAGAGTTAAAACAGAAGATAAAACGGTCTTCAGAATATCATGTTACAGATGGTTGTATTTTTGTGCCAAAAGTTACGCACTTGCGCACAATGACTTGCGCCGGGCATGCACAGTTGAATACACAAGCAAAGAAAGAAATATGAAACAAAAGTTACAACAAAAGTTACAACAGAGTTAAAACGGTTTTCAGAATACAGATTTGCTACAACAGACTTCAACCAAAGTTAAAACAGCCTCAAAATACCACCCCAGCGCAGGATGTAAACCTTCAACATCAATACTGAACATGTTTCACACAGTGCCTGCACACAAGTAAAACTAGGAGGTTTAAGGTTCTGTTTACTCAACAAACATATTGAAGCGCTATGTAATTGTACAGAGAACAGTCGGCTGTACAGGTAATAGCAAAGGGAAACTTGTAGCCATTATCTTGCAAATCTTTTAAGCTAAATTTCACTGCAAATCATAGATGGAACATTACACAATCTCACACATAGTATCTTTTTATGCAAGGCAGACAATGTAAGATTATTTCATTTTCCTGCCAATTTCCTTTTTGCTACCAAAGCTGTAATTGAGATTTAAGTTGCATGCTCTGAACCTTTCTACATAATGTAAATTGTCTGCCAATTCAAGTATCGGAATAACTAAAAGCAAAATTTTGGTAATGTTTAACATAGAGAAACAAATTATAATACTCTCAAAGTCAGGTTTAAAATTCATATTGTTGATTCTTGACTTACTCCACGAGTTGTTTGGCTTCTTGCTCTGAAACAATATTATCCATCACACCACGGCCACATAGCCTGGGTGCACATTCTGCATAAAGAAAATCACAATGAACTTATGTAGTGCATTACAGATGTAAATGTACATCTAGATGTCATACCAGTTGTATTGTTCCCAGTTGTGCTGGCTTTTGTATACCGGTAGGCCTTTTAGGTCACTTGTGCTTGTCCTCTTTTCAGGTGCATTGCATTCCAAAATGTAGCATAGAGTAGGAAAAAGTTGGATGTGTCTAACTGGGAGGATAATTTGATTGTGAGGGTTGTTGGATGGTAGTGCTAGAGGTATGTAACTGAGAAGACAGAAACTCGAGAAAGGAGTCTGGCTTTAATAGTGGTTATTCAACAAAACTGAGAAAAGTTGAATTGATTATTTCTAATGTGGATGTCCTGCTGAACAGTTTGACAAACGTAACTGATTTAAACATATTTTCTTCTTTGATTTGCATCATTCTGGAGAACTACATATGTTCCTTATTATTTTCAATAAAGACTGGAGTCACTTAACAATTTGAGTTAAAGACACCTATGAATCCTGCGTCCTTCTTCCATGTCTCATTATACTTATGAATACAACAAAAAGGCTCATAAACTGAAGGAAGAAAATTGCTACAAAATACTTCATTATTTCATCAAAATCTATCTCAAACAGATTCTCCAAACAATAGTGTAATTAGTATTGGTATTGGCATTAGAAGAAAATTAAAGTGCATTCTATCTGTTAAAGGACTTTCTGCATAAAATACATTTAGGGACACTTTTGAACAGCCGCGGTGACTTATCAACTTCGGATGTACTTCTACATTTGTACTTGACGCAAAGGTGTGAATGGCCTTCGTGTCCAAGTTAGACAAGACCAGCTACTCACCTGGAAACTTTGTCCTGTCTGCTTCAAAGTCCCCTGAACATTTGACATAAATAAACTTTGCAGGGTGGGTCTCTGTCTGTCTGGCAAACGGTTTCAAGATGGTGTCTCCTTGGCCAAAGTAGAGATGAGCACCAATCAGGAGTGCCGCTATGGTTGAGAGCCTGATGAGGATCCTTTGACCTGTTGACCTGTACTTGGCTGAGGGGTCATACCTGCATAACAATACAAATAAAAGACCAAACGATATCTAATCTATTTCAGATCTAAATTTAAAAAGTTAAACCAGTTAGGCCTATAAAAAAAAAAAAAAAAATGTTTGCTGCACAGAGGAAAAAAAATAGGGTCGGTTGGTCGGTCATCCCCCCCCCCCCCAACATGCTGGCGCAGTACTCAGGCATCCAATGTACTGTGGTCCCACATACTGTGTTTGAGGTTGCACATGCAGCAGGGACTCCTCGCATATATCATAGAGCTGTACCGTGCACTCGAACGATACACGTAAAGTGGAGATCGAGGGTAGGCCAGACACTCAAGTCCTCTGCTCACAATATGTTTAACAATAATATGGACGATGTTCTACCGCACCATTCGCCAGAAAAAAAAAAAAAAAAAAAAAAAAAATGTAGGCAAAACAACGAAAATAAGGGTTGGTCTGCACATTTTTTTTGGGGGGGGGGAGGGGGGGTCAAATTTGAATAAGAAAATAAAAGTTGGCAGGTTTTACTAGGGTCGGTCAGGTTACGGCAAACAAACTTTTTTTTTTGCCTTAAACTAGCCTAGATTTATACAAAATGCTTTTAAAAATGAGGGTTAACTGCCGAGCATGAATTTTTTTTTTCAGTACAACACGCGATTTCCATAGACCCTAGCCCATGTTATCTTAGGCTTAGTGTTCAACAAGTAAAGAATGATACAATATCTAGGGTAAAGTTATTTTCCCATGGTAATATATCCCAGCTTAACCCTAAAAAGATCTTATTTGTTATATTAAGTTTATGGCACAGGTCAACACATGGCATCATTCCTAATCATATGTGGGGGTTCTACATGTACATGTAAATGTGGGCTGCAGTTGACTAAGAGATAAACTTGTAGGGTTGTAAAATAAACAGTTGTTGTGGAGTGAAATGAAGTTCAATCAGTAAACATTCAAACAGCAAATCAGACAGCAAACTCAGGCATCAAAAATAACTGGTTCAACTTGGCGTACAAAAAGGGAAATTTGATGGATTCTAAACACATTTGAGGTGAATATGATTTCCGACCAGAATATTTAAGATAGTAGCATTGCATATATGATTTATCAAAATCTTATTTACTTAAGAAAATGTTATTAATAGGAGTTTTCACTGTGGCAGATGAGAGGTTCACCGAGAAGCAGTGGTTCCACTCATGACGCTGCCACTCCATGGCAGCGTCCTGGGGCTAATATTATTGTTAGCCTGGGGCCTGTTTCTAGAAATCAACGCCAAGTTAGTCATATCTTTGTCCGCCAACTACGGAGATGACTCTAATCTTGCTAAACCGTTTCACGAAGAGCATGCTAGCTAAATATCTCGTGAATCGATGAGGAAATGTGACAACACATAGCCTTGATCACAATCACACATATATTTTGTAAACAAGAAATTATCAGATTTGCAATTATTTGAGTGATCCGGTGAGGGCAAAGCTTAGAAATAGTAGCAGGGGGTTATAGATACAAGATATTTTCAAAGAAGGCAGATTACACTAAAGAAAAACTTATAAGATTCTGTTTTTAGTAATTAAGTTCATTGTCATTTTTAACGTAAGATGGGTACCCCCGGGACACTAGATTTGCAAAATAAACCCGTATGTTCATGATCGGAAAAAGGAGAAAAATTAAATATTTATCCAGCCTCACGTCTTGACCAAATTGTTGATTTGCATAATTTTGGCAAATTACAAGCTAAAATATGTGTCTTAAAAAGTATTTAGTTTAAAAATCTACGATATAAATTATCTGTGAATAAATATGGGTCTGAAATCTACAGACTATCCCTTTGACTATGCCTTGCCTGACGTGGCAGAATTGCATTCTTTTGTGAGATGTTACAATCACGGGAGAAACCCCCAGGAAACCTTTTTTGCAGATCGTTTCATATGAAACATGAAATATAATATTAATACATGAGCAAGGATGAATTACTGATTGCAGAAACCCTTAGAAAAGATAGATTTGAATTATTTTTTTACATCTATGTAGCTTCCATTTTGGCCAGCCATAATCTACCAAATTAGTGGCATGTGATGGCGCTGCATATCAACGAAAAAAGATATGACAGGGTCAGAGGCGTCATAAGTTCTTAGTCGGGATGTTGGCTTTGATCTTGGCAAACACGGCTTCGTGAAACACGAAGCAGACAACTAGCCAACTAGCGGCGATCATAAGTCAACTTCTCAGCTAAGTCTTTATGACGGTTTCGTGAAACGGGCTCCTGATCTAAGTTAGGTAAGTCTAAAAAAGAGCATGATGAAGAGTTCTTAAATTTTTCAGCTACCTGTAACACAGTAGACATGGTAGAGATACGTAATACAGTTACTGTGTTAAAGATAAGCATCAAATTACCCAATCCCCAAGGCAATGCAACATGCCACGTGGTCGACTCGAAACGCCCAGGCGCTAGGCGCCTACGTTCCGTAGGTCCCTGGACTTTGACATGACATACGTCAAAATGCACGTGTGGGGCAATGATTGATTTTACTTTTTAGCAGCAACTTGACCTAAACCTACTGATTATCTTCAATTTCCTGGTGTGTATCCACTCCAGACTTAACACTCTTCTCAGCAGAGTCGTGTTTCTTTTTTCCCTTTGAATCTTGCTGCTTCCTTGAGCTCACTTTTCGCTTTTCTGCAGGCATTTTGAATCACTCCTTTCAATCTAAGTAGACTATTGTAGACTTACATCCAGTCGGCTCGTTTATGTCTAGTATACCACGTACACATAGCCCTACGTGCGCAAGATAAGAGGCGCGGGACGCAGCGTGTATTTGGGGCTGGAAATAAGGCTGTAAAATGGTTGCATACTCTCTCGATCGGTAACTCCTCTCGCTCTTTTCTACTTTGGCATTTTTGCATTCAGACTTAAAACACTGTCAGGATTCAAGTGCTTTTGTAAGTTTTTCTGTGGTTCATTTTTCAATACTCTTTTCTCAAATTGAAATACTAGCCTGACAAGTTAGCGCTCATGCATGGAAGCTTTTAACAAGAACAGTCACACGCACTAACGAGCAACGACGTGATCGCGAGGCGAGGACGCCGTGAGCTCTGGCTACGTCAGGCTAGAGCCCGATAGGCGCAAACTTATTCTAGCTAGCTTAGCACTTGATGATTTTCAATCGAAATCAATGCATTTTGGCTAATTTTCTCATAAAAAGTCAAGAGTTCACCAAAAAATTTGAGCATGAGGTATGATGTAAAAGTGGTTACCCAGCTTCGCGCAATGCAGTCGTGCTGCGCGCTCTGGGGGGGGGGGGGGGGGGGGGGGTATAATGCGTGGACCTGGTGGGTATGTGCCGTGGAGAAGACCCCCATTTTTACACTCAAATTTCCATTCCAAAGCATAGCATTTTTATCTTCTTGAGAAAAATGACAAAGAAAGCCGTTCCAAAGCATAGCATTTTCTTCTTATCGAGAAAAAAGAAGAAAGAAATCAGTTCCAAAGCTTTGCATATTTTTCGTTATGCCGTTCCAGCCGCATTGATCCGCTAAAATGAGCTGCATTTTTGGTGAAAAGTGGCCCGCAGAGCACTGTCCGACCATCGCCTCTGCGCGAGTGCACCCGGCGCCCGTGCCGCCGGGCTAGCTGCATGCACGTATGCCCGCTCCATAGGGATACATATGCACTCACACGCAGGCGAACCGTTCCAAAGACCCCCGTTTTCACAAACATTTGTAGTTTCAAAGCCCCCGTTTTTTTTGTCTCGCCCGCGGCACATACTTACCACCTTTGGGGTCGAGTGCCCCCCCCTCCCCGGGTGCGCGCTAGACTGTACAATTTGTATTATACCTTGAGCGCATTTTGCTAGAAAGAATTGATGTCATTTTAACATCAAAGTGGGTACCCAGTTGAAACTGGGTCACAGCTGAGGGGTCAAAAATATCCTGAAATCTTACCGCATTTGGGGGTTTCCTTGGCAAAACGACTTTTCAAAAAAATTTTAGGCAGATGATTTTCTGCTAATAAAATCATGCTTTTTTAAATGAACTAAGATTGTTTCAGCATTGGGTACCCGCTTTAAGAGTCACTAGGGTTGCTGGTTCTCGGCATACTCGTGATATAGGCCCCACCACTCATCTATTGACAGCGCCACAAACCGTCAGTTTGGTTCGCTTATTTTTATAAATATATGTCTAAAAAGAAAAATTTGTGCTTATATGGTCTCACCAACTCTTTGGCCAACCAGCAAACCCTCTGAAATCTTCTTCTGAAAATGTTTTGGAAGAAAAAAGACACAATTTTCTTGTCCTATGAAAATAATCCGTGTTGTAGCATCCATTTTACAAATCGAAAATCAATGTGTGCATGCGCAGAGCAATATGAATATTCACATTTTAGAGCGCGGTTCGTTCAAAATGATTGAATATGCATGAAGACATCGCGACATGGATTGAGCCTCACATGCCCAGCTACATGTAGCTAGCGCGCTCTGCACTTTGAGATATGCATATTCAGTGATACGTGAATATTCATGGTATCTATAAGTACAGTTAGGTTACCCTAACCCTAACCCTTTCCCTAAAAAACTTAGAAACTCTTTAGAGCGGGGCCTATTTCACGATATTGCCGGGTTCTCTTATCAGATCTCACTTCCCAGGGAGGGTCTATGTGTTGTGATGCTCTTGAATTAGACTCTAACTTATCGGCTACACTGTCTGTATGTCGTGGTTTAGGAAACCACTTGTTTGTTTGTACGCGTGCACTTGTGTACAAAGCAAAATGAATGGAGGGGGAATGAGGAAACCATTGCGTGTGACTGAAGCGCTACTGTACAAAGTGAATGGTGGTTTCCTATTTCATGATAATGTCAACTTGTCATGATCGAATAATATAATCGTAATTTTGACTCAAAAGTCAAACTTAAGAATGTGAGTTAAAGAATAAGAGATTTAACATTTTTTGTTTTTAAGGCAGTAATTTCTTGATTTTCACATTAATTTGTTAATCCCTTGTTTTGTTCACTCTTTTCAATGCATTATTATGCCGGCCTCAATTAGCTGCGTGCTCGATTCTGTACACAGAAAAGGCACGCGGAGCACATTGTGTGGTCAAGCGTGTGTATGAAAATAGTGTATCCACCACATAACTAGCTGAGGCAGCTGTGGGTTTCGGTTTGTTCATTTTTTATTTTTTTTTTTAATAATACAGTTGTTGTTTTTTCAGCCAATCAAAGTGATTATTGCATCAGAAGAAAGACGATCACAACTTTTTCTAGTCTTTGCACCCAGACTTTATGATGATGCAGTGAGGAACAACGAATTGATAAAAATGACAGATGCTATGTAAAAACTGCTCATTCTCACACAAGACATGACAAAAACATTTTCATCGTAAATATTATGGTGTTTGTTTTTTTTATTCAAATATTTTTTTAAAAGGTGTCACAAAAAAGGGAATGAGTCATTTTTGTTCTGCACATGCAACTGTTGCACCCGTGAATTACCAAAACGGTTTTTGAGACAGGACAAGGAATGTGTCAAAAAAGGGCTATTTTGGTCACTTTCTCTGCATGATATTGGGGGTTTGTCACAGTGTGCGTTAAGCGAATGTCAGACATATTCATAGGTGGATCTATTTGTCTTCACTGATGATGCTAATTAAAAAAATAAATGAATTCCAATGCCTTGAGCAACTAACTTCATCAGTCATTACGGAATATTTTAGATCTTACGTTACAGGAAATGTGAAAGTATACATGAGTTTCTCATTTTGTTGACATTTCACAGAGTTCAATGATGAGATGATTTTTTTTTACTAGACTCGACTGAAAATAAGTGTTTTACAAAATTGTTCTATAGCCTTGGTTTTATTTATTAAATTTTTGTTTTATATGTTGTTGTTGATATACATGTAGCAGTAAAAATTAACCCTTTTCTAAATGACATCCTCGTTTATGTATTTGGCTATGTAGTGACAGACGGGAGAATGGCTGCCAGACATTTTCTACAAAGGGGAATATGGAGACCAACTGCATGGACCTTAATGACAAAGGTTTACCAGAGGCCTATGTCTGTGTTAGCATGTCTGGATCCTGCAGCAGCAGTACCAGTATTGCAGAGGTAAAATAATGTCTTTGATTGAAATGAAATGGTGAAGAAGAAAAAAAAACAGAGACGGGCAGATAGGGGTGAGATCAGGGGGCAGTTGTCAAGACTATATACATGTACATGTATGTGAGCGAGTTAATAGCAAGGTTTGGAAAAATGAAAATCATAGCCAACAGCAGATAGCAGATTGATTTTAAAAAAAAAAAAAAAAAAAAAAAAGAATGTACGGTACCTGGCACTGAACATTTTCTTCATCATATTCAAGCTTCATCAAGTTCGAGAACTGAATGGTTATCATAAATTCAGAATTTGTATGACTATGATGTGACAGTCATGTATAAAATCAAAGTACTTTTGGTCATCAAGTAAAGATATATTTGATCCAGTGGAGTCCTTTGCCTGTTCATGTTCTTCAACTGCTGTATACAGCCATTTAAAATGTGTTCCAACTTTGATTCTGATGACAAAAGAGGCAAACAAGTTTTTGAACTTCAAATGTAAAATCCAAGATATTATCCTAGGTATTAATAAAAACCATAACAGGTCATTATTTCCATCTGTACTATCATCCAATCATGCACAGGTTCCCACAGGTTGTCAGTTCCTCAGCACTGTTTCACAGCAGCAGCCAATGTCTTGATGAGAATAGCTTCATTATTCAAGATCAGGAGGACTTCAAGGAGAAGGTCTTAAACAATAAATCAGTGGTCATTGTGGACTTTCATGCAGAGTAAGAATAGAGATGTCATTTCTTGATTTAATGTACCCAGTTAACTTAGGACCCCAATCCAAATGATGAAATTCTATTATATTTTGATAGGAGCGAGGGGTCCTGGGTTTATAAAACTTGAGGTTTCTATCTTGTGAAGGGCTGAAATTCTTCAAATTCATTTCAGCACATGTCCTTATATGTACTATACTTGTGTCGGATACTGATCATTTTTGTATGTGAATTAAAGAAACATTTCTTGCTGATTTATGTATCAGACCATCATATTTATTTTCCTAGGATATGAGGGGTTTTTTTTCTTTTCCTTTAAGTTTATTGTACCACTGATTCTATTCATATTGTCATATTGAGCTATTCTGTAGACATACCCAATAGCCTAATGTAAATTCTAATCTATGTGATGAGAAAGACATGTTGTATCAAATTCATTTTTGTTTGTTCTTATTTATGTATCTAACAAGTTCATATAAACCATGGATGATAGTTTTCTTTTTTACATTTGCCTTCAATTGATTTGCCTTTGGCCATATGATAAAGTGTTCATTCATTTCTACACAAACCATAAATACCATAATGCATACTAGTAAATCTGAATGAATCTTTTCAGATGGTGCAACCCATGCAAGGCACTTGCTCCAGTCCTCGACACAGTCCTCCAGAACACCAAGGGACAGGTCAAACTCGCCAAAGTGGACATTGATGAACTCCAGGATCTGGCCATTGGCTACGGGGTGGACTCTGTTCCAACAGTCATGGCCTTCAAAGAAGGTCAGAAGGTGTCAAAGTTTATCGGATATCAGAGCCAGGAAAAGGTGGAGGCTTTTGTGGAGAAGCTACTCACATGAAAAGATTTGTTGAATAGTCATGAACAAGAGACAATTATGAACAATTGTGAGAAATTACACTGTTCAGTTTCAAATATAGAACATGCCATTGCTGCATTTAATTATGGAAATGAAAGGAAAGATGAGTTCTTGCCATAAATGTTAAAAACATTTTGCAAGAAAATTATCGACTGCTCAAAATCGTTATGATTTTCATGGTACTGGGATTTGAGTAAAATGCATAACTTCTTTGGTAAGATGACAGGCTCACTTTAATGACATAATAAATGCATGTAAGTGATTTTTTTTTTAAAAATCTTTTACAAGGAGGATTTATGTAACTACATACCCGCAAGAGATTGAGATAATTACTTACCATCATGTATCCATTATTTGTAAGGCTTTTCTTGTTGCATCATCAGTAGCTCCCTGATTGTGGAACAGCCTTCCCAAGGCAGTACAGGATTGTGAGATGGTAAATGACTTTAAACATAAACTAAAAAACATATATTTTTGATAAAATACCTTTTCCTGAATATGGTATGGATTTCTTGCACTGTCAGTGTACATTGTATTTGTTCTTCAAATGATAATTGCCTTGATGAGCATCCTTTGAGGTAGATAATGATGGCAGAATTAATGTCTTTATTATTACCAATACAATTATGGTAAACACAAACAAACAAACAAACTACTGTTTATGTGTATTGTGTATAAACCACGGTTGGCCTTTATAGTACTAGGTTCATAACATAGCATAGCATAATATGATTGCACCTTCCATTATCAGATAATGCTACATCCACTTCACTACCAGCACTGAAGTGTGGTACTTTAACAGTGAAAAGGCATGTGATTCAGCGAGGAAGTTCTAGTGTTAATGGTGTTGGTAATATCTGGGGTTTTGCTGTTGAAAGGGGATAGTGATTAAGTTGTTTTGCTGTTGAAAAGGTGCAGTAAATTAGCCATAATGCATTGATTTCGATTTAAAAATCATCATATTTTCAATGGTATTCTTCATAGAATTCTATTCTCGATCATACATGCATGGTTCTCGCCAGTACATAACACCCATGGTCCCAGTACCATGCGTAAAGGGTTTCAGACAAGGAAGAACCATGTGTGAAATTGCTGCACCATGCGTGGCAACAAGGGCAACAAAATACTGGAGTATATATTCCTAACAATAATGATAAATATCACAGATTGTTTTGCTTTTTGGGAATGTATTTTTACTTTTATGCCATTAGTAGACAACTCCTGCTTACCAAGAAGTATTTTTCATCCTTTTACTATAGCATATACTGCCGCCACACCAAACTTTAGGTGTTATTCCTTGACACTTCCATGCTTTGTGCAGAGTGGAAACCGTGTGTGGATTTTTTTGTAGTGAGAACCCTGCATACATGTATATCAAATTTTTCTTTTACCATTGTGTAATCACTCATAGGTCTCCCTGGGCCAGGGGAACAGCCCGGGGAACAGGAAGTCTGCTTTTGTCAAGGGCCAAAAAAGAAGACCTTTTTTCACAAGTAGAATATCACTAATCTATCCTGAATGCACAGGTTATTCATCCCTCTTTCACTGCATAATGACAGGTCATTTCAAACAAAAGCTTAATGAAAGACAATCAAACAATGAGCTCTGTACATTATAGAGTTAATCATAAGCATTTCCACAATCAGAGTACAGGGGAGTGCTTCATGAAGTGTCTTGTCAGTGATTTTTACTGACAAATATGCTCTCAGCTAATCAGATGCAAGGATTTCAGTAGCTTATAACAGTTGTCAGTAAAAATCACTGACAAGACACTTCATGAAACACTCCCTAGCACTGAGCATAAGTTGTACAGATGCATGTGTCCTGTGGAATCCACACCGAGCTCATTAGAGATGATATGATTTGCTCAATTTTTTATTCCAACAGTACATGTCTGTGTTAGCCTTCTTTCTAATCAATCTGTCGGTGAACCAAAATTTCATAGTCTGGTTAAGTAACTGAACTAGGAAATAAAAGCTGTGCTGCTGAGGCTGCTGCGTGGGATGCTATGGAGCATTTTTGTCATCTTGTGTTTCCTTCATGTTTCAGCGATGCATCCTTCGTGTGTGAGTTTAAGAGATTCATACGAATGTACCAGGAAAAAAATATCCCAAGATGACTTGCTTTGTCATTTTATTTGTTGTTTTGTTTTTTGTTTTTTTTGTTTTTGCTGTTTTTATTCTTAGCAATTTCATGTTTACATATGCAAATTTAAAAGAAAAGTGAATGGAAAATCAATACAGTTTTGCTGCCATAAAACAGAGAGATAAGAAATGTGACACATGATATTTATGGTACATGTATAGATAATTGTAAAGGGACTGATGTGTAGGAAGTCCAGTAGGTCAGGTACATGTATGTGTGCTATATTTTACGGTCAACACTGAAAAACAAGGAAAATGATGTAAGATGCAGCTACATTGAGAGAGAGAGAGAGAGAGAAGAAGAAGAAGAAGAAGGAGAAGGAGAAGGAGAAGGAGAAGAAGAAGAAGAAGAAGAAAGGGGGGGGGGGTAAAGCAGACAGACAGATGGAGGAGACTGCAAGAGTTCCCACCCCCTTAGGAAATTAGATATGACTATAATGGAATACACGAATCATTTAGTGCTTTTGGAAGTATGAGCAGGCTATTGCTATTAATGGCTCTATAGTGTTTTTAGGGCATTGTGTATAACAAAGGAAGCTAATTCAACTTTTAGGAAAAGAAAACTCTAGAGACAAGTCCATTTTAATGAAAAGAAATAATAGAGAGAAGCAATTTAAAAGTTAAAATTAAACTCGGTTAGGAAATGAAGTTTGGAAAGTCTTGATTTATTCTTTGGAGAATATCGCTTCAAAATGGCAGATTCTTGTGGACAACTCTCCCCATATGTTTTGTCCACTAAATTTCAGGTTTTCTCAATTATCTCTCAAGGTGTAACTTGTCTCTTTCTCAGCTCAAGTTATATCATGGGAAAATGTATTTGACATAATTTATGTTGAGTTCACAAAGAGAAAAGCTGCACGTGGAGAGAATGGGAAAAATCTGAAAATTTTGTATACAAAACATATAGAGAGTTGTCCACAAAAACCTGCCACTAAATTTGAGGGTCGCCACAGAAAGTATATCGAAGAATTTTCAAACCGACATAACTTTCTTATTTTGTAACCAATTTTTTTTTTTGGACTTGCTTCTCCATATCCTCTCTTTTCATTAAAATATGCTTGTTTCCATGGTTTCCTTTTCCTTCAAGTTGGTTAATGTATCATAATTTTTTGTCATATGCAGTCAATCTGAAACGCAATTTTTTTTTTTTTTTTTTTTAAATATAATTTCTGTTGGGAAATCTTTGTTAAATTCATTACAGGGGGAAATTCCAAACGCTCAAATAATTATTTTGATAGTTTGCAGTTGGTCGATATCTATAGGCCCCGTTTCATAAATCTTGTTAGCAGTAACAACTGCCACATTTCTATGACAAACTTGCTCTTAGCCAATCAGATGCAAGGATTTCAGAAGCTGATTGCGAGCGAACAAAAAATACCCGCTTTTTGTTTCTAATCAAATTTTCAATAAATATTCTGAAATATGACGAGCAAGCGAAGCGAGCAAGCCAAAAATGGCCACTTTTCTTGCTTTTAATCGCATTTTAGAAAAGAAATTATGAAATATGATGAGCGAGCCAAGCGAGCGAGCCAAAAATAACCACTTTTTTTTTTTTCAATCGCATTTTCAAATAGAAATTCTAAATTATGATGGTTGTTTATGATATATTCAAATTTTTTACTAACTGGTAAATCAAAATATATTTTCCTCCTTAAAAAGTGAGGGGGGATTTTATCCCCCATATTCCCCCCCCCCCCCCTGGGATTTACGCCAATGCTTTTAGTGGCCCCAATAAACATTTTTCTGTTACACTTGATATAGAGAGAAATTTTTGTAAAATCAGGTAATGCTTAATGGAGCAAGGATATTAATCAAAACTAGATCATGAACTGAAAACATTTACATCACAAACTTATAGTGTGCAAGGAAGCCAACAGCGACTGAGTGAGGAAATTTTCAAGTTTTGAAGACTTCACAGCTTGAATATGATGCTTATGACAACATCTACCTATTTACAAATTACTGTATAATTTTTCTTTTCAGTCCTCTAAATTTCTGGGGGGGGGGGCAAATGCCCCCCATGCCCCCCCCCCCCCCCTTGGCGCCGCCACTGGTTATTAATAACAAGCTTTATGAAACTACTGTAAAAAAAAAAAAAAAAAAAAAAAAAAGGTCGGAGAGTGCTGTCATCTTGCTTTTTCAATTTAAGTGGGCGAGCGCCCTCACATATGGAATATGTACTCTCTTGAAGGCAGGCGACAGTTTTCTTCATTGCGAGGATAAAAATTCTATTCTTCTTCT
>CM057155.1:31780667-31851744 GCA_029962745.1 Echinometra lucunter
AATGTTCTCCGCCTTGTGATGGACGGGGGCGGCGCGCCAAGTCGGATTATCTTAGGGTCGGATGGCGCCGCGGCACCATGCACCACTGGAATTTTGATAGGGGACTCACCCACAGGACTGTGTCAATTACATTCATTCACGGTGAACAATATAGTTGCATGACCATGCCCTCTATTTTTCCATTCTCTTCTCCTTTTTTTTTCTTCTTCTTTTTTTCACTCCAAAAAAATATCATAGGGGCTGCAGCCTGCCCCCCACCCCTAGCGCTGCCTCTGGTGATGGAAGTGAAGAAAATGAGCAAAAAGAAACAAACAAGAGAGAGAGAGAGAGGGAGAGAGAGAGAGGAGAGAGAGAGAGAGAGAGAGAGAGAGAGAAAGGGAGAGAGAAAGTTAAAGATTTGACAAGATCATTAGGACAAAGGAGATCAAGAAGAATAAGATTGATATAGATGAATCTGAAAAAAAATGCACTGAACTAGGAATTAATGAAAAGGAAAACGATCTACGTGTGTATAAAATACTTTATATCGTAATTCTGAACATTTAGTAAAAAAATTGTACACCATCAATGAGTGTGCTGCCATAATTTGTAATAATTTGATAGGTATTAATCACAATAATAACAATGCTAACGAAGTACACAGGACATTTAGCTGCTCAGCTGCTTCACTTAACAACAAAAGTAACTCTTGGGGATCATGCCTTCGGAGCTTATGCTGCTCCACAGCTGATAACTTCAACAAGAGTCGAAGGTACGCCATGTGTAAATCCAACATAAGATTTTATTGTTCAGAATTTTCCTCAGTGTATACAGTTTAATGACAAGATGAATGCAAACAAAATTTTCCTTTAAGTAGCTCCTTAGCAACGCTCTGCGCGGACTGCGTACAGAGCGTTGCCAAGGAGCCAGAACTTATGTAAGCGTTCAATTAAAGAGAAGAAATAATAATATACCAAAAGTGTAATAAATGATATGAAGTATCAATGTATTTGAGAATAATCGGAGTTTGAAAAAAAAAATCAATCTAAGATGAATGAATAAAAAATAAATAAATAAAATATCAGACTCCCCAAATCTAGGCGAAGAGTGTAAAAGTAAACGATTAAAAGAGAAAGAACTTTTGAGAGAGAGAGAGAGAGGGGGAAGAGAGAGACAGAAAGAAGAAGAAGAAGAAGAAGAAGAAGAAGAAGAAGAAGAAGAAGAAGAAGAAGAAAAACCTGGGGAGCGTTTCATCAAGAGTTTTGTCGGTGAAAATCACCGACAAATGTTATAAGCTACTGAAAATGCTCGTATCTGATTGGCTGAAAGCAAATTAGTCGGTGAAAACCACCGACTAATTGTTTCATGAAACGCCCCCCTGAAAGATAAATACTCCAAATTGTAGATAGCTCAGCCAGACAAATTGAAACATTTTGTTTGCATTTATCTTGTCATTAAACTGTATAAACTGAGGAAGGCATTCTACTACCAACTCTGATTCTTGTATTAGCTGGATGCCAAGCAGACTATTTTTCAATTATATATATATATATATATATATATATATATATATATATATATATATTACCGCTAGTTTTTATTGTATGGCTATGCACTACGTACAGCATTGTTAGAAGCTCTGTTACATCACAGTGCAATGGAGTGTATTGATACAGTACTTAGCTGCGCTATATAAATTTGTCTTATTGATAATATTATTATTACCATTAATAATAATATAGAAACACAAGGGCAAGATGACTACGATAAAATAATTTATGGAGATCATTTTGACATTTTGAGTAGATTGATAGGAGAATTTGTAAGTGAGTTGATGGTGACATAACTGGGTATACACAGACAATATACAGTTATTTATTCAATCAATGGAATATATATATATATATATATCACAAATTCAAGTTGACAGAATTCAACTGAGGTATTATGATCGGAGAAATGAGATTTTTCTAAAACTCCCATCTCCCTGGTATGATCTTATCTACTAGAGTGGGATTGAGGCTTTTTTTTTTTTTACCGCCCTTTGGTCTATGTCTTTTCTTCTATCTTTAATCGAGTCCTTTATTTATTCTGTCAAATCCAAAAATGTCAAAATTTCGAGTTATGATGAGGAATCGTATAGTTTTACTTCCGGTTCGTGACGTCATGGGTGTGGTATGAACAATTCAATGCACATTACACACATACACGTCGTATGCGAAACACACGTAAGTTAGTTACGGTACTTGTACGGTACGCGGCTGTTATATGGACAGTATACAGGTCAAAAACGCGCTGTGGATTGGTCCCAAATGTGTCGTCCCGTGCATGTAATGTAGCTGACTCCAGTTTGCATGCTTGGACTTTCTAGTGACCGTAGAAGTAAATACAAAGTTTTCCGACAGAACTTACAAGAGTCGTCAACCTATCAAGATGGCAGGCACATTATTGACCTGCTGTCTTTCGCCACAGGATAAACAGGCCTTGAATCATAGCAAAGATATCGACAAACAACTTCAGAGAGATAAAAATTATATTCGAAGAGAGGTGAAGGTGTTGCTCCTCGGTGCTGGCGAGAGTGGGAAAAGCACGTTTCTAAAGCAAATGAAAATTATCCACGAACAACAATTTACAGATCAAGAAGTAAAGGAGTTCCGTACCATCATCTATGGAAATATTATCAAGGGAATGAAAGTGTTGGCAGATGCCCGTTACAAGTTGGAGATACCATGGGGCGATCCGGTCAACGAAAAACATGCCGATACTGTGATGAACTTCAACACTCAGTCTGGCCAGCTCGAACCATCTGTATTTGTCCAGTACGTTCAGCCTTGCATTGAACTGTGGAAAGACAGTGGCATTCAGAGTGCATTTGATAGGAGAAGGGAATTTCAACTGGTGAGTTACAAAGTGGATAAGTGATGTGGAGGTGAAACTGAGGGTTTATGACCAAGTATGAAAAGAGCCAAACAGAAATGAAATTTTAAAAGTCTGAACAAAAATATGATTTACAAAAAAACAAGTCATGTTAAAATGTGTCCAGGGCCCAGGCAGAACAGCCATCATGGATATGTCACCATGTCCAGATGTCATGATGAACAGGTTAGCTAAATTGGGGGTGGGGGGGGGGGGGCATGTCACTAAAGCTCTTGTGGCCATGAATTAGTGCCATCTGCCAACGTCTGTAAACCAGCTGAAGAACGAATTTAGAAAGTCCAATAAACGTATGCGTTCGTTTCTCAGACAGAATCGTTAAACGGTATACCAAGTTATTGGGTGTCCGGACAGGTTGTGTATCTGGACAGTCATATTTCAACAGCCATTTGAAAAAAGGCAGTGTATACAGCCACACGCGTGTGTCTTTACCTTACGGCCACACGCGTGTGTCTTTACCTTACTGCCACACGCGTGTGGTTGTATCCACAGCATCAATATGAGGATACAGCCACACTTGTCTGAATTCCCACTTGAAGTCTGTGCCGCGACAGCTATCGCTAGTGTATTCGTGCGATGGCATATGTTGCGACTTGCAAAACTTGGATCGTCACAAAGGTTTTATCTCTCGATTTCACTTATTATACAAACAATATTTTCACTTCATTCTCACCTGGTCAGCAAGCAGGTGACAATATAGTACAACATTGTTTGTATTTCAGTGAATTTTAAGAGATAAAACCTTTGTGACGATCCAAGTTTTGGGGTTTGGCAACACACTGTCGCATGAATTTACACATCTCTTGTGCAGTGCATACATATACACACTAGCGATAGCTGTAGCGGCGCAGAGTATGAGTGGGAATTCAGTTGGGTGTGGCTGTATCCTCATGCCGATGCTGTGGATACAACCACATGCGTTTGGCCGTAAGGTAAAGACACACTCGTGTGGCTGTATACACTGCCTTGAAAAAATTTACAAGCAAAATCTCTTAAATATTTTAGTACAAATTTTTGATAATATAGAGAACAAATATTGATCATGATTAGCACTAATCAATGCATAATCCAAAGACAAAAAAGAAGGCTTCAATATTGTTAACTGTCTGGACACGTCCCGACCCCCCATCCTAGCCTGGTTCTCACCAGGACTTTTACACATAGCGGGGCCACCATGTGCAAATTTCAAAAACACTTTTGCCACCATGTGCAAATTTAGAAGAGAAAATGCCACCATGTGTAAATTTAAGCATGAAAGTGTATGATGTCACTTTTTGTATGCAAAAAAGTACCCAACCAAAACAAAGCCTCACGTTTCAGTTTCTGTACCATGGGTAAATTTTTCCTGGATGCCGAACGTTGTGTTTCCACCACGTGTAATGAAAATCCTGGTGAGAAGCCTGCATCCTAGTATGGGACATGGCCTTAATAAGCTACAGTACATGCTTGATTTTTAAAGAAATCATCAAGCAAGTGAGCAACGCAGTTTATGAATACTTTTCATTCCTTGTTAACATATATGCTTTCAAAGATTTATGCTACATGTACGTCATATTGACTGTACTAGACTAGCCATAGTTGTAGAGCCTAGAGGAGCACAGTACAAAGAATTGACCAAGGCCAACAACCTTTGACATTCGGAGGTACATGTACATGTAATGTAGGTCTACTTCCAAACTTAAAGACGCTAGGTCGTGGGCTTTCATGGGGAATGGATCATAATTTGCTGACACCAGAGACTTTGTGAAAAATACCTGTAATAGCGCTACATTTCTGGAGCACAGCAAAACAAGCTGTCCCTCCACAAACATTCTTCGGCCTGCTTCGGGCATTCTCGGGCCAGGGAAAGTGAGATAATGACTTTGCCATATGGGGCAAAGGGTGGAATATACAGAGCATTATATAAGGTCTGTTGGTCATAAAACTCATAGTGATGGACAACACCTATTACTGGGTAAGCACCCATGGTGTCAAAATTCCCCATGAAAGCCCACGACCTAGCGTCTTTAACCGAGTACACAGGATAAGTGCTCCTGGCTACATGTACACGTACCTCTGTGTCAATGCATAGAGGGATTACATGTATATAAATTTCTTCTGGCAACATTTCCATATTTGTTTTTACGTCTTCATTCCATGCTCATGCAGCTGTGTGTGTAGTAATACAAGTACTGAATGGTAATACTATTTCAGAAAGTCATAGACACCTCTTAAATAAAACATGTTTCGGCAAGACTTCCTTTTGCGACAGCCACCCAACATGCAAGGTGTGCTTTATTCCGTTAGCAAGTTTGGGTGGCTGTCGCAAAAGGAAGTCTTTCCCATGTTTCATAAGAAATTTACTAATGAGAATTAGCTTAAAGATGTGAAAATACTGGTTGTTTTTGCTTGGTCAAGTACTCAATCATTCAACCTTGAAATAACGCATGTACATGTACATGTACATGTAAGTGACACAATAGACCTAGACGCAAAGACACTATACATGTATGTACCTGAAAATGACGGGAATTTTGAATTTTCCAAGAAGCTGAAGTTGTAAACTTGCAACATGAACCTTGTAAACTTTACTAATTGGGATTTGCAGCTGCAGGTCTTCCTACACTGAACATGTATACCACTACACCAGGGTTTCCCCTTACTCTTCTTCAAATAGTGCAGTGGGTTCTTAGCATGTAAAGGGGGTGACTCTCCTCTACACGGGGCTTCCATTTAACGTCCTATCCGAGGGACCGGACGGAGTGTTTTCCACTGAAACATAGCCTGCTTTATGAAACAGGAGGGGCACATTAATGCACAACCCAGAGGTTGGATTCAAATCCACTATCTTTGGTTCGACAGGCAGACGCTTCACTGACTGAGCCCACACACCTCCTTCTGCCTGTGATAACTGAAGCATGACAAGACAACTCTCAATAATTTTTACACAAATGGTAGCTTGGAAGTATGGCAACACGCATGTACAGTGTATGATCAGATTTGTTCAACTCCTGAGTCTTGGTTAAAAATTATTGCTCTTTTTTTGGGGGGGGGGGGGGGCTTCTTTTTTGTATAGAGTCAGTTTAGATAGTATGGGGCCTGAGCCAATGTTACCTGTAATAGCCCAGCTTTAAGTGAGGTATGTATTGTACATGTATGTACTCTAGCTCTTGCTCCATTTAATCCTTTTCCAACAGGAATATGACTGTTCCTGTGTTGATTCAGTAGTTGAGGGGTTAAACATGCCCAGTAATGACAGGTTCTTTAACCTGTTGCCTACAGGAATCAGGTGGTCCCTGTATTAACTCTATGTGAGTTTTGAGAAGTCGGTAGTCAAAGGGTTAATAGCAGGGAATCAAGATGCTGTACGAGATGGACACATATGCACCACCTGCACACTGCACCTAGCGCACTGTACAGAGTGCACCAAGGATATCACCACAAGCACACCACATCACCTGGAGCACCAGCAACATCCGACACAGCACAGCCCTCTCCGGGACAGCATCTACGCTTTTTGGGAGAGTAATTCTTCAAGGTTCAAGGTTCAAGGTTCAAGGTTCAATGGAAAAAAAAAAATGATTTTTTTTTTTTCTGGGGCTACATTTTTAGCCTACTGGCCTGAATTTTCTACATTGTATTGCAGTTAACATTGGACCATAAGAATTTCAGGGGCTCTTTTTTAGTTTTCAAGGGCTCTTTTTTGGCATGGGGGGGGGGGGGGGGCAAATTTTCCCTGAGCCCCCGTGTATTATTTTCCCTGGTTAATAGCCACAGGTACAATGTAGTTCACCCCTTCATACATGTACAATGTACCTGTACATGTATGGACCTGTTGCATTTTAAACCTTAACCACTGATGGTAGCTTGCCATTAATGGTAACTTCCATGGAAACCTTGAATTTTATTGGCTATTGAGCAGTGTTACCATCTATAGTAGTTATCATTGATGGCAGAGTTGCGATAAGTGATACATGTACATGAAAGTTTTATGCCATGGGCCCTGATCTAATCCATTTTGGGAATCTGCAGGACATCAGTATTTGGTTGCTAAATCAGACAGTGATGATACCAAATGTATTGTAGACCTGTATGCAGTCCAAAGTTGGAATGGTCATAACATTCTTCAGGTGACCTACGCTTTTAAAGCTAAGGAGGAAAAGAAGAGTGAAGACTGCAAAGAAGAGAGTGGGACCTGTCTACATGATTGTACTTCAAATGATGCAGCAATTTATTTGGTGTCCTACAAGGGTAGAGTAGTATTGTAGGACACCAAATAAATAATTCTCGAACAAAGCAAAATTTTGTAGCACTCACGTGCTGATTCTCACAGGTCTGCAAACGTGTAAATTGCCTGTAACTTGTTGTTTATCATTATTCATGTCTTTAGCTGGCATCATGTTACTTTAATTGCTTACATGTATACTTTAATAATGTGCCAGGACAATATTGCAAGTGCATAACTTGCTGTAAGATGGTTTAAAGTGATTACACAATGGTAATTTTTTTTTATATATATGATCGAGAATAGAATTCTAAGAAGAATAACATTAAAAATTTGATGATTTTCAGTCGAAATCAATACATTTTGGCTAATTTTCTCATATAAAGTCAAGAGTTGACAAAAAAATTTTAGTATGAGGTATGACGTAAAAGTGGGTACCCAGCTTCGCGCATTGCAGTTGTGCTGCGCGCTGGGCTGTACAATATGTATTATACCTTGCGCGCATTTTGCTAGAAGTGCGCGACAAGGTACCCACTTTGACGTCATTTTGACGTAAAAGTGGGTACCCAGTTGAAACTGGGTCACAGCTGAGGGGTCAAAAATATCCTGAAATCTTACCACATTTGGGGGTTTCCTTGGCAACACGACTTTTTAAAAAACTTTAGGCAGATGATTTTCTGCTAATAAAATCATGCTCTTTTAAATTAGCTAACATTGTTTCAACATTGGGTACCCCCTTTAACATTGTGGTACCTTTAAACTGCACTGTACACATAAATCTTCCTGTGACCTCCCCCAGAAAATGAATGTGTAGTTTAGTACATTGTAAATCTTCTGGAGTGATAAAACCACATACAGGTCTATTTACAGTACCTGTGTAATGCACTAACCCTTTAGCTACTGGAAGTGGGTGACCTCTGTTCTAAGTCTATTGGAGTATGTGAATTCAGTTGTGAACAGGTTAACAATGATCATAACAACTGCCAGTACTTCAGAAAATTAAAAGTTTTTTGTGATACAAGTCACAAAGTTCTATTACAACAGAGTAGACCTTGCAGAGTATTATGTATAGAACATCTGTGATACTGTACACGTATAGGCACAAATGGCATGACATGTTTTTAGAAACTTTTGATCTGGGCAGGCCCCGTCTTACAAAGAGTTGCAATCGATTTGATTCAATCTCTACTTTGTCTTTGAGATTGATCTCAACTGTCTAATTAAGAGATAGAAGTTGAGATCAATCTCAAAGTTGCAATTGATCTGAATCAATTGCATTGCTTTGTAAGATGGGGTCTAGAGTGACAGAAACTATCAGGAGCTCACAACTGCAAAATCATGTTTAACTTACCTGTTGAGTGCTGTATGTGTATTTTGTACATCTTCCTATAGATATACATGTAAGAGATTGAAACCCAAAACAAGGTTGTGTGAAGTAATCATGAATTGAAACTTCCAATCATTATGTTAAGTTGTTAACACTACATGTATGCTGCTGCAGTAACATGTACATGTATGTAGAGTGACAGAAACTATCAGGAGCTCACCACTGTAAAATCATGTTTAACTTACCTGTTGAGTGCTGTATGTGTATTTTGTACATCTTCCTATAGATATAAGAGATTGAAACCCAAAACAAGGTTGTGTGAAGTGATCATGAATTGAAACTTCCAATCATTATGTTAAGTTGTTAACACTACATGTATGCTGCTGCAGTAACATGTACATGTATGTACATTTCCCTGATTAAAGCATGTATTCTTGTATTATACATTGTGAAAGTTATGATCATTGTATTGTGTATCATTGTAAATGTTCATAATGAAATCCTTGAAAACCAGATATTATGGAAAGACAGTGCTTCCTGATGTTGTCGGTCTGTCAGCCCCTCAATTTTCCATAAATGTTCTACATGTACACTCACAATAAAATGGGATGAAATGGCTACGGGTACATGGCTGTATTTTCTTTCTCAGGAATCCATACATGTTGCAAAGTTGTGTGTGTGTGGGGGGGGGGGGATTGTGTACAAGGCCCCCATTTATATTTATTTTTCATGGTTCATACATGTACGTACTTGACCCTTGTCAGACCTGTCAGACCTTTTGTACAAACCTGTGTGTGTACAGGAGTGGTCTAGGCTTGGAAGTTACTTAAATAGGGCTATCTGTAAACTTTTGATCAAAAGTATTTGATATGTGCACATTATAAATTCATATCATTAGTATTATCTACATGTATACTGTTGCATGTTGTGTAGGGGCATTGATTTGGTTGTTAGTCGTGGTTCATAGGCGAACTGCTTACATGTACTGTACATGTACATCTTGATGGGCTTGTACAAAAGGAGAGTGCATTATTTGTACATGTACTTGTGAATAATTAAAAGAAATGATTGTAATTGATACCTGTACATGTATCTTTGTCAGTTGATAGCTGTAGTCTGTTGTCAAACACCTGTGCATTCAACATACCAGTATAAATGACATTTTGAGGCAATCTGAGTACCATACCCATGAATACACACACGTACATGTATATATCCCATTCATTTATAATATCAGTATCTAACTCTACAATACATGTACATGTACATACATTCATACATTGAATGTGGTTAGCCGTTAGGGCGTATGCCTGGATTATACTCTGTTTATTATTGTATTGATTTCTTCACGAGAATTATTTTATTTTCAATTTAATGTATATTTTCATGGTCTTTTGAATTCATGTGCTTTACACATGAACATGTAGACACTGCTGTTTTTAAGTTAGAATTTAATTTAAAGAAATTTTAGGTCTTGATGTACAACATGTATTTGTATGTGTAGATCTACATATGTACATGTACATGTATGATGTACAGGTGTAAGGCAGTACAATGTAAAATTTTCAAGTAAAAAACCTACATACATGTGCATTTAAAAAGTCTTAAGTTGTTGGAAAGCTTAGGATTCAAAGTTTTATGAGGAATACATAAGGGAAAATACATGTATGACAGGTCATACATGTGTTAACCCATTCGTGACAGGAATTATTTGAAGCCTAATGTGATCAGCTTTTTCCTTCAAATTGGCAACACCAACATTTTTTTATTTTATTGCTACATTTTTCTTATAAAACATGTACCTGAAATAAAAATAAATTGACAAAAAGTATGATAAGAGGTCAAAACGTTGCAAATTTGCAGGAGAAAAGAGTGATTTTAAACTTTCTGTCACATTGCCAATTGAAGGATTTTAATGCTTATTTTCCTTCTAAAAATTTTCATCATCGAACAGCAAATATTGATGCAACCAAAATGGGCACAGTTTGTGCAGAATTTTTTGCTCTTTCTGCTCATGTATTTGGTATGATTTTTAGAGCTTTGCATCAAAAGTTATTAGGCCAAACCACAAAATGTGGACCTCTGTCACGAATGGGTTAAGCACAAAAAGGGGGAAGTTGCCGGGGAACAGGGTTGCAGTGCAAAATATACATGTACATGTACATCGTAGTACATGGTTAGTGGTGTATCAATTAAAATACATGTTACGATGCGGTGTACTTTGCTGTTCAGCCATAGCAGCTAAGCACAGTTCTAACTAGTATGTACACTGCATTTATTGTCATGGTTTGTTAACTCTTCATCTTGCACACACCAAATAAATCAAAAAGTTCAGGGATAAATCCTTGGCCTGTGTTTTATATTACTAGCACCAACCTACATTCGTAGAGAGTAATACTTGCTTACTGAAACTTAAATACAACGTATATGTATGTACAGTTAATGTGATTGAGTTGTAATACCTGCAGGTCCTGTATTGTACAGCTGCTTACGTAAAACCAACATCAAGTACATTCCTTTTGTACCAACCTGTTTATTGAACTGTGTTCATTCTCATTGTCTACCGGTATTCAAAGTCAGATATGTAGTCCTGTAGGCAGTGTCTAGGATAATACACGCATACATTGTACATATACACGGAAGGAACATTTGGTAAAACATGGATTTGTCAATAAAGGTTTTAGTCAACATTGAACTTCATAAATCATAATGCCAGCATATTGCTGTGTCCTGTGTTACTTTACTGTTAAAATCAAATGTAGTTTTCATCAGTGGTTTCAATTGCTTCAATTGATTAATGTACATGTATCTATTCACAGGCATGTGGTTATTCATTGCATTGTATTGGGTGTTGTAGTGTACGTTTGAGTCATATTTGTAGGACCATGACGTTGTAACCCAAATTGTCATTGAACAACTGATATGGCATTGAGGGGAGTGTGGTTCAATTGCACAGATTGTATGCTTTCTAAATGCTAGGTCTTCTCAGTCCAGTGGCTAGCTATGCTTAGAGATCCTGGGCAGAATCTCTACAATGTTTGTATATTAACACAAACACAGGTAGAAATTGTGAACTTTGAGCTTGCCTGAAAACATGGTTTTCACTCACTTCCTTTTATGGAGACCTTTTGAAAAGAGAAGGTTGGACCAAGCTGGGTTGAACATGGTGCTGGTATGGTAAAAAATGAATTGTAGGCTTTCTCATTCTACCATTATGCACATGAGGAAGAATATTATGACATGCATCTGGGAACATCAACTTGAAATGACAGCACAGATTGATTCCCTTAGACGTATTCCAAACATGATTTGCATTATTCAAAACCTTAGACAAATTTTAATACCACATGCTTGCACATGTGTACATGTACTGAACATTTGTAGTCAGATTATGGGTCTTATTTGTGTGTTTAACGCTCATGAATGATGATGAAGATCAGCTCTGGCTATTAAAGTAGCAGTTCACTCTAGTCTACAGGCACAGACCCTGTTGACAGATGTATTTTCAGCGAAGCTTAGCAAGACTCCCACTGGCTTGTCTGGAGCAGCTATAGTATATGATCCCCATTGATGTCCTCCAGTCCCCTACTCAGACCTCTATAATGTGTTTCGACTGACCAGGGTTTGTGCCTACAAACTTAAAGCTCACTCTTTGTGTTTGTTGATTCTTTCACAGTATGAATTTAAATATCTAAACCTACACGTATGTATGTACAGAACTTTTGGTATTTTTGTCATGTGAAAGGGTCCTTGATCTGAGAATCATCTGTAAGATCAGTTCTGTTTAAGCAGTGGCTCACCTCTGTACATGTACATGTTTCTGGATTAACCGATTACCTGTGAATCAGCACCAATACTGACTCAGTGTGGCTTTGACAGGTTCATGTACATGTGTGAGCTATGTCCATCATGCCTGCAGTACATGTTGTACATGTACTTGCAGACCTATTCGCACTTTGAAAATTTGAATTTTATCCAGGCATCTGTCAGTTCGGGTAGGGATATTTTGTTAAGTACTTTTATACATGTAGTTGCATTGTTAGTTTGTGAAGCTCTCCTTTTTTGCCACTTTGCTGTTATAGCCTGAAATTACATTTGTATACCATAGCAAAATCATTGACAATACCTCATAACCACAACTGTTGACAGCATTTCTAGAATATTAGGCCAAGTAAAAAAAAAATTATTGGTTTCTCGTCCTTACTTTTTGAAAAAAAGGAGGATGAGGGCACCTTTTTTTTTTTTTTTTTACCAGGATACAGTCAACGCCATGGATTTAAAAATGGCCGATCCACTGCACAGGGCTATTCGGGTAGTCTAATTTCCAGTTGTTTTTAAGTATGGTACAATATGTAGGCTGTGCATGTGCAAGGTTCAACAGCTGGAAACGGCACAAATCAATCGAAATTTTGTCTTTTTATTGTTTTTAAAAACTTTTTTTGATGCGGCGGCAAAAAACGATGCGGGCGGGGACGAGAAAATTCTATTTTTTTTTTTTTATTTGGCCTTATGCTTGCCCAGCAGAGCCTTTTGGTGGAACGTGTTCATTGTCTGTTAGATCCATTGATATTACATGTTGTATGTAGATCCTACTATCTACATGTACATGTATAATGCTTCAATTTTTCCAGGGTAGAAGATATAAAACAAAAGACAAGTAAACAGTGCACTACCATTTGAGAGTGGGAGTAGACTATCAGGTCACACCTCTGAGTCTGTATATAGCCTGTATGCACTCCCGGCAACTCCAACAATTTTTCCTAATGTTTGCCTACTTTATATCAACAGATCTAAGTAATGTTCACAAATTGGAACATTTGTCTGTAGGTCCTATGTGCGCAATTTGTATATTATCACAGTTTATTAAAACTTCACGGCACTTCCCAGAAGGTACATCCAAACTCTAAGTGAGTTTGTGAACCTATCTTTTCATCAGTCTTTTAGGTACTTGTAGTTTGATATTGTCAATGGAACTTGACTTTCTACATAGTTTTGTCCTGACCTGAACCCTGAAGGTGTCACACAGGACCCAGTGGACTTTCTTGAATGTGTAGAATGTGATGTATGAATGCAGGCTTGTGAGTAGGACGAGAAAGGTGAGGGTGATTTCCTTGGCTTCACCTTGTGTGGTTTAAAAGTTAAAACCTGTTTTTTCCCCCCTTTCTTGGGGAATCCCCCTACTCAATGATACTTCTTTCAAATGTTATAAGTTTGACGCGACACACATTACCGGTAGTATTTAAATCATTCACTCTCAGACATACAGGCAGGAGTAAAATGATAAATGGTACATGTATTTTGTACGTAGCTGATTTGGATTCATTGTTTGTTGTAAAAAATACAGGAAATACACTGTACATGAACTTATGGAACTTCTGGAAGTTACAGTATATTCTTCCACTTTCTGAAGCTTGGAAGCTTCAATGTATTTCATAGGAATTATTTCAGTGCATTTCCATTGTTCATACAGTTGTAGCTGGGCCTGTGAGAAGTTGTGATTTGTGGTTAGCCTAATCCCAGCCTTCTCAGTTTTTGTTTAACCTGAAAAAGTGCCCAAGTACTTGTTAAGTACCTAATTTTGTAGTTTTGCTCGGATTCTGTGAATCAAAAAGTGATTTTCATCAAGAGGTATGAATATGATTTTTTGTTGCTCTTTGATTTAGCAAGTTTTTCTATGGGAGCCTAATTTGCTTGTGTGTGCCCTGCAGCATCTACATGTACATGTACATGGCTGGTATGCTCCCTCGGTAGTGGAGAAGGTGCATACATTGTGCATGGGCAAGCCTGAATCCGATGACTGGGTAATATCTGTAAAGTGCTTAGACACATCAGAGAGATTATTAGATGTTATATAAGTACAGAATATTATTACGATTATTATTATGATTATTAATTCAACTGTATGTTAAGTAAATCGTATTCGGCATACCATTTTGTGTGAATGTTTTAAGTAGAGCCCACTCCCTTATTGTAGACAAGATATGAATGTTATCAAGTTACATGATTTGATAAAGTACATTGTCCTGTTGTCTAGCACAATATTCCAACTTGGATGAAATACAATGTACATGAGATCACAATCGCAAACATTACGGGTATACGGGTACATGTACTTCGAATTGTCCTTCAAGTATCCATTTTGTAACGTAATACTGAGTAATCAGTACTGCTGAATATTTATTGATGATCACTATCTTCTCAATCAATAATATTTGTTAATCATACCATTATGAGAAGGAGTACAGTCCTTGCTCACATGCTTACAACATGTGGGTAGAAAATGTAATAGAATACTGTGCAGTGAGATATTTTTCCTCCTTTTTTTATTCCAAAAGTGAGGTTTAATCTGACAAGAAATATGATTATGTTGATATTTCTGTCAAGATCTCTAGATAGTTTTTCAAAGCTTTTGAGCATCTCACTTTTAGAGCCAAAACTTTAGGATTTCATCTAATTTGTAGGGTCTGCTTTGTACATGTACGATTTGCTCTCTGCTCCTGCATATTTTTGTGACATGTTGACCTGCAATACATGGCTACAGGTGCTACAGTGTACCTTCTAGAGTAAATGTTGGAATGTACTTGTATGTATTTGTAAGGGGAATTCCCCACCATTGTGTATGATGACCTTTAAGGGTTAGACAGGAAATGTACCTACAATGTATTACCTACTATGTACATGTACAATATACATCCCAGGACAGGATGAGGAAACAGAGAGTTTATAGCTCAGGACAGGTACATATATGGAGATGCATGTTTAACCCATTCGTGACAGAGGTCCACATTTTGTGGTTTGGCCTATATCTTTTGATGCAAAGCCCTAAAAATCATACCAAATACATGAGCAGAAAGAGCAAAATACTCTACACAAACTGTGCCAGTCCTGGTTGCGTCAATATTTGTTGTTTGATGCTGAAATTTTTTTAAAGGAAAATAAGAATTAAAATCCTTAAATTGGCAATGTGATAGAAAGTTTAAAATCACTGTTTTCCCCTGCAAATTGGCAACTTTTTGACTTCTCATCATAGTTTCTGTCAATTTATATTCATTTCAGATACATGACGTTTTATAAGAAAAATGTAGCAATAAAATAAAAATGTTGGTATTGCCAATTTGAAGAATAAAAGCTGATCCAATTAGGCTTTAAGTAATTCCTGTCACGAATGGGCAAGTCCAAGGGCAAGTCCAATGGCAAGTCCAAGGTACGGTATTTAGCCATATGTACACTGTACATGTCTCATACATGTTTAGTACCAAGTGTCATGGAGTTCTGGGCACCGTTTCATGAAAGTTGTCAGCGCTGACAAGTTGTCATTCTCCGACAACTGCAGTAAAATCATTGGTTTTGATTGGCTGAGAAGCACTGGTCACTGACTGTTACTATAGTCATTGTCGGAGAATGACAACTTGTCAGTGCTGACAGCTTTCATGAAATAGTGCCCTGAACATGAAATGGCATAAAATGTGTTACATGTATGTGAATTCAGATTTGGTGTGCTTTTTGCTCGCTGTTAACTCGGTTCAATACCCAAATTTTGCATACAGGTACATGTACATGTACATGTTCATGTATGTGGGGAAAATGAAACTTTGAACTTGAACATTGGCTGCATGTAAATAACTAGCCCTTTTCACACTGTTGTACATGTATATTCACTTTGAGAACTGTATCCAAAATGCTGATTGTTTGCTAAAGTGACCCTCTTATAACAAAATTTTGTGAAAGTTTGCAAGTTTGATCAAATTGTTATACTATAATCTGGTCATTTTTATTAGAAGTGTGCCACTTAAGACTAGAACAGTGTTGGTTCTCATGGGGTCCTAGAATTCTGGTCAGTTTTACGATGTGTCAATGTTGACTAGACTCTAGCCGGTGCCTTTCTGATGTGGTATTATCTAGTCAAATCTGACTAGTTTGTTACTTATGCCTTTTTTGCTGGTAAACAATAAGATACTTGAAGTATAATAGAATCATAATTTCAGTTTTTGCATGATACTTCCTCTTTTAGTAGTGAAGTGTTCAGATTACATGTACAAAGTGAACTTCAGTGACCAGTATGCTTATCAATAGGATGAATTATGGGCAATTCCTTGTTGGAAAAACAGTCACCTTACTTCACATTTGTAGTAAAAACAATTACTTTGAAAGCCCTGAATAGCCAAATCTTTGAATTAAAAAAAGCTGAACAGCAAAGAATTCCACAATTGTAGTCTGTGTTAGTATAGTGCATGTTTGATTTTAAAAGATATGTTTGAAGTTTAAAATTGGCACTTTTTTTCTGGTAATTCCCTTACCGAGATGTTATACCACAATATCATGAATGTAAGAATAAAATTGTTGGAATAAAAGAGCTCACATGAAAGAATGGGCATATTTACAGAGTATTAAATGGTGAGAAGGGAGGCAGAATACAAAAGAGGCATAGAAAGTCTAAAAATGTTAGTAATAGAATTACACCCTTACCATGGAATTGCCCAGGTGCCCAGTATGAGGCAACATTGTGGTGTTCAGATATGGCGTGACATTGTGGCCCCACTTATGTTAACCCACTCGTGACAGAGGTCCACATTTTGTGGTTTGTCCTAATATCTTTTGATGCAAAGCCCTAAAAATCATACCAAATACATGAGCAGAAAGAGCAAAAAATTCTACACAAACTGTGCCCATTTTGGTTGCGTCAATATTCGTTGTTTGATGCTGAAATTTTTTTAAAGGAAAATAAGCATTAAAATCCCTTAATTGGCAATGTGATAGAAAGTTTCAAATCACTGTTTTCCCCAACAAATTGGCAACTTTATGACTTCTCATCATAATTTCTGTCAATTTATATTCATTTCAGATACATGATGTTTTATAAAAAAAATGTAGCAATAAAATAAAAATGTTGGTGTTGCCAATTTGAAGAATAAAAGCTGATCAAATTAGGCTTTAAATAATTCCTGTCACGAATGGGTTAATGAACGCGCGTTAACACGTTAACTCTCAAATGAAAGGAAACTTTGTCAAAACTTGCGCAGACAATCTAATGACAACATATTTTGTTAACTTTTTAGGACTTTGATTGTTGAACTTTTTTTTGCTGCCAGGCAGCAAAAAAATGTGTCCTGCCTCGGCAACATTTTTTTGTCGCCTCATAACACTTTGACTTGTACACCAAAATATTGCGGGACTTTTGTGGTGCCACAATTTCGCCTCGTATCTGAATACCCCTTCATATAACTGCATCTGCATCTGCAGCCTGGGTAGATGATGTAAACATTTTATTTTGAGAATATACTAAGCTACTATTATTGCTGTTGGTGGTGTCATCTTCATTGTCATCGTCATTATAATTATTATTTTTAATATGGTTCTCTACAGTACATAACACCCATGGTTCCAATACCATGCATACAGGATTTCAGACAAGGAAGAACCATGTGTGAAATAGCTGCACCAAGTGTGGCAAGAAGGGTGATGAAATATTGGAGTATATATTCCTAACAATAATGATAAATGCCACAGATTGATTTGTTTTTTGGCAATGTATTTATGCTATTATGCCATTGATAGACAACTCCTGCTCACCAAGAAGTATTTTTCATCCTTTTGCTATAGCATATACTGCTGCCACACCTAACTTTACGCATGATTCCTTAGCACTTCCGAAACTTCCGCGCTTTGCACAGAGGGGTAACCGTGGGTGGATTATTTTCTAGTGAGAACCCTGATTATTTATATCACTAATATTTCTGTCATTTTAATATATTATTACGTAATCATTTAAATAAATATTTTGTCTACACGTGTATTGGAAATCCCATATGACCTACATGTACATGTATACATACATGTACATTGCACATGTACGTGTGGTAAATCTGATGACGAAAATGATAAAACTACTGTATAATACCAATTATTTGTCTACTCGTACCCTTCTTCCATAGACCTATGGAAAGCTTGTTTACAACCTGACTGATTTGTTACCATGGTAGTAGACACCCACGGCATCATCTGAATGTACTGAGAAGATCAAATAGACAAACTCAATGTGTGTCTCTTTAATACAGGATGTCATTCATTTGGGGTCAAACTGGGCTGATGAGCCCCCTTTGCCAAAGTTTTTCAAATCTGTGATCATGACGATTTTAATAGAGAAAAAAAGTCTTAAAGTCTAGATATGTGAGCATGTATGTTCAACCATTTTTTATTAATACTATTCATATGTATTCAACCCCATTTGCAGCTGATAAGTTAGTTTGAATAAATAAAACGAAAAAAAAAATAGAACAAAAAACCTTTGTTCATATTCTCCTGCTTGGCATATGACAGTATACATTTACATGTATATCCCATAGCAGTACATTATCTTGTTTTATTGACACTTCAGCAGCAGGGTTCTCAATAGAAATAAATCCACACACGGTTCTTACTCTGCGCAAAGCGTGGAAGTTTCAGAAGTTTTACGGAATAACACCTAAAGTTAGGTGTGGTGGCAGTGTATGATATAGTAAAAGGATGAAAAATACTTCTTGGTAAGCAGGAGTTGTCTACTAAGGGCATAAAAGTAAAAATACATTGCCAAAAAGCAAAATAATCTGTGACATTTATCATTATTGTTAGGAATATATACTCCAATATTTTTTTACCCTTGTTGCCACGCATGGTGCAGCAATTTCACACATGGTTCTTCCTTGTCTGAAATCCTTTATGAATGGTATTGGAACCATGGGTATTATGTACTGGCGAGAACCATGCTCAGCAGTATCTTTCGATCCAGAATACTAGAAATAATACATGATCAGAAAGAGAAAAATTCACTTAAATTGTGAGCTCATTTCCAATCAAGTACATTTCCAATCAGTATTGTGCCATTCTTGATTAGAGCAATTCAATTGTACCTAATCATTAAAGCTCTCTATTAAAATGGGCAATGCATTATTATATAATTACTATTTTCATGTATAAACTGACAATTTTTCTGTGAAGTTTTGCATTTTCAATCACATTGGTTCATGTTATATACATGTCCATGTACATACATGTACGTAGGAGTGAAAAATATTGTTGAAAGCCAACTGATGTAGATTTTAAGAAATCTTTGTATTGCTATGGGATACTGTATACAGTTATAAATGTGCAGGTACATGTACATGTACAAAGTGATATTATGATTGATTCAATTCAAGATGTTTATTTTAATGTCTAGTCTGCAGGCACAGACCCTAATTGACACTTGATTTGAATATATTGCATCATGAGGGAAGCCTAGCAAGACTGTCTACTGGCCATGTCAATATAGTGTCAGTATGGCAGGGCTTAAATTAATCCAAGGCCACCAAGGCCATGGCCGTGGATGCCCTTTTGCTTGGCCACGATGCCCCTCTCATTGGCCTTGGAGATTGAATGTGCCCTTTCTAATTCTTCCTATTTATGCTGTAATATAAGAAAGGGCTCTACAGAAAAGTGGCCTTGCCCTAAAATTATTGAAATTTAAAGCCTGGTATGGTCCAGAGCAGCTATAGTACACGATCCCCATCGACCCCCTTTAGTCTCCTCCAATGTACTCAGACCTCTATAACGTGTTTCGACATACCGGGGTTTGTGTCTGCAAACTACATGTATCTAATGTCCCCTTGGCACTGTACATGTAGACCTGCCCACTCAGACACTCATTGATAGTTTACAAACAATCATTTCACGATGCTGCATGTTGAATATATGTCTGAACATCTTTATGTAGTTGTTCAGTTACTGTAGACTGTTAATAATACATGTAATGGATTATGAGAAAGTTAACAAAAGCGATTATCTGAAATTGTTATTTCAGAATACTCTTATTTCCTTATTGTGTCTAATACTGTTTACTTACATGTAAATCCTAAAATATCCAACGCCTTTTTTTCTTTCTTTCTTCCCCTTTGCAGGCTGACTCTGTTAAGTACTTCTTGGATGATATTGATCGAATAGGAAAAAGGGTAAGTTGAGAACTTGAATAATCATAATCCATAAATTAGTCTTGATTTTATGGATGTTTGCCAACACCCATTTACACATGTATATCACCACAAGGCATTTTTCCAGGCCATAGTGCGGAAAATGGCCTTCATATTTGTCTATTTAGGATTATGTGGTTTTAAGGAACATGAGATATTGCCAATTTTCTTGTCCATACTTTGCAGATATATTTTGGAAAAATCTGTATTGTTAACAGTTTATGTATCATGTGCCATTGTTTAAAGAGGTGGTAGTGAGACATTTTCAACATTATAAAAACAATCAAACTTACCACCACTATGAACATGACCGACAAAGAAAGTGGACAAAATAAACAACCTCTCATTCTACCCTTCACAATGGTTCTGGTAGTCAAAAGAACATCCCTTCACAGCTATTATGTGTAATCATTCGTTCCAGGTGAATATGCATGTTAAACCTGTTCCACATATTTTAGATAATAGCAGTGAAGGGATGTTCTTTTGACTACCAAAACCATTGTGAAGGATAGAATGAGGGGTTGTTTATTTTGTCCGCTTTCTTTGTACGTCATGTTCATAGTGCACCTTTGTGCACATTTGACTAATTCTTTGCAAATAAAACGCAAACATTATGTAAGTATTTTTGGTAATTAGCAGTCAAAAATCAGGTGTTTTAGTACTTTGTGAGCATCAGACTCTGAAAAGAAATGTTACGCGAGTCATTGCCAAGGTCCATTCTTCGACGTTATAGTTTGGACTTAAAGATCGTGAGCAAGGCCAGATCAGGCTAGGCCTAGCCGTACAATTTGCGTACAGTCAGAGAATGGACATTGTGTCACGGCAGGACTCCAGGGCTGCCAACACTCACGCATTGAGCATGAGACTCGCGCATTTCACCCATTTCTCACTCTCTTACGCTAATCATGAAATTTCTCACGCACGAATCTGAAATAACTAAATAATAATAAAAAATGATAGATTTCAATAAAATGGCGACAAACTCAAGAATTTATGAAGCACTGAAAAACTTGTGAAAGTTTTCCCGCCTTTTGTCGAAAGCCCTCGATCTCATTTCGACGCGAGCGCGTCTGTGTGTAAGATCTGATCCGCATCTAGCTAGCTGGTCTGACTTAACGTGCGTGGATGGCACTGCAGTATATGCTAAAATACTCTATAAAGTATGCACCAGATCACACAATTTCACCTTGAAAAATACAAAAGCTCCACACCGTGGGAGGGGGGAACGCCCCCCTCCCACTCCCTCACTTCGCTCAATCAGGCTTGGTCGCTTCGCTCTCTCGCACTTCGCTTCTCATATAATCTCACTCTCAACTATTATCCAATGTTGGCAGCCCTGGGACTCAAACTGTCAACCCTGTGATCTACAGTCTAACAATGTAAATGAAGTGAGGGGGTGGGAGAAGCAGTTTTAATTTTCAACAAAGGTTGAACTTATACTTAATTTTTATTAATTTTTTTATTCATTTAATTTTAGGCAATAGAAATTTTCTGACCTCAATATATCTTTGTCTACATTCCCTCAGCTTGTGAATTGTTTTGAAAAATTCTTAACCTGTTGAACATATCGGGCTGTGGTCTTTGGAAATTTATTATACTGAAATCAAATCTTAACAGGTTAAAATCAGAATTTGTTGAAATTTTGTATTTTGTACAAGATTGATAGCAAAATAGGATTTTGAGGAACCCTTTTAAATTTCGAGTACATTGTAGGATATTGAGGGTAGTGTTTGTTGTTTTTTATGCCTCCGCCCACCACAGGTGGTGCCGGAGGCATTATGTTTTCGGGTTGTCCTGTCCCTCCGTCCTTCTGTCCGTCCGTCTGTCCCGATTTTTCGTTACACAATATCTCAAGAATCGTTTGAGGTATGAACTTCAAACTTGTTCATAGTATGTATGACCATACATGTAGGAAGACGATCTAATTAGATTCTGGGGTATGTAGGTCAAAGGTTAAATCCACAATGGTCAAATATATGAAATTTCAGGATTTAGCCTGTTAACACAATATCTCAAGAACCGTTTGAGGTACATGTATGAACTTCGAACTTGGTCTTATATGTAGTACAATATTTATCACCATGGTATACATGTATGTGTAGATGATCTGATTAGGTTTTAGGCCATGTAGGTCAAGGTCATAGGGTCAGAAAAGAAGTTGAAATTATTTGCAAAAATGTGTTTCTATGATACCTTGGTCTACATGCATACATTCATATATGGCAGAGATAATTTTAGTCAAAGATGAGTGAATATTTTTCGGTGGAAGAGGTAATGGTAACTAATATGTGGCTTTATTGAGATGTGCATCACTTTAAAAATTGCGTGGGAGTCATAGGCATAATTTTCGACTGCATTTTTTTTCTTCTGAAGTGTGAAATCATATGGAGTTTTTACAGGTTTTCATGTCCTTATATTAGTTGGCCTCTATGTACCCATTATTCCTACATGTATGCAAATAGTTAGGACATTCCCTTTCAGCAGAAGCTTAATAGTAGAATATTGATTTGATTTGCAAAAATTACAAGTACATGTACAAATTTGTACTTTGTAATCGTATGGTGAATCAGTGGTATAAGTGTACATTTTGATTTTCCTCCATAATTAGTTCAGAGTGTTCATACATTAGCTCTGAACCAAATTTAATCAGAGATCAACTGCGAACAAGAAGACTGGTTCCTCTTTGGCTCTTGGTAAGGTCTAGGATTTACACGTAGGCAGAGTCTTTGGTCCAGAGTTGATATTTGATAGGTTTGATAAGAATTTGTCGCATACATGTAGTAATTGGAGATTGACAGGGTAGTAATTTCCGTGATACATGTCATTAAATCAAGTTGAACACTGTCTCTTAGGTGGTATCATTAATTCATAGAGTTAGAGGTACATGGTTTAATTCTTATGGTAGTGACTAATTTATCATCCCTTTTCTGTCCTTGTGAACATGCCATTAAAATGTCTTGTTTTTGGCCAAAGGGAATAAATGATCATTGATGCAGGACATGATACATTCATATACATTTTGGATAGAGCTCATCGTTCCAAAGTTGGCTGTTCTTTATAATGTCCCTGACCTTTAGTGATAGAAACAAGCCTTTTCTGCTTTTCTGTGAAGCTCACCGTGATGAATTCTTGGAGACACCTTTTTGATTTCCTTTCTTTTAAAAACTCCTTATTTTTGATCTCCTTCTTTTCAGGAATACTCACCAAGCCTGAATGATATCCTACACTCTCGCAAGGCCACCAAAGCCTTTCAAGAGCATGTTATCGACATCAGAAATGTGCCCTTCCGCTTTGTTGATGTTGGTGGCCAGCGCTCGCAACGACAGAAGTGGTTCCAGTGCTTCGAGAGTGTAACCTCCATCCTCTTCCTGGCATCATCCAGTGAGTTCGACCAGGTCCTTATGGAAGACCGCATCACCAACCGTCTCATAGAGTCATGCAACATCTTTGACACCATTGTCAACCACAAGTGCTTCGCCAATATTTCCATCATCCTCTTCCTTAACAAAACGGACTTGCTTGAGGAGAAGATCAAGCATGTTAGCATCAAGGACTACTTCCCCAACTTCCAGGGGGATCCCCACTCACTGAACGATGTTCAGAATTTCATCCTCAAGATGTTTGACGTCAGGCGCAGGGAACGTGGCAGCAAAGCACTCTTCCACTACTTCACAACAGCTGTGGACACTAACAACATCAGATATGTGTTTCAAGCAGTACGGGACACTATCCTCCAAGAGAACCTCAAGAGGTTGATGTTGCAGTGATGCAAATTCTCCTTTTCTTTCCTAGTGCCTAGTCCCGTACATACCCCTCCATGTTAGCTTGGTGGAGTTCACCTGGGAATTTTTATATGTTCATCCACAGAGGAGCTTGGAATTTGTCTTTGTCACAAAAAGGAGATTGGAACCTGATCGGAACAAAAGATGTCAATTAAATTGTAAATGCAGAAACAATTGACCAGCACTGATTGATCCATTTTAAGGATTACAACCGCTTTCAGATTTTCTTTTGCTCATCTTTATTTCTTATTTTTTCTTCATATTTTTTGCTGTTATATTAAATGTATATTCCAATTGTTTTATATTCTAGGGAAACAATTTGCAATTTGCTGTCTGCTTAAATGTGTTTGTGGAGTTAGGTCATTTGTGGCCAAGTCATGTCGGTGATCGGACCTCAAACTACCAAAGTCAAAAGATCATGCTGTGCACATGATATGATCAATGAACCATCATTTGATTTGTGTACAGTATGTGTCCCTGCAGAAAGAGGGATGTGCTACAGGTTGTCCTTTGACAGTTAGAAAGGTGTCAGTAGCACATACATGTACAGTATCAATCCATATTCAACCCCCTCTATGCAGGTCAGTCTTATCCACATTGACCTGTATAGAAATGGTCTGCTGAGAAGCAGACGGGTAACCCACTGTAAAATGACACAAATTAATGGAGTGGGAAAAAATATGGCTTTCAGCAGAGAAATTTCTTGTGTCTGCTTCCTAGAGAGCAGAGCCTGTCATAGTATTCCGTGTCATATTTCTTGTGCGTGCTTTCACGAACAAAATAAATAATTCAAGTTCCTTCCCCTTTGTTTTACATCTGCATGATTATACTGATGTACATGTAAATGTACATGGGTGTTGTCTTATTTGAATAGCAATATGCATGCATTATGTCTTATTTTCAAATAATGTTGTAACCCGCACCCGTTGCGGTACGGGTTAACCTGCCGGTATGCCCCCGATCACGGGCTGCGGGCCGGGCCGAGTTCATTCTCAAACCCGCAGACCGTCATACGAAAAAAGGGAGAAGTAACGACACATAATAAAAACTATTTCTAACGTAGTTCGTTTTAAAACATTACGGAGTTTAAATAATTAATTTTTGATCGTGCGTTCATTTTCTAGACATGACGGAGTTTAGATAATTTTTGCTTCTTACGTACGTTCGTTTTAAAACATTACGGAGTTTAAACAATTAATTTTCGATCGTGCGTTCATTTTCTAGACATGACGGAGTTTAGATAATTTTTGCTTCTTACGTACGTTCGTTTTAAAACATTACGGAGTTTAAATAATTAATTTTCGATCGTGCGTTCATTTTCTAGACATGACGGAGTTTAGATAATTTTTGCTTCTTACGTACGTTCGTTTTAAAACATTACGGAGTTTAAATAATTAATTTTCGATCGTGCGTTCATTTTCTAGACATGACGGCGTTTGAATAATTTTTGCTTCTTGCATACGTTCGTTTCAAAACATTAAAAAGTTTGAATAATAAATTTTTGATCGTGCGTTCATTTTCTAGACGTGACGCCGGAGGTATAATTAATTTTTGCTTCTAACGTACGTTCGTTTTTAAACATAATGGAGTTCGAATAATTTCTACTACTATCGTAAGTTTGTTTTTAGAGATGACGGAGTTTGAATAATTTTTTTGTTTCTAACGTGCGTTCATTTTCTAGACATGACGGAGTTTAGATAATTTTTGCTTCTATCGTACGTTCGTTTTTAAACATAATGGAGTTCGAATAATTTCTACTACTATCGTAAGTTTGTTTTTAGAGATGACGGAGTTTGAATAATTTTTTTGTTTCTAACGTGCGTTCATTTTCTAGACATGACGGAGTTTAGATAATTTTTGCTTCTATCGTACGTTCGTTTTTAAACATAATGGAGTTCGAATAATTTCTACTACTATCGTAAGTTTGTTTTTAGAGATGACGGAGTTTGAATAATTTTTTTGTTTCTAACGTGCGTTGATTTTCTAGACATGACGGAGTTAATAATTTTTGCTTCTAACGTACGTTCGTTTTAAAACATTACGGAGTTTAAATAATTAATTTTCGATCGTGCGTTCATTTTCTGGACATGACGGAGTTTAGATAATTTTTGCTTCTATCGTACGTTCGTTTTTAAACATTACGGAGTTTAAATAATTAATTTTCGATCGTGCGTTCATTTTTTAGACTCGACGGAGTTTGTATAATTTCTACTACTATCGTAAGTTTGTTTTTTTAACATGACGGAGTTTGAATAATTTCTATTTCTATCGTGCGTTCATTTTCTAGACATGATGGAGTTTGAACAATTCTTGCTTCTATCGTACGTTCTTTTTTAAACATAATGGAGTTTAAATAATTTCTACTACTATCGTAATTTTTTTTTTTTTATCTTTCCCAAGTTTATATAATTTCTGTTTCTAACGTGCGTTCATTTTCTAGACATAACGGAGTTTCAAAGAGTTTTGCTTCTATCGTACGTTCATTTCTAAACATAATGGAGTTTGAATAATTTTTGCTACTATTATAAGTTTGTTTTTAAAGATACCGGAGTTTGAATAATTTCTATTTCAACAACGAATCAAGATCGCGCATACCCGCGCTTCGCATGTTAAAGAAGAAAAAGTAAGTTAAAACAAAAAAACACGCATGTTTCCGACTTTTTATTTCAAACAAATAAAAATAATTCCGAATCCGAATCGGCAACGAAATTCGAAAAATAATTTTCATTTTTCAAAGATAAATTGACTTGCGGGTTAAAACCCGACGGGTCAGCGGGTCCCGCTTGCAAATTATTGGATTATACGGGACGGTACGGTTCGGGTTTTCACTTGCGGGTTACAACATTATTTTCAAACCAGTGATACTTGCATACATGCACATGTACGCGTAGGCGTTCACATGCTGATACTGCTTGAAATTGGTGCAGAATCTCATGATTTCATTGGAAATGTCAAGAACATGCTAATTCACAGACACCCCGGGAAGAATACCCTTGTAAAATCAGTCTCTCTGAGTTTAATTGGATTTGACTCTGCCAAACTTGTCCTGTATTCCACTCGCCCAATCTATACCGAGATGGCTGAAAATGGTTTTCTAATTGAATAGCTCTGGCAAATCACCTCCAGTGGACTCACATTTAGGGGAACGGATATCAATGTTTCGTTTTGAAGCCTGGGGCTTTTAAGATTGAAAAGGGACTTTGTGGGCCAGAGATGTAATTTTAAAGGGTAGTATCACTCATTCCAAAATGTCAGTTCTGTCAAACAAAGGCAAACAACTAGTTCTTCAAATCAGAATCAGTAAAGTGAACACATGCCTGGCCATCTACATGTAATTGTCTGTGACTGGCTGTATAACATTGCTCTTCCAAATGCTAGTTTGTCACAGATGATCATGGAAATCTTGAAATAAATCTACTCAGTATGTCTCAGTTGTATTGATCTATAAAAACAAACATGTTTTTATTCTTTTAGATCGATATTTCCAGATAATACTTTGGGAAATAAGGCGATCAAATTTTGTAAAATTTAGAATTATTCTGGCTTTGTCTTGTCTAAGTTTGTTATCAGTGTTTTACCCCATTTTACCCAGCTTAAAAATTATAATTATTCTAGGTCAGTTTTGACTACTTAATAATGCTGGCAATTGATTTATTTTTAGGTAAATGCCATGGTAATTTATGATTTATAGCACTATGCTCAAAACCCAACTAAATTTTAAATTTTCTTTTATATCGTCAAGTGCTATTCATACTCATATGAACATAAAATACAAAGCCAGCTGGTCATAAATCACCCAAACATCTTCAATGACGTCAACACTTGACTAGCACAACCGTAACTTGTAAGATAAAGGTTTTTTACAAAAGTCCTCGATGACACTGATACGTATATAATGCCAATAACTGAAAAATGTTGTCAATGGCGTCCATATGGGACGATGGGAAATATCCCGATGGCTTGAACTTAGACTTGCTGGTACAACCACAGTCAAGCAGCTACTTTACTTTATTCAAGTTAATTGAAGGTACATGTACATTGGTGGTAGATTACAGTATCATGTACCATACCAAACTGTCATTTTGTATTACTGTAATGTGAAGGTGTAATTTTCTATATATGCATGAGACTTTTTTTTTTTTGGCTGGGGGGAGGGGGGGAATTTTAAAATTGAATTATAGTTTTAACGCGTATGAAAAGAAATACCATTTTCAAAGGAACTGACATCAGACTGTCAACTGAATGAACCGAAATTGCATTTCCCCAAATGAAAAAGAATCAGTTGGTTTGCAATTGACGTAGAGTCGCTTGGGCAGTGTGACTAAGGTATTACATATCTGAATCATTGCAAACTACAGATATGAATAGAGCATTTCATCAACATTAACCTGTTGGCAACTGTATTCCCTGATTCCAATAGGTTTTAACCCATAGCAGTAAGGAGCTTTCTTGAGGTCTAAAGTAATCATCTTCGATCCCCAAATGGGCAACAATTCTTTTTTTCCACTCTTACATAGTTTGAAAAAAAATAATTATGGATATAACATGAACCAAAATGAATTATAATTGTAAAATTTAATGGGAATTCGCAAATTTGAACATGTAAATAGTGATTATGTATTATTCACTGCATTGCCAATTTAAAGAGTTTAATGATTAGTTACAAGTAAATGCTCTAATTCGAGAACACCACATCGTACTGCATTGGGAATGGACTCAAATTTTTCAGTGAATTTTTCTCTTTCTGTTCATGTATAATATGTACTGCCCAGCATTCTGGACCAGCAGATACTGCAAAAGGGTCTCCTAAAGGAGATGCTGTACCTCTGTGGGTTAATGCAGGGACCATCCTGTTCTTTTATGCAATCCCTTGATTCATTATGTAATTGTATTTCTGTAACTCTAGACATGTTTTTTTTTCTTCTTCTTCTTCTTTTAAAGTTAAGTAGCTGCTATATATAGTTTCATCATTTCTTGGAATAATGCACTTAAGCTACATGTATGCTGTGTTGAAAAAAGGGATGGATGTAGAAGAGTCTCCTCTCACCCCTTGAAATTGCTCATTTTGACTATGTCATGCATAGGAAATAGAAATGAAATTGTTCAAAGTGATAGTCCATAAACAGCTATGACAGCACTCTAATTTATGAACATATTCAGTTACAAGCGCAGTCATTGCCAAGCCTACAGATGCATGTTTATCAGATATGGTTAATTCAGCGGAACCTGCATGTATAAAGACCACTTAAAGTGTATGTCCACCCTAGAAATCTCACTGTTTCAATAAAAGGAGATAAATTTGAACAGCATTTTAAATAAGAAATGAGCAAAACTGGTCAAAGTATAAGAAAATTACACTCATTTACATTTTCTAGTAAACTACTCTCGGCTCTGCAGATTGGCTGATGACATCATATGCGAGCAGGTCTCCATTCACTTTGTACATGAAATTTCACATTTTCTCAATTTTCTTGGAAGTTACACATTTTCTAAGAGAAAATGAGAAATTTCATGTACAAAGCGAACGGAGACCTGCTCGCATGTAATGTCATCAGTGTTGCCAATTTGCAGAGCCGAGAGTAATTTACTAGAAAATGTAAATGAGTGTAATTTTCTTATTCTTTGACCAATTTTGCTCATTTCTTTTTTAAAATGCTGTTCCAATTTATCTCCTTTTATTGAAATAGTGAAACTTCTAGGGTGGACTTTCCCTTAAAGAGAGAAAAGAAAATGGTTGCTTTGGAGTAAGTGGTCTATTTTTTTGGGCAGGTGGTCTTAATATAAAGGATCCTGTACATTTAGTATTGGTTTTGAGCAGGGAAATTTTTTTTTTTTTTTTTTTTTCCGGGGCTACTTTTTGAGCCCACCCTCCCGAATTTTCTACATTGTATTACAGTTTATATTGGACCATATGAGAATTTCAGGGGCTCTTTTTTAGTTTTCCAGGGCACTTTTTGGTGTTTCGGGGGCGAATTCGCCCCGAGCCCCCGTGTATTTTTTCCCTGGTTTTGAGGAGGAACACTGTTCATAGGATATCAAAGATATGGTCTTTATATGTAGATGGTACCTAATATAGATTTCACTGTAATTGACTATAGTTATATTCATGTATGATCCACATATCTTTCCTCAAGGGAATTTCCAAAAATTGGCTACACTCTGTGTGAAAGGGAATATCATGAAGAAATAGGCATCGATGGTATGTACAGATATTTTCACTTGTGATGACACAAACTTTGTGACAGGATTTCCTTATCATGTGATAACACTCGATATGAAAACATATCTATTAAGTGCTATTTTGAATCGTCCAAATAACTGTTATATGTCAAGGTTTTCTCACCGTATATTGTTTTACCAGGCCAAATCAAAATATCCTTTTCAGTTGGAGGGGGGGGGGGGGGTTCACATATTTCACAAAGTTTGAGCCTTAATTTTGTATAAAGTTTAAATGATTGAATTTCACAATACTGACAATCAGAATCAAATTCATGGAAAAGTACATGTATTTTCTGGAATTTTAACCTATTTGTGACAGGAATTATTTAAAGCCTAGTTTAATCAGCTTTTATTCTTCAAATTGGCAACACCAACATTTTTATTTTATCGCTACATTTTTCTTATAAAACGTCATGTATTTGAAATGAATATAAATTGACAGAAATTATGATGAGAAGTAAAAAAGTTGCCAATTTGCAGGGGAAAGCGGTGATTTTAAACCTTCCATCACATTGCCAATTTAAGGATTTTAATGCTTATTTACCTTTAAAAAAATTTCAGCATCAAACAACAAATATTGATGCAACCAAAACGGGCACAGTTTGTGTAGAATTTTTTGCTCTTTCTGCTCATGTATTTGGTATGATTTTTAGGGCTTTGTATCAAAAGATATTAGGCCAAACCACAAAATGTGGACCTCTGTCACGAATGGGTTAATGGGGAAACCTGTTTATAAAGGATGACATGTTCTCATTCATACCTACTGTGAACTGACCTGTGTGTAAAGGTCACCTGTTTTTTGTCTTAAGATACATTATTTTAAAAATCCCTTTGGCAATGTTTCTCGTTGAAACCTGTATGAAACTTTTAAAGGGCACCTTTGAAATGAAAACCACCTATGTGTCTTTATAGATACTGGTGTTCTTATTTCTTCTGACATTTCTCACTGGTTATTAAATGTATTTTAGTGTAGTCCTTTTGCGAGGACCACCAGTCTATAAAGATGACCATTCTACTAGTTCATCATAGTGCACTCTTTAAATATTGAAAAGGTGAAGAAAGAAAAAAAAAACACCCTGAAAACAATGCCAAGACCCCATAATACGAAGCCTAGCTATTGATTGCACTATTGCGTGATTGGGGGTAGGATCAATTGATCGTGCATATGATAGATTGCAAGGTAACTACGTGTATGGGATGCAGGTCGGTCTCATCCCAATCCAGGGTCTAATCGATGTGAAGTCACCCACTAAGAACAGTGTAGAGTGATTACTCGTACATGTACATGTAATCTGCCACCTCTCGTGTCCAGACGGGTTGTCTGTCCCCTTTCGTTTGGAAGGTGCCGAAGAGTTCCCACATGTCGGGTTGAATATATCACAGGTAACAAGATTAGTGGTCTCGTATCCCCTCACCCCAAGATAGAATCAAACCATCCTGTTAAATTTGATTTCTTGCTGCTCTCTCCCTCTCTCTCTCTTCTCTCTCATACACACCCTCCCTCTCTCTGTCTCTGTCTTTCTCTTTCTCCACCACCCTATCTCTTTCACCCTCTTCCTCTCTCTCTCTCTATTTTTTTCTCCCCTCTCTCTCTCTCTCTCTCCCCCTCTCAGTGTGACCATCTTCAATCCCATAGATAAGCATCATCTTCTAGTAGTGACTTTGCACTTATGAACGGAACCGGTGTTCTCGTAAGATTTTGAAATGGAACCCCCCTTTCTTGCTCTCCATGTGGCCATCCTATTCACTCAACGAAGTTCAAAGTGAGAAAAAAAGAAAAGTCCATTTAAATCAAGTATCTCTGGGGAAAGATTTTGATGATTCCTTATTTTTTCTCTCAAATTTAGTACAAGTGTACTCTCTTGAAGGGTCACACTGACTGAGATGTACAAATGCTGCAATGAAGTATAGACTGTAGAATTAAAGACATTGGCTAACATTGTCATGATTTTAAAAAAATCTCATTTTGTTACTTAAAAATGGGATAAACATTAGGGTTATAGTGTAAAAATACCAGTCTGAAAGTTTCAGAGCATAATATCCACGGGAAATATTTTTAAATATTAGAAATGTGAACCAATGTTTGAAAAATATACGAGGGTCGGTTACATATGCTCAACGTAAGGAATGCGCATGCGCACATGACTCAACGGACCGCACTGTGTTTATTGACGTATCACGCGGCGGAAGGCAGGTAACGGTATTTTTGAATTCGTGCAAACGGTCCTCTTAGTTCAGTATCTCTCGAGACGAAAGCTAATAAAATCGCGGTTTGCGTCAAACTTACAGCTTTTCCTTCCAAATTATGGTTGGTTTGAGGGTTTTTGAGTACAAATACAAGTACTCATACACATGTTTCATCTTAGTTTGAGAATTATTTAAATCAGCTGCTCACAAAGTTAGCCAATGCCTTTAATGTTGCAGACCATAGAATAGATTTGACCATTTCTCTTCTCTCCATCTGCTGTGTGAAATGTTGAATGGAGAATTCATATCATGTTATTGAGAGTCATTCTTTCTTTTTTCTATTTGAATTTTCAAACACTTTCTCCTTGTCCTGTTTCTCTTTTACCCCCAATGATTCTATTTTCTTTGCAGGGTTTAATTGAAACACAATGATCATAAAATCCGACTGTGTAGTGTAGATAATATCGAAGTCAACCATTTCAGCCTGTATCTCATTGTGAAGTACTTAAGGAATTAACAGATAAATTCCTCAAAATTCCATCCTCCCTTTCTTGTCACCCCAAAGCTTCCTGTGATAAGCTATTGAATGAAGGCCCCTTTAATCCTATTTACTATAAGAAGCTCTTTTAATTCACTTCAAAATAGGTGTGCATTTTGTATTAACACAGTCATGAAATACTTTGCTAAGCTAACCAGTTAAACACAAGGCCATGGAAAAGAATTTGGTTTTTTTTTTTTTTGGGGGGGGGGGGGTGGGCAATCCAATCAAAACATTTACTCTAGGCTTTGCAAAATGACACAAGGACCATGATTTAAATGTTCTGGTTGACCGTGAAATCTGAAAGTGCATCGATTTTAGCATGTGATCACAGTGGCATAAATTTGCGAGCTATGACCTACAGTACATAGAGATCTACATGTGAATGTATTTTCAAGATAACATTGCTCAATTCTTTGCAGGCAAAAATGAAATTCGACCTAGAAATTAGGAGTTGGATACATGTCAGTGAAATAGATACATGTATGCTTATTCTGCTGCTATTTTTAATGCATGACCTCAGAGAGTTACAAGCCAATAAACATGTGCTGTATATTTTCATAGCCCTGCCCTATAGTTATTAAGTGAATGATGGTTGAGTTTGGAGTCAAAGACAGAGGTTAGAGGTCACCCATGACATGAGGCCAAAAGCGTTCACGGAAATAAGCAGTACAAGAACTATTGTGTATATTTGTTAATGGGAGTCTAAACTTCTTGGACTCCAAAGAATCATATTTTTGTTGCTGTTAATCTTACTGTATATGTACATGTAGTTATTTGAGCTGTAAAGATGTAGAAATTTGAGCCTACGATTATTAATATTTTGTACAGCCAACTATATATTTTTGCATAATGATTATTATATGATTCTAGCTGTGGCTGTAGTATGTAAGTGCGATGGTGGGTTTTGCTGATAAATCAAGTACATTTTGAAATGTAAAAAATCATGAAAGACAAGAAAATATCTACTGTATGTACATGTAGTTATACTTAGGCTTATAGACATTCAGTGTACATGGTTCTATGTATCTGTTCACTTGATGGAAAATATGAATATTTAAAAAAAAAAAAAAAAGAGGACATGGAAATATTTTTGATCCATGGAACAAATGAAAAGGAATAAATGATTCCACAGATGTTAGCATTAATAGTTTTGTCATATGGTGTTATTACCCAGCAAAATAAGCTCTGTTCAGATTCTTTGATAAAGTAATTTAAAAAAAAAAATGCCCAAAAGGAACAAAAGTCATGGAACAAAAGTCATGGAACAAAAGTCATGGAACCTGATACACAACCATGAGTAAAAAGCTGTGTTTTTTTTTTTTTTTTTTAACCAAAAGGGAAGAAATTCTCACATTTACAACAACCAGTTCCGAAAGAGCTCTCTTAATTAAACGATTGTTTGTCCTTGGCGCTGATAATTTGGTAGTGCTCTATACATTTATATGGCATATACACTTGCTTAATAGGACAGTAATATGCCCACATTAAGTGTTATTGAATCATGCAGTTGTTTTCTCTCAATCATTCATTTGAACAAGTTGCTATTACTAATTAAGTGACGCGTGTGTTCTGTCTGGAGAGATAGTTTTGAAACCTTGTCTGAAAGTAACCATCACAGTTTTGCCAGATCCTATTATTCTCCAGTGGACTAAGCTCTGTTCAGTGTATTTGCCAAGTAATTCCAATGCGAATACATGCATGCACATATACAATGGAAAACAGTGTCCACTTATTTCTCACAGGCCTACATGATTATTTTCATTCATTGTCAGGGCAGCCAATTGAAGACACCAGTGGCTTTTTCATGGGCAGCCATGCATTTTGATTTTGTAACAAAGCAAAGAGCAAACATGATCAAGAGAACAATACTGCTGAAGTAGTATCACAGAGTGCATAAATGCACGAGGATGTATGAAAAAATGTCTCCATTTTTCTTTTGTGTTCACCTCCTACCCAGTTGCCACTGTTTTATCTAAACAAGACAGCTGATTGATCACAAAGGCAGCCATATTTTGATCCATATCTTTTGTTCATGTGCTTCTACAGGTGTAGGTGCACTGTAATCTTTGCTCATCTTCTTTTTCTCTTTCTCCCATTTATTTTGAAAGCAATTTCCTGCATTTTAAAGCATATCCTAGCAAAGCATGGTAAAAATGTTGAAATGCTGCTACTTGTCCTGTACTCAAGTAATGTAACCATTTAACCCATAGCAGTACAGAGCTTTCTTGAGGTCTAAATTAATCATCTTCGTTCCTCAAATTGGCAACAAAAAATTATTTTTTCCATGCTTACATAAATTAAAAAAAATAAATGGATGTAACATGAAACAAAATGAATTATAATTATCAAATTTAATCAGAAATTGCTGATTTGAACACGAAATAGTGATTATGTATTATTTACTGTATTGCCAATTTACAGAGTTTAATGATTAGTTAAAATTAAACTGCTCTAATTCGAGAATGCCACAACATACAGCGTTGGGAATGGGCTCAAATTTTTCAGTGAATTTTTCTCTTTCTGCTCATGTATAATGTGTAATGCCCAGCATTCTGTACCAACAGATACTGCAAAAGTGTCTCCTAAAGGAGACGCTGTACCTCTATGGGTTAAAGCATATCCTAGCAAAGCATAGTAAAAATGTTGAAATGCTGCTACCTGTCCTGTACTCAAGTAATGTAACCATTAACTGCTTCTATTAGGTGTTAATAGTGCCGTGTATAGTTGCTGTGTAGTTAGTACATATTTAGACCCTTGTAGCAATGTGTTATGTATATTTAGTGAAATGCTGTTGTCGGTTTATGTAGACATGAATTTGTCTGTGTACATGTATATAGGTTATTACGAAAGTGAGCTTCAGAAATGTATGATGCACTGCTACAGGCGAACCTTCAGCTTATCAACTCATCAGCTTTTCTGCTGCTGCTGCTTCTTTTTTGTTTTGTTTTGTGTAAATCCTCTTATGCTTTATAAATTATTCTGTTGGAATACTTTGGATCAAACTTACTTCCATTAAGAGTGAGTTACTAACTGAGCATTTAAAAGCATGACTTTGTATTGGTCCATCACAGTACAGAACGACATCTTGTTTGTCAAATAACAAGTAAAATTTCCTATGGTATAAGCTCAGTTTTCATTAATTATACTTGGAGAAATAATTCTGAATAATATTTACACAGAGATGCCAACTGTTCCTCTTTTGCAATATGTTATACTGTTTTTATCAAAAATACTGCAGTTTTCATGGAAAATACTTTTTTTCCAAGAATTGTATTACTACACATGTCTACTGCATAAAAGGTGAAAATAATGTTTTTCCACCTAAAATACTTTATTCATTCCTCAAAAATATTGCACTGCTTTTTGCATGGTTGGCATGCCTGTTTACACTGTGTTCACATTCTCTTGAATTTCTTTGATAGGAACTGTTGTCATAATGGCATATTTGTGATAGTGTGAACAACCCTGTGTGATATATCTGCTTGTATGCATGTGCAGTGGAGATACAACCATTTCGCTAGCAAATTATTAATACAATGAAATAAAAGCCTCCTGCATCACTAGAAACAGTCAAACATGTTGATATACCGGGTGTCCCAGAAAAAGCGTAATGGTGGTTTTTCAGTACTTTACCTTAAAAAAGGTAGATAATCTTTTTACATCAGTGGGTAAAAGCATTTTCCACCAAAGAGAGTGATACCAAGATCATTGAATTTGGTGAAGTACCTTTCATTCTATGCCCATTTCTTATGATACACTAATTTTCCAATTTTTCATGTTTTTGCAACAGATGAGGGCAGAATTTTGTCGAGAATTGCCTTTAATATGGCATATTTTGTTATTGGCATGTATCAGTGGGCTTCGCTCAAACATAGTATTATGAAAGGCCATCCCGACGTAATTCTACTTTCATCGGTCTCCAAAAAGTTGAAAATGACTGTATTTTGAGAAACGGGCATAGAATCCGAATTACTTCATCAAATTCAATGATCTCTGAATCATTCTCTTCAATAGAGGAAGCTTTACTAAATACTGCAGAAAAATTACATGCTGTTTGAAGGTACAGTACTGAAAATCCACCGTTCTTCTTTTTCTGGGACACCTGGTATATGGTCATTGCGGTCAAGGGGGATGGACGACTCATCATCGGCAAGTAACCAGGAAGTGCATAGTACAAGTGTCTAGTACTAGGAAAGTATCTTTTATGAAAGTAATGATCATTGTGTTGTTAAGACATTAATGTTTATAAGCTCATTTTTGTGAACATGCTTTCGAATACACAAAGAGTTGTTGACATTTGCACATCATGTGAAAGAAAGTCTGCTGAAAAATTTGTAAAGGAGACTATGAAAACCGAGCAAGTTAAATCTTACCTTACTTGTTCAAATGGTTTTTGCTGCATCTTCATTCTGTACAAATGAATGTAATTTTGTGATATATTTAGTAAGCAAACACATGTAAGAAGTGAGGAAAATGCCCCAGTAATGATTTCAGTTATCCCCGTACTTGAGTTTTGTTACAGAATTATGGTAATTTTTATAGAATGAATGGGCTTAACACCAAGCACTCAATAAATCAGTGGACTAAACTCTATGCATTTAGTCAATATTTACCCCAGACCAGAGTTAGTATGGCTTTAAGAATATTGTCCATGAGCATTCTATGTGGACATATCCTTGAAATGTGCTAAATCTGATTCTTCCTACCTTATCTCTCTTTTTCCACTCCATTACGCCCATTCATTCTCCCCCGGTATTGCGGGCTGCCCTGCAAAACTTGTCCGCACAATAAATCTTGTCAAACGCAGGTGCTCATATTTCTGGCCATAGTTAATCGAAGGGCATTCCATATTGATTTGCCCATACCCTGCATCGGATCTCAACATAGTGCAGTTTGTTGGAGCGCAATTCCACGACCATTTCTATTGAGGTAGTTGATGTGCAACAGCATGGGTAATTTGAAGCATTTTACAGGAATGGGATGTTTCCACATCCTGGTTCAGGGTAAAAAATACTTATGTTGCCACGAGAGCTATTCTCTTTAAGAAATCGCTCCAGAGAACAACTTAACACAAGCTATATCTAGCACCAAGGTAACTATGTTGAATTCAAATTGCTGATATCAAAATTTTCTCCTTGAGATTATGCATTATTGAGTATCAGTATAATGCGTTAATATGTGCGTTGTTTAAAGAAATGCTATTTCTGCTGCTCCTAGATCATGATTCACAAATTCATTGCTAATTTTTGGAGCGGAGGTGAGGGCAACTCCGAAGAAAGTGGTCACCCCCCAAAATTTGGTTTTAAGGATGTAAGGGACTTATTTGAGCTCTGAAGAGGGCTAAAAGGCACATCGCCCTGTCCTGGCTTGATATTCAGGATCTTCCAGTCCTTTGCTGCGGGTATAACATAGAGTCCCCATTTTTCCCTTTTCTAAAATGCAAATTCCATGTTCTTCGGTGTTTTAAACATCAAATTCTGTGTTCTTCGGTACAAAACATATGAAAAAGCATTTGTAAATAGTAAAAATCTTAGAAAAACGTAAGTAACTCTAATATACACGCACTGCAGTATGCAGATAAAGCTTGACCATGTTGGCGAACACACACTAAACACTGCAAACAGGTTTGATCCAGACTTTCCATTGACACACAGTTTTGTGTTATTGGATTTTGCTTCGTTTTTCATGATTTTCACTGTATTTTTCACAAAAAATCTTTGGCCTGAAAAATGGCGTTTTCCGTGAAATTCCGTGAATTCCGTGAAATTTTTCCATTTTCCGTATCGCGGAAAACTGGGGACTTTAGTATAACATCAATTGAACTAATCATATCAGAACTAGAAAAGGGAAATAAATACTGTATGAATTTTAAATTGCTCGTATTGTTATCCTTTGGAGAGTAGTGTGCTGTATTCCGGTGTTCTACCTTCTACAAAACATTTACAAATTACACACTTGATAGGACAAATCTGAATTTATTCAGTAAGGTTTTAGTTCATGTGTAATTTCATTCCGTTATTAGATGTGTAAATTTGATTTCATTGAATTGAAAGATACTATTTCTCAATACTCGATATGTAAATTCGTTTTTTTTTCTTTTGTTCTGTAATTTCTTGTCAAGAAATGTTCTTCCTTTTTTCCATTGCTTTATGTCATGTCCTTCTGCCCTTTATGCAAATTCAAATGGGAAAACTTTCTCATATTTATTCTTTCAGTTTACAATTCATTTTTTTTATCTGATGACTTCCTTCTCAATGGTATTTATTAGATTTATATTCACTTTGCAAAACTACATTTTAGAGGGAAAGGATCACGATTCGCTTTATGGTGTATCTTCCAATTATCTTTTGAATATTGCTTTTATTTTTTATTCCAAAAATTCCTTGTTTGCCCTGTTTGAAACTTTGAGACACTTCAGGCTGGTAATACATGTGTATATGTGTGTAGCTTGCTGTGAAGACCTGTATTAGTTGTTTTGAAAGGGGGTAACTGGAAAAGCAGTCAGCCACTTTGCTAGCATTAAGGTAATTATTTTCATATGTTAAAATCTTTTATGATTTTGTTGCTTGTGTAGGGACTGGAATAAAGGTTTTTGTTGAAAGAATTTGGTGTTACTGGCTATTATGTCAGTCCTGTTTTACCGTAGTAGTTACTGGAACCAATCAATTTGCTGCACCGCTTAGAAGTTAACTTGCTCATACTTGTATTTTGACACATATGAGGTATTTGTTTTCAAGTATATGTTTGAAAAGAAAGAAGAAATTCATAATAGAAAAAGGATCATTGTAAAAGCTGAAATTGCATTCAATTTTTATACTTGCTATGTAAGATATAAGAGTAAATACTTAAAATTCAGTGAAATAAGTTGCTAACTTTCTTTGTTGTTTAAAACATTCATAATTGTACATAAGACGCTGTCATTTTGAAGTGTATGGAAATGAAGAAGTATGTTCATTACATGTATGTTTCTAATATGGAAATTCAGTGCCAGATTTGATCATGTTTATATTACACAGAATACATTTATACTTAATTGTACTATTCATTTCTTGAATCATCATCTCTTGAGTTTGTTTTATATATAAATATATATATTATTGTATACAGAAACCGTATGTTTACATTTCTATGCAAGCTTGTAATTCGGAAATCCTGCATCGGGGAAATGTCAAAACAGAACAAGGTTGTTGCTTGCGTAGAATACATCACTTTGGCGGGCTTATCAGAAATTTTCCTCCTTTTGTGAGGCAAGAAGCAATGGATGTTTATTATTTTGATGGATGAACATGTGTTTTTAATCTCTTATTATCAGTACATAAGTAGAGTGTCTTTGTATGTATATGTAAGTGTAATATCTTAGAGCAACTATTGTAGAACTGTATTTAGAGTTGAGCACAGGGCACTGGGTATACACCTCAAGCTCTGTTAGTTTTACTGTAGTGAATTAGCCGTTTACTGAAATCTACTTCTTCTCAAGGTAGTAAATGATATGAAGGCTTTGTGGTAGTGGTCTTGTCTTTTTTTGTAGGAAGACATCATTTTTCTGGGCTGTCTCCATGTCTTTGCAGATAAACTTTTAAATACAGAGAAAAAGTTTTAAGAAATGATTAAAACTAAGACTTGGGTAATGGTGAATGTGCCGGTGTCTACTGTGTTTGATGTTATTGTTCTTGGACTAAGAGAAGTGTTGATCTTGATGCGACAGTGGTTGTGCAACATGTGCTCCTGCAAAAATTACTTCACCTTAAGGCTTGTTAAGATATGACACGACAACCCCCGCAACAAACACCTGGGTACCGTTGCATGAAACTTGCTATTATAGTAACTTTGCCATCAATGGTAAGTTTCATGGAATACTGGATTTTGATTGGCTGTTGAGCAACGTTACCATGGTAGTTACCATTGATGGCAAAGTTACTACCGGTATAACAGCAAATTTTTATGCAACGGCACCCAGAGGTTTTTTATGTAGTGAGTGAATGGGATATGAGGCGGCCAAAGAAAAAAACCCACCAAGGCAAGAGGCCTATTTTTTGCCTCCCAGCAGCAAAAAGCTGTGGTCTAATCAAATTCTGAAATAGTTCAAAATATGATGTCATGAGTTTGTTTGCGCAACTTTTGACAAAAATCTCTTTGATTTGAGTGTTGATGTATTAACACGCATTCATTAACGTAAGTAGTGTGGTTTGCCACACCTTATCCAGACCTGCCAACCCTGCAAGTCAAGAAATAAGAACAAATAATAAAGAAACTCTCAAAATAAGGGGCATTCCTGAGTTTCCTATACATTATTATAAAACCAACAGAAATAGGGACATAGGGTCATCAAGGATGAGAAGTGCTCTTTCCCGATCTCCCAAATAGGGAATTTCCCTATTAAATAGGGACAGTTGGCAGGTTACATATATGAACACTAAAAAAAAACAACAAAAAAACAAAAAAACAAAAACAAAAAAAACGCGGGGGTTTATCGAATCATATCTGAACAAGCCTTCATTCTACAGAATATCTAACTTAACCGGGAAAAGATTAATCTAACCTAGACCATTGATGTAAACTGAAGTACCTAGTACCTAGCCCCAAACCCAATAATAACCCTAACCTTACATCTCTGATGGAACGAAGCCTTGAAAAATTATCCTTGGAGTAAATGTTGGAGCACACTGAAGATATTTGCCATGAATAGAGAGTGACTGGAAAGCCAGGGCACCATTTCATGAAAGTTGTCAGCACTGACAAGTTGTCATTCCCTGACAATTTCAGTAAAATCTTTGGTTTGATTGGCTTAGAAGCACTGGTCACTGACTGTTCCTATGGTAATTGTCAGAGAATGACAACTTTGTCAGTGCTGGCAACTTTCATGAAAAGGTGCCCTGGCTGTTGGATTTGTTCAAGTAAGAAATATGAAACACATATCGATAAACGTTTGAGAAAAATCTGACATTTGATTCCAGTATTTGTATAGTTGTATAACTCTTATTTTTCATACTGTAGTCAGAGTTATGTTGGGCTTACTATTCAACAGGTTAAGTGTATAGGGTTCCAGCTTTATGGTCATTTGAATACTAACTTTTGCAGCTTGTGGTTTCCCCTTCCAGAAGCTTTCTATTTATTTAGCCAGAAAAAAAAAAAACAGATCAAACTCCGTTTTCCTCCTTAAAAACTCTATAATTTTTTCATATCCACTTGGAAAAGATGTACCGCTATATTGGACACATATTGTGCGATTTCCCCTTCTGCGCTATACATCTGGGGGGGGGGGGTCACAAAGAGTTAAAATTAATCTTAGAATAGATCCTATCAGTTTTAAGTAACTTAAAATTCATGATGAAACAGGATATCAGGAATCAATTTTAAGCTGTACAAAGGCACATTACATCAATCCCCTCTAAAAATCTATCCTAAATCTTAAATCAATTTAATCTTTGTGAAACATCCCCCCCCCCCCTGACAAAAGGAGTGATTTTTTTTTTAAGTTAATTTTTTTAAAAATGAATTTCTTGAAATATTTTAATGGAAGCCCCTAAGGAAACTTAAGAAATTATACTCTTGCAAAAATAAAAGCTTGTTTAGTTAACCCATTCGTGACAGAGGTCTACATTTTGTGGTTTGGCCTAATATCTTTTGATGCAAAGCCCTAAAAATCATACCAAATACATGAGCAGAAAGAGCAAAATATTCTACACAAACTGTGCGCATTTTGGTTGTGTCAATATTTGTTGTTTGATGCTGAAAATTTTTAAAAGGAAAATAAGCATTAAAATCCTTAAATTGGCAATGTGATAGAAAGTTTAAAATCACCATTTTCCCCTGCAAATTGGCAACTTTTTGACTTATCACCATTTCTGTCAATTTATATTCATTTCAGATACAATGACATTTTATAAGAAAAATGTAGCAATAAAATAAAAATGTTGGTGTTGCCAATTTGAAGAATAGAAGCTGATCAAATTAGGCTTTAAATAATTCCTGTCATGAATGGGTTAACAAAACTTTGTTTTTATTGTAATGCAGACACATGGTTTGACTAAATCTGTTTAGTCATAATATGATCCATGGGCACACTGCAATAGAATATGCACATGTTATGTTGGCCTTACTCTGTGCATACCTGGCATAGATCCAGTTCTGGCTTCGGTCTTTTGTAGGACAAAGAAATTGGAAAATACATGTATACTATCAGTAGTCTTGGAAGTCAAAATGGTTCAAGGGAACTTTAGGAGGAAATTTAAGAAACATGAAGGAACAACAGAACACAAGAGGTAATTTCCTCGGTCCGGAGGAGTTTGTTATTAACAAGGTTCCCCCGTACAGTACTTTCCCAGACCTCTCAAACTTTTAATGAAAAAGTACATCCTTCATACATATCGTATTCCAATATTTACACTTTGCTCTTTTCAATTTGGACACACAGTTTTGAAGTCCTCGGTCGGTATTCAATTCAACTTCAGCCATAATTTTAAGTATTTTACTCCATTTTCTGCTAGAGGAAAATATTTTGCCAACTTCGGTATTCCACTGAATCTTTGAGCAAAGTATTTCACCCTAAATCTAGACAACCACCTAGTAGACTTAAGCAAATACTTTGCAAGTCCGATAGGCTGGAACATTTATAAAACATGCAGTCACATGCTGCGCACAAAATTTTATAACCGTTCATACGCCTTTATTGCTCGTTATTTGTGATAGACTTTATGACGTCACAGTGATTATAAGTATTTTGCCAAAGTAAAATAAAGTGATCTGAATATGAGTCGAGCATTTTACTTAGCCAAGTAAAATGCCAAGTAATTTGCTTACTCAATCGGTGTATCGAAATGAATACCGGCCCTGGTCAATAGCCTGAAGATACCTCTCTGACATACCTCATACACACCAACTGACATTTAAGGTGCTTTCACACATGATGCGACAGTGTGGTAACACGCTGTGTCACCACACTTTTTTGTGTACAAGCCTATGTGGTATAGGGCGACAAAAGAATGTCGGCGAGGCAGGACACACTTTTGTTTGCTGCCTAGATAAAAAAAAGATGCGCACCAATCAAATTTCTAAAAAGTTAGCGCAAAAATTGTTGCCAAGAGATTGCTTGTGCAAATTTTGACAATATGCTCCCTTGTTGAGGTTGACGTGTTAATGCGAGTTCACACAAATCTTCTTTTTTTTCTCAGATTTTTCTTCAATGGCAATACTGACTTCTGGTGATAATGGAATGAAAATTTAACTCTGCCAAATTCAAATAAAATTTACACGAGACCATACAGACCCCATAAAAAAAAGAAGAAATTTGTAAATTAGTAGGCCATCCATAAATATTGCAATCCTGAAATATAAATGAGAACTGAACCTTTATCAAGGTTATACTAGTAATAGGTCATATTAGTACTCAGCTGGGTCCCTCTATCAATACAATTTATCCATGTTTGTTTGTTTATTCTCACAGCTAAATCTGTACATTCTATATTTGATAACATTAGGAAGGACTTTTCGACCATTTCTCATAAAGCAAGGCCATTTTTTTCTTTCTTCCCTTCTTTTCCACCAGAACTCAAGGCTACCTCTAACCTTTATTCCCCAGTGTTGTCACTCTGTATTGACTTCGTGTACACATGATCGTTCGAAATTTCGTGTCTTTTTTTTTTAGCATGTTTGCGAACAAGAAATGTTCCAAATTACGAAAAAAAAAGGGTTGTTTTCATGAGCTTGTTCTCGAAATTGACAAAAAGGATGTTTTTGAGCTTGCAGACCTCTACTCGAAATTGAAAATAAAAGGGTGTTTTTTTTTTTTTCTGGTCCTTGTTTGCAAAAAGTGTACTTGGTATGCGAAAAATAGGGGTGCTTTTTAAAGGCCAATTTATACCCGTTTTGTGCCAAGTAGGGGTAAAAATGGCTGAAAATGTACTTGAAACGAAACAGGGGACAAATTCTGGGTTGCCGAACGATCATGGTTCCACCTTTGAATACAGAGTGACAACACTGGGCATTATTCTCTCCTCATTCATTCCCTCTTGCACACTTTTTCACAATCACCTTCTACTCGGTCCAGCTCAAAATCACATCCAAAGAATAAACTCTAAAGGCAAGTTCAATCATTTTTCTTTTTTTTTACTTGCTTTTTCACTTGATGCATACTTCATTACATTTCCAAAACATTTGACTTGAAGTGTACACAGATTGGTGGAAATTTTGTTGGAATGATATCTGTTCCAAAAAGAAGCCTTCATAAAGCAGAGATCTCAAGAACGAAAAAGGCTAAAATCAACTGAATCAGAATGAATGAAGTAGATCTTGCATTGCTAGTGTTCTTTTTTTGTGTTTTTTTGTGTTTTTTTTTCCCCTCCATCTACACTAGATGGACGATCTCTTTGCTTTGCAAAGGAATGGCGATCCACCTATACCAGGTGGATACATAAAGCCCTGATAATCAAAGGCTGTAACTTTCCCCCTAGCTCCCTCCCTAGTGGTGTCATTCAGGAGGGGGGTTAGAAAGGGGGTGACTTAGGCTTCCATCTTGGCTTTAGGCTGTCCCTTGATATGGGTCTTGGCCAGATGGTCGGTGAACTCCTGATATGGAGACCTGCTGAAGACGGTCTCCTTCCACATGTCAGGGGTCAGGTAGCTGTATGTCTTGGAGATGGCCTGGAAGGTAGCCTTGGCTGTAGAGGTAAGATAACAAAGAGTATGTATGCATTAGCAACATATGGCTAAAACACTTTGTGATGTAAAAATTTCTTTGAATAGACTTAACAAGAAACTAGATGAATCCTCGACCATGCGCGGTCGAAATTTATGCCTCCGCCAATACCAGATAGAAAATATATGGCACATTCATGTTGATTTATTTTCATTTCTAAAATCACATCTTTGACTTTGACCTTTGACCTTGTGACCCCCAACTCTGAGACCATTGCTCTTTCCATATGCTTACATGAGCCAAGTTTGCAGTTGAACCGTCAGAGTTGTTGATTTATCGCAAGAACAAGCAAGTTTCATATATATGACCTCTATGACCTTTGACCTTTGACCTTGAGACTCCAAATTCTAATCAGATCAGTGTCCCACCCACATGCATACATGAGCCAAGTCTGAAGTTGATTTGTCAAATGGTTGTGTAGTTATTGCAAGAACGGACCATTTCTATGCAAATAATGACCTCTATGACCTTTGACCTTAGACCTTGAGACCCCCAAATCTAATCAGATCATTGTCCCTCCCATATGCATACATGAGCCAATTTTGAAGTTGATACGTCAAATGGTTCTTAAGTTATCGCGAGAAAGAAAACGGGACGGACGGACGGACGACCCCAAAAAATATTGCCTCCGACACCCAGCGGATGGGTGGAGGCATAAAAAAAGATTGCAACTAAGAGCTGATCTAGCCAGAAATGATGCAAAAGCCTGATTTTGGTTTCCTTACCAAAGTTGCCCAGGGTAGCGGTCTGTCCGCAGGCGCTGGTGTAGCAGTCCTCGATACCAGCCATCTGGAGTAGCTTCTTGGGTACTGGGGCACTGACGATACCGGTACCACGGGGTGCTGGGATCAAACGCACCAATACACTGCCGCATTTGCCTGTAACCTGGTACAGCAAAATCACAAAGGTATTACACAATGATAAAATATTTCAAGCTGGACATTCCACTCAATGTTTCAAATGCTTGTACTTGGAAGATCTACAAAATACTAGTACTGAATTTCACTATACCACATGCCTTTTTTTGAAGGGGGGGGGGGGGGGGAGGGCCCCATTTCATAAAACTTGTTATCAATAACAACTGTCACATTTCTATGAAAAATTTCAGCCAATCAGATGCAAGGATTTCTGTAGCTTATAAGTCATTGCAACTTGTTATTGATAACAAGTTTTATGAAAGGGGTATTTCCAACAGAGTATTTCCAAGAGGAATATGATTTTTTAAAGCTAATCCAATTTAGGCTACAGTACAATATATTTCAGTGTGCGTGTTCTCTCTCTCTCTCTTTCTCAAATTGTGCAAAAATGATTTTCCCACTTAGAGACTTGGAGCGAAGTTGCATTCGTTCTCGAAAGGCAACCCTTCAGAAGATATTTTACACCTTCCCAACATGGCTCCGTGTCCTTGACAAGCAGATTTAGCAGTTTTCATTATGGCAAAATAATCATTCATGTTTTTAACTATGATTACTCTCTTACTGTTTTAGCTCCTTGATTTCTTCCATTTGTACCCAACATTCATACTTTGTGGAAAAAAAAAGTGTGCACCTCATCCTCCCCCCAAATCTAAAAAGGTTTCAACACTGTGCAATTGTATGAATGCAGTTTTTCCTATAGACCTTCCTCTTCTTGTCAACTACAATATTTTCACATTTGGGGGCTATTATCAGCAGTTCAGTACAATTTTGACTCTACCTATTAGGAACTTGGCTTTCCCATTTGTTTAACACACTTTAAGAGTAACTGCCCTGCTGCCAATCACTCTAGTCAAAGTCGCAGCTACTTTTCTGGATCAAACACTACACCTAACCCCACAACACGTAACCATAAGAAAAGACCTTGTCCCACTGTCAAAGCAAAATAATAAGAGATCATGCTTTCTGAGAAAATGTTGCATCATTGTCCAACTTACCTTGCAGGGTACAGTGTGAGGCTTGCCGATCTTGTTGCCCCAATATCCTCGCCTGACAGGGATGATCGAGAGTTTGGCCAGGATGATGGCCCCTCGGATAGCTGTGGCTACTTCCTTGGAGCACTTCACTCCCAGACCGATGTGGCCATTGTGGTCACCAATAGCTACAAAGGCCTGCAAGGAAAGACAAATATACATGGCAGAGTTTCTGTGTGAGCACTGGCTACCTGCTGTCCACTACATGAAGATTTCTGCCATCTGGCCAATGTTAAAATGTCTTTACTACTTCAACTGCAATTATGCAAAGTTCAGTTTTGTTCACATGTTTTCTTTTTAAACATACAAAATCAAAGAAAATTCATTTACAAATTCAAATAAACATCAGCATGAACCTTCCATAATTTTCTTTCCACTGATATCAATTCCAAACACAGCATTTCACAGACAACGCAAATGACTTTACTCACTGAAATTCGTTTTCCCCTATAAGCTCTAATAATAAATTCCTCAGTGAAAATGTGAATCAAAAGGAGATTTCATCTGAAATTATAGTCTGTATCATTTACAATCTGTTAATCCACTCCAGTCAGAAGGGCAATTCACTTTGTAGAAATTGAATTAACCTACTTCTGACTCTCATCAGCTAGATGCATTCAGCATTTTTCCTCATTATGTCTCGGTCACACCTTTGAGTGTATTGCTGCAGAAGTATTGCTGCGCTTTCAGCATGTAGCCGTACCAAGCAATACGCGGCAAATCTGAAGGTAGCAGTCACCATGGTTCTCGCCAGTACATAACACCCATGGTTCCAATACCATGCGTAAAGGATATCAGACAAGGAAGAACCATGTGTGAAATTGCTGCACCATGCGTGGCAACAAGGGTAAAAAAAATATTGGAGTATATATTCCTAACAATAATGATAAGTGTCACAAAATGTTTTGCTTTTTGGCAATGTATTTTTACTATAATGCCATTAGTAGACAACTCCTGCTTACCAAGAAGTATTTTCATCCTTTTACTATAGCATATACTGCTGCCACACCTAACTTTAGGTGTTATTCCGTAAAACTTCCGGAAATTACGCGCTTTGCGCAGAGGAGGAACCACGTGTGGATTTTTTTCTGAGAACCCTGGCAGTCACACTATTGTGTATCTAGCTCTTAGTTAGCTTGTACAAAGCGAATGATGTACGAGCTAGACTAGCAGTGTATTAAGCAGCCAAGGCAATGGTTCTTCCTGCTGCGAGTGGTGTGCGAGCAACAACGCAACAGTACATGCTATCATGCAAACGACGAACTTAAGCAAGGTAAATCATCCAGGAAACGTAGCCATATGCAGTGACAAGCGCTCCAAAAAAGAGGTGATTTGACTCTGCGACTGCTTGCGACAGTTTAGAAAAATTCATGACTGGCAAGCGACTAGCACACCACAGGCCTATGCGCTAAGTCTGCGTATTGGGTACGTAGTGACCATATTTCATTGCACTTTACTGGGTATGACCTCCTTATGTCTGTATTCGGGCAATAGGCAACCAAATATGCAAAGGTGTGACCGAGGCATTGAAGATCATATTAAACTGAGAGTTGTACCTTGAACCTGGTGCGCTGTCCGGCACGGGTCTGCTTCTGAACTGGCATGATCTTGAGAACCTCATCCTTGAGGGCAGGGCCAAGGAAGAAGTCGATGATCTCAAATTCCTTGATGGGCAGAGAGAACAGGTAGATCTCTTCCAGTTCCTTGATCTTCAGGTCTGTGGGATAAGGGAGGGAGGAGGTTGGTTAGCATAGGAAGAGATGTGGATTCTTACTATGATCAAATTCTTCACTTTCTTATGAATACACCCCTCCCCCTTCTTTGAACCTATTCAGTTTTTTACAATTTATGTCATCACCTACCATATACAGTTTAGTATATATCTAATGCTTTATATCAAACAAAGAATCCTATATGGGCTTCAATCAGACAAAATATCAAATATTTTTATGTCAGTTTATTTTCACCATTCCATAACAGAATTCATTTCAAGATACATCCCACTGCATATGGGACATACCTTGAACATACTGTACATAAGGAATATGACTACAACTTACCCTTGACCAACCTGCCAAGCTTGGTGACTGGTTGCCATTCCTTGTCCTCTGGCTTGCCCCTTCCACGGCCTCGTCCACGGCCACGTCCACGACCCCTGCCCCTGCCTCGGCCGCCTGATCCGAAGCCACCACGGAAACCTCCTCTACCACCGGCTGGTCCTGCGTCTGGTGCTGAGTCCGCCATTGCTACGAAGTAATGAGAGACAGAATTATTAATAGGTTCTATTAAACGCACATGCTCTGGCAACAATTTCTGCACAAAAACATGTATTCAGCGTTTTCACTACAGTGGTCGGACCTTCCACTACTCTAAAATTCTGACCAGCACTCAATGCGGTATCACACCCACCCACCCGCTAGACACTAATTTTCCCACTGACAAGTAAAAAATAATTTTGATCAATTAACATGCAACTGTTGTTTTAAGACTGCAGATTTCAATGGAAAAATCTAAGTACGCATGAGCAATTTACATGAAAGTGCGAGGAGAATTTTACAGCTAACAGTAAGTTCCCTCCTAAATACAAATGTCCGCAATGTTCGCCTGCACCCAGCATTGAGTCACAACACACTTCCTCGCCTGGACTGCAGGCCAGGGTGTTGCAATCAGCTGTTTGGGTTTGGAGACAACTTGCCGGCAAGTATGGTCGGGGTCCTAAAGCTACATGTATACAACATACAAATCATATAGACGCACAATGCAAAGCGTTCAAATAGGCTAAAATACACACGCAATACACACAGTCAATATCAATGTCAATGTCAAGATTTGCATTCATAAATGTCCGTACATGCAGTTATAGGACCCCTTCATTTTTCAGAACAAAAGTTGACACCGGCATTGAGATCGACCTGAAAATGTGTTGCTGACATTCACCCGTCTTCATTTTCTCCACAAATCAACTTTGGAATATGTAGAATCAAGATATAGAAATGAAATTTGCACAAGCCGATGATTTCTGTGACTTTTAACTGCTGAAATCAAAGAGCATAGCTTTAGGTCCAGCCATTATAACTCACCAAGCACCACTAAGTCCCTGGTGACAACCCTGCATGTATTTATCTACACAAAGGCACTCTTATCTTCAACCCTGGAAATTTTTTCCCCCAATATATTCAACCCCAACGACACACCTACCTTAAAACCAAATTGCAACTCAAGCCCTTAAAGGCATTGGCTAACTTTGTGAGAAGCCGATTTAAAAAATTCTCAAACTAAGATGAAACATGTGTATGAGTACTTGTATTTGTACTCAAAAACCCTGAAACCAACCATAATTTGGAATGAAAAACTGTAAGTTAGACGCAAACCGCGATTTAATTAGCTTTCGTCTCGAGAGACAGTGAACTAAGAGGACCGCTTGCACGAATTCAAAAATACCGTTATGTGCCTTCCGTCACGTGATACACCAATACTCGCCAGTGCGGTCCATTGAGCCATCTGCGCATGCACACTCCTTATTTTTGGTCTGTGCAACTGACCCTCATATATTTTTCAAACATTGGTTCACATTTCTAACATTTAATACTACTTCCTGTGGATATTATACTCTGAAACTTTCAGACTGGTATTTTTACACTGTAACCCCTTTGTTTATCCCATTTTCAAGTAACAAAATTATATTTTTTAAAAATCTTAACAATGTTAACCAATGCCTTTAAACTAGGTTTGTATTTTTTTCTTTTTTGAAGACATGTAGCCCAAAGCAAACCTCTGACTGAGCATCAACTAACAGAAGTCTAGTGTTTTCTCAAATACACAAAACTGTTGTCATCTTCGAAGTGAAATGTCTTGCAGAAATTTCAATCAAATTGGGAGTTTTTTTCCTTTTCCGCTTTCTTAATTTTTGGTAACAATAGTGTCTTTTTCTTGACAAGAAAAGAGTTACCTCCAATTTTCAAGTTTGAATTTCGTTTTTCATATGAAATAATGAGTAGCAATGGCATTTATTCAATTTAATTTAGTCAGAGTTTTAGTCTAGGGTCTAGGCCATAGACATATAATAAATTTACTAGATGAAAAGCAGCACGCGCTTATATCATTACGCGAATGGCATTAGGCCCCGCCTCTTTCGGATCAGGTCGACCTAAAAGCACCCATTTTTGTTGCATTGTTCATATATTGCGCTTATATCATTACGCGAATGGCATTAGGCCCCGCCTCTTTCGGATCAGGTCAACCTAAAAGCACCCATTTTTGTTGCATTGTTCATATCTACTGCGCATGTGGCGTGTATCACTTTTATTATACTTTGATTTAATGCGTATATGTTGCGCATTGATTGTGCATCAATGCACATATTTTTAGCTGATGGGCGTAATGTTTTAAAACATGCACAAACGCACGCGACTCCTTGGAATCATCTTACAAAATGAATTATTCATTTTTGCTCATAAATATTGATGGGTGCTTAGGTCAGCCTTCTAATGGATCTGGACAAAATGGCGGAGCTTTAGGGGCCTGGTCTAGGCCTATGCCTACCACCATACTCCCGTTTTCAGTACGGGGCATACATGTGCATGCATGTACATTAGAAAATGGTTGGGTATTCTGCAACTAAATCGTAATGGCTGAATTGCAGAGCCCTACATTCTAACAGTTATGTATTCTTCCAGTTATATATTCTTCAATTAAGTCGCTAATGTATGATATTAATTTAAAACCCCAATCTGTGCCACAGAAAAAAATATTCGGTCCTGGCATGCCTGGCACAGCACTGCACAGCCACACAATCACACCGGAAGTCATGAACCTTCAACAATTGCAGAATACTCTACCACCACGTTATATACCCATAGGCCTACCGTTTTTCAGTACGGGGGATACATGCAGGTATGTACATTAGAAAATGGTAGGGTATTCTGCAATAAAGCCATGGCATCACACCAACAAGCCACTCACTACATGAACCGTGCCCTTTCACTGTACATGTAGTTGTACGTCATAGTGACACGAAGTAACAAGCGACATCATATCAACCAAAATATTCGTATCTATACTACGCTAACGAACAAATAATGAATGGACAATAAATTACATTCCCTTAATATAATATAATCATCATTTTGTTTCTATTATGATGTAGGATTGTGGCAAAATCCTTGGATTTGTAGAGAGAAATGTAATGGCCGTGGACCTACGTGATAATTAATTGTCAAAGAGATCTTATATGTGTGAGGGCGCCAGACATATGTTGATTCGATGTGCGGTTTTTAGGCGATTAATAAGCCAATGGACTTCAAGCTACTGACCTCTCTTCATATTATGTGAAGCTGTAGGGGCATTATAAAAACAACAACAGCAACAAACAAAACAAAAACACATCAAAAACACAACATAACAAAACAACAAAAACACAAACAAACAAAACAATGCGTGTTTTGGTTGATGATAAAATGATCGAGAGAGCAGATCCCCGAGCAGATGTGCGAGGATGATGGTATTTCGATTTCTTTAGTTTCTTTCCCTAGATAGGGCCTACAGGAACAGTAAAGGTGAGCCAGAGTAATACGAATGACCGGGTAAATATCCTATGAAATTTTAATGTGGTCACTCGGTATATAGTTTAAAGAAATTGAAACCAGGGGCGTCGGAGCTCCGGGGACGGGAAATGGGCACAGTGTCCCCAAAATGCTCCTTTTTTACCCATGAAAAATGTATCTTTTTAAAAACCTATTCAGCGTCCCCTTTTCTTCTTTGAATTAAGCGCCCGTTTTCTTTTCTTTTTTTTTTCTTCTTAAATAGATTCCTTTTCACCTTCGAATTACAACTGATTAGCGTCTCTTTTTAGTCTTTAAAAAAATATATATAGAGTCATTCCCTCCTCTTTGAAATACGTGTAGGCCTACTCATTTTCAACGCGCACCCCTGATACTAAGTGCCCTAGCCTAAAGTCATCAAAAGACCTAGGGAGCTCCAAAGAATCAAGGGTTTCATATATTCCCTTAAATGACCAGTGCTGTGTCCGAGTCCGAGTTGTACTAAAACCCAAGTCCGAGTCCGAGTCGATCATCACCTCTGAGTCCGAGTCCGAGTCCGAGTCATAGGCTCAAAGTCTGAGTCCGAGTTCGAGTCATCACCTCAGGGTCCGAGTCCGAGTCCGAGTCAAAAAAAAAAAAATTAAAAAAATTCGAGTCCGAGTCAGAAGTCTAGTTCACATTACATTGGACATCTTCCTAAACATGAAAACAAATTACATCTACAGTGGAACCTCATAATAGAGAGTTCAGATATAACAAAACACTTATATAACAAGATATTTTTGCTGGTTCCAACTCTATATATTTCTTGGATATATCTTTTTTTTCAAACCTGATATAACGAGGCAATTTTCATGTCCCAAGGACCTACTTACAAAGAATGATCACTGTAAATCCCTCCCTCAAAATGAATACCAATACTTCAGATGAATCCTCTTAATATGTTTATATTAATCATGTTCATCTATCAATCCCAAATGCACTGTTTTGTTTATTGTATTAATGCTCCTACCTAAATTGTACTGGACATGATTATATATATTATTGCTGATTTCAATATCTTATAGTTATTTATTATAAAGAAATCAAATGTCAACCAGTGAGCGATGAATTACTGTATTAGACAACAAATATTGTACAATTAAACTCAGTATATTTAGTTTTCATTCGCCACAAAGTTTTGCATTCTAAACTCATTGATACCTAGCACTGAAAGAATGATAAGCACCAGTGACTCAAAGAGAAAACTAATATGTGCAATTGTGTACATGTATGGGCTTTAAAAATTTGAACAATCCGTCGAGAATTGACTTTACAGTTCCACTGTTGAAGGATCTTCAACTAATTGTCAAAATTTGCTGAAACTTTCATTTGTATTTGTATTCTCATTCATCCACTAAAAGCACAGAAATCGTATTGTATATGATTATTGATTGAACAATGAACATACATAAAAGGCGCAGCACGGCACGGCCGCTACTGCTTGGACTCGTGCGTGACTCGGCGCCGAGTCACGATTTCTGGGACCGAGTCCGAGTCCGAGTCAAAGTGCGAAAAACTGGACCTCGAGTCCGAGTCATCAAAAATTGGACTGAGTCCGGACTCGAGTCCGAGTCCAAACTCGAGTCACACAGTTCACTGTAAATTACTGACACTACCATTATGGTTGAGGCAGAACACTGAGGAGCAACAACGCCCCCTTATCTTCACATACATTACCCCTAAACAATTTAGAACATTTGTCAACAGCTCGATAGCTACTCTCACTACTCTCGCTCAAATCATCAATGTTCATAATAATAATTGCCAATTGTAAGGCGCCGAAAAATTCTAGAAAAATTCTATTCCGAGGCGCATCGAAAAAATATGTCGAAACTATGTACTGAGTTGAATATATGTACACACTAACGTCTATAATATTACATTTTCCCTTATTGTGATCACCCTTTGCAAGTGCCCCCTTCCCCCCCCCTTTCTCCCTTTCCGCTGTTGCCCCCCACACTTTAAAAGTCGCCCTACCGCACCCCTGTTAAACACATAATTTTTAGCTTGCTTATGATGATACACTAAGTACTGCTCTCTTAATTGCAAAACGATTTGAACGAGTAATGCTTTAACATTAAAAAGGTATCTGATGACCCACTACCCCCCCCCCCCCAAAGGAAGTTTCCCTCACCTCCGGCCCCAAACAGACCTTCGTATGTACAGCTGGTGGGTGGGTGCGTGTGTGTGTGTGTGGGGGGGGGGGACACGTGTGAGAGGGCAATGGACTGCCCGGGAGTGCGAGCCCTTTATCACAATATATTGTGATATCACAATAAATCACAATATATTGTGATAAAGAGGGCTGGGGGGGGGGGGATATCTATTATTCCCCAAGATGCCTCCAGCCGCTGGACGTGTTTGGATATACCACTGCATTTAGTCACGAATTCCTAAGCCGGTTCTACTCGATCAGTCTCCCATGGCCCTTAAAGCATTCAGAATAGCCAAGATTGATTGATTAATTTCCACTCACAATCTAAAACATAATTATTAAGAACTTTTTTTTCTGTCTCATTCTAATGCTTTGTCAAGTTTGTGTGCAGTTGGTGATAACATGATGGACCGATTTGATGGTAATCATAACATTGCAGGCAGGGCGGCGCTACGGGAGGGAGGGCAGGGGCGACCGCCTCTATGATTTTTCAAATGATGTGATATATTCAGAATGGACTTCCATTCATTTAGAAAATTAGCCAAGATTTCGGGGCACTTATAGGTTAGGTCAAATAAACAGAAATCCCAGTTTTTCGCCACTGCCTACTTTTTCACCCCTAAAAATGTTTGCTTATTTTTAGATTTCTGTTGCTGCAATAAATATTAGTGTTCAGCTGAGTACATCTCGAACAACGTGAAAAACGTGAAAAACGTGAAAACCTCAACAACGAGAAATAATAAAAAACCCAAACAAACAAAAACAAAAACGCTCACCCTCCAGTGGCGTAACAGCCGGGGGGGGGGGGGGGGGCAGAGTGCCCCCCCTGAAGGATTTCAGCGGGAAAATCCACCAAACCACCGGGAAAAATGAAAGGGAGGGAAAGGAAGAAAAAGGAAGGGAAAAAGGGAAAGGAAGAAGAAGAAGAAAGGAAAAGAAAGAAGAAGAAAGGAAAAGAAAGAAGGAGAAAGGAAAAGAAAGAAGGAGAAAGGGAAAGGAAGAAGGAGAAAAGGGAGAAAGAAGAAGAGAGAGAGGGAAAAGAGGGAAAGGGCGGAAAAAAGAAGAAAGCAAAGGGAAACAAAAGAAATGAGGGAAAATTTAGTACCAAAACCCCGGAGTTTCCGGGGGCTCCACTCTCTGGACCCCGGCAGTGGCTTTCCCTGTAGACACCCAACAGGGGCCCTAAGCCAGAACCCTGGGCTACACCCGCTAATGACTTCGCAACAAGCAACTCGCGGTTCGGGCTCACCTCCGCATATTCTATTTCTAGACTAAGTTACCGGGAAATTTTCGGCACTGCCCCCCCCCCCCGATAACAGGCAGAGAATGTAAGAGACCGGAAACAGACAACGAACAATTCAAAGAAAAGTCAGGGGGAAATTCACCATCCCTGCACCCTCCCCCTAGCATGCTTAGGGAGCGCGCTTTGCACTATCGTCCTCCTAAAATGAAATCCTAGCTGCACCACTGATTCTAGACTTAATTATCGGGAAACTTTTGGCTATGCGCATGCCCCCTCCCGCCCCCCCCCCCCCCCCGATAACAGGCAGAGAGCGTATAAAGAAGAGCGGGAACTGACAGCGAAAAAACGTTGGAGCTTCCGCGCTTTGCGCGGGAGGGGGTAAACTCCCCCCTCCCTGCACCCTCCCCCTAGGGAGCACTACCATCCTCCTAAAATGAAATCCTAGTTACGCCGCAGAAGATAAACTTAATTACCGACAACTAACAATTCAAAAAAACGTCGGAGCTTCCGCGCTTCGCGCGGGAGGGGGGGGGGGGGGAAACTCCCCCCTCCCTGCACCCTCCCCTCTAGGGAGCACTACATTGGCGTAAATTCCGGGGGTGAGATGGGGGATCTATCACCCTCACTTGGGGGAGAGGGGGGATGGTGTGTACAAATTTCCCTCCCCCCCCCCCATGCAGACACACTTTTTAAGGAAGAAGATATATTTCAATTAATCAGTTAGTAAAAATTATGAATATCTGTCATAAACAACCATCATATTTTAGAATTTCTATTTGAAAATGCTATTGAAAAAAAAGTGGTTATTTTTGGCTCACTCGCTTCGATCGCTCCTAAATATCTTAGGATTTCCATCCGAAAATGCAATAAAAATCAAGAAAAGTGGTTATTTTTGGCTCGCTCGCTTCGCTCTTTCGTCATATTTTAGAATTTTTATTCGAAAATGCCATTCAAAACCGGAAAAGTGGTTATTTTCTGCTCGCTCGCTTCGCTCGGTCACAAAATAGATATTAAAATGTGTGTGAGAGGGGATAAAATCGTTTAAAAAGTTTTTCATCCCCCACACCTCATATTGGATTTACGCCGGTGGAGCACTACCGTCCTCCTAAAATGCATTCCTAGCTAAGCCACACATTCTAGACATAGACTATAGTTACCGGGAAATTTTTGGCTCTGCCCCCCCTGATAACAGGTACCTGTTACGCCCCTGTCACCCTCCCCCCCCCCCCAAAAAAAAAAAAAAAAAAATCGACATCGATATCATTCATTTTTACATTGTTTTGAATCTCTTAAGTGTTTGTATAAATGAAAATGGTAATAGAAAGAAAAAGAAGAAAAGAAAAGATCGAAATTTGTGTTGATATTGACCAAAAAGCATTTCACCAAAAAAAAGTTACCATGATGCTGGAATCGCCTCCTCGATTTTAAAATATGCGCAAGAGACTTAGGAATCACTTTAATTTGGTCCTATGCATTTAGGTAAGCAAATGCAACCTATAAGGCGAAGGACGGATCAGAGGAGGAGGAGGGGAGGGTCGAGGAGGGGGAGGAGGAGGAGGAGGAGGAGGAGGAGGAAGAGGAGGAGGAGGAGGAGGAAGAGGAGGAGGAGGGGGGGGGGAGAAAGAGAGAGAGAGAGAGAGAGAGAGAGAGAGAGAGAGAGAGAGAGGGGGGGGGGGGCGGGAGGGGGAGGGGGAAGGAGAGAGGCGGTATGCGAAAAAGGAGACTGATTAGGATAGAGGATAAAATGCCTATAGGAAAGTGCCCACGGCCATGGATGCATTAATGACATAAAAGGCAGCGCAGCAAAATAAACAACTGCAAGGCAAGAATTAGCTAAGATGTATGCTTGTCATCTTTAATTCAACCCCCACTCATGTCTCTTTTTACTGTATTGTTTAATCGTTTTAAATTGATGACTGCTTTTATGCATGAACATCTATACTTGTCTCAATGTTTTATTCCCTTTTTATTATGTATATCTGATGTACTATGTATTTTTTTATCTTGAGTGGAAATAAACTTTGAATTGAATTGAAATGAATTGACAACAGAAGCAGCAACTAGCAACAACAATAACTACATAAACAAAATCTACAGCAGCAACAACAATTACAAAAAAAAAATTAAATAAAAATTAAACAGCTGCACAGTAAGAACAGTAACAAAACAGCAACAACCACAACATATCCAGAGAGCGAGCTGGGGAGGGGGGGGGGGGGGGGGGGGGGGGGGCTTCACTATTCGCTAGATTCGCTTATAATCTTTCAGATTTGGCTTTATTTGAGGGACTTCCGAAGCCATCTTGGCGAATGGTTTAGTTTTGCCTTTTATCAGACATACGCCAGTCGCTAATATTATCAGTTCGAAATGTCATTTTTTGGAAAAGGGCTTGTTTCTCTCGTGAGAAATGTACCAGGTAGACTTCATGCAAACCAAAGCAGAGTAAGTTTTCGTAGAAAATAATAGCGATCACAATTTTGTTCCATGAAATTCAACGTTGTGTTGAATACGCCCACTCTTATCATTGTCCCACATATTGACTTATTTGTGTGTTGAAATTTGTATTCTAACGTTAGACAGTGTTGTCTTCTTCATTGTGTAGAGATTTGGCCCCATTGTAGCAATTTCTGATTTTTTCAACTTCCGATTTTAGAGTTTATATCGTAATATTTTATTATCCCATACTTATTTATCGTTGTTAAACTTGTTTTTAGAGACTCTGTTAATATTTTCATTTTCATATTTGAAATTTAACCGCCTATTTCAGCCAAATTTCTTGCAAAAATTTTCCACTAAAATAAAGCCGTAGCAGACGACATTTGTCTTATCCCCTGCTGTAGTTTCAAATTAATAATTGCATACATAGTTTAATACCCTGTTGAGAGTGATATTTTTGTAATTTTGGCCGTATTTTAAGTGAAATTTGAGGTAGTAATTAGGGATAGGTAGGATAAATTTTTCATTGAGCTGCCATTCTGCCCTTTCAAAATTAGATTGAAGTGGGCGTGGTTAGTAAGCTTAACATTTAAAGCTGAACTTGATTCTTCAAATTTTCTATTTCAAATTTAATTTGTGGTGGTCGGGGCCAGCTCAAATTTTTGCTGAAAGAAGAAAATTGGAAGTGTAGTGAAGGTTTAATAAGAATTACGCCTTAGTGATTATTATATTGTAGTAACTATAGCGTAGTAATTTTGTCCTGCTCTTCAGGACTTAGACCTAACTTTACTTTGTAATTTTATCTAAGTACTTATTTAAGCGTAGAATTTAATTTTAATTGACTTTCTATGCTTGTCAATCAATTCAAGTATAGAAAATAAAATTTTTGATTGACTTTTTACCTATACTTATCAAATTAAGTGTAGGAATTTTTGATTGACTTTCTATACTTGTCAATCAAATTGAGTGTAGAAAGTAAATTTTTGATTGACTTTTTACCTCTACTTATCAAATTAAGTGTAGGAATTTTTGATTGACTTTCTATACTTGTCAATCAAATTGAGTGTAGAAAGTAAATTTTTGATTGACTTTTTAAACCTATACTTCTCAAATTAAGTGTAGGGATTTTTGACTGATTTTCTGCCAGAAAATTGTCAGATCGAAGAAGAACACTTAGTAAGTAGGAAACTAAGTATGAAACTAATAAAGTAAGCAAGCAAGAAACAGTAAGACATCAAGAAACATTAGTAATTAAGTATTAGAAACTAAGAAAGTGAATTTATATTAACTTTCTGCCTGTAATTTGCAGTCAGATTGAACTCCCACTCTTTTCAATTTTGTAGGGGGAGTGAATAGTAGCTGAAAATCAAGAAAATTTAAGTGTAACCTTAGGCATTTTGATATTGTACTTTTCCTATTTGTAATTAAGACCATTTAGTATCTAGATTCTGTCTAGATTCACTTAGGGTAATATCAATAACATTGACCATTTGTGCTTTTCTTCATTTAAGATTGGCTATTTTCCTGGATATTGAGCAATCTCTCCTACATGTACATCATAACTAACCCTGTGACTAATATAATAAGACTATGGTTCTTTCTCACAAAATAAGAATTAATTTTTGTGATGAGTCAGAAGTTTTGAAGGTTTGCAATGAAACAAAAGTAACCCAAATTTTAGATTGGAGAGAATATTGTGGGAACTTAGATAAGGAGTTATTTTTGAAATGTCCCCGCCTTGATGGAGCCGTGGTGCTTCTTGACTATTTTGACTTTACACCTAACCCGGGTGTCCCGATGAAAATACATGTGGGTGTGCCAGCTACTCCATCTCCTCCTCCTCCTCTGCAGGGGCAGTTCCCTCTATCGAGGCCCCAAGACATGGGACACCTACAGCAACGTGGTTCTGGAAAGGTCGACACAGGAAGGGGAGATTCTCAGCCACAGTACCCCCCTCATTCACAGCCGTCTTCTCAGATGCTCGGCTCAGGGAGGTTAGATTCCCAACCGTGGTACCCCCCTTGCCCACAGCAAACTCCATCCTTTCCTAACCCTACTCAAAATCATCCCTTTGAGCAATCTTCTTCCTACTCTCCGCCTACCCTTCCAGAAGGGATCTCATTCGATGGCAAGTCAAGCTGGAGGGCATTTAAGAATAAATTCACTTCTTACGCTTCCTCGTGTGGCTGGAATGGTCCTACCTGCCGGGATGCCCTGTGCTGGTCTCTTAAAGGTATAGCATTGGAGTACTACTCCAACCTTTTGGATCAGGGCAATTTGGATTTTATGTTTATCATGTCGGCAATGGATCGTCGTTTTGATTATGGTAGGTTCCCAGAAGAGGCTTTAGCCGAATTTCAAACGGCTCGCCAGCAGCGTCATCGTCGTCACCCCCTTCTTGCAGAGCAGACCTATCGGTATGAACAGGGTGTTGTCAACACTTCCAAGGGTGCGGAGCCAGAAGTTTTACAAGTTCGGCCCCCACCATCTGCCAGGCAATGTGTTAATACAAGTTCCACTTCTACCGAAGAACAAAGTAAAACTCTGTTTCAGTTTAGTACTGAAAATGACATTGATAGTCTAAAAACAGAAACAGGTTGCATAAGGAGTGATATCACTGCCTTAAAAACAGAAATAAGTGATTTAAAGAAAAACATGGAAAGTATTGACACAACCCTGGCAGAGGTGCTTAAAACCTTGAAGACCCTCGAGGCCCAGAAAAAGTCTCGGGCCAGCTCTTCCCTTTCTTTTGCAGAGGCCCAGGAAAACTCCAAAGGATCGGAGAGCCAGGCCGATCTCCGATCCAGGAAGGATTAGGCCTCCAACAAGTAAGCATGTCAAATATTGATGACCCACCTGATACTTCGGTTGGTCAACCCACTCACAATGACCCCAAGAGTGAGGTAAGTACATGCAATTCTTTTGATATTTGGGAAGATGAGTGTTTGTTCATTGCAGATCTTTTTGAAAGGTATGCCAATGGATTGGATCCTGTAGAGGAAGTTATTGTCAGTAAGGTAAGTAGTATAAGTAGTTGTAGCAGTAAAGTAAGTAGTAGCTCTATGTTTTATGTACCTATTGTAGTTGGTAGTGTAAAATTAAGAGCAGTTGTTGATACCGCTGCTAAGGTAACTGTAGTCTCTGACGAATTCCTTCCTCTCCTGGATCCAGCACCATCTATCCTCAAAGATGTCATTCTGCGGACAGCGGGCCGAAATCAAAAGATTACTGCAGTGAAGGTCGGCCCCGTCCCCATCAAACTAGGTCAAACCTGGTTTGATGAGACTGTGTTCTGTGCCCCATTAGTTGATGATATGATACTTGGGCTAGATTTCCTACAGAAATTCGGTATTGATATCGCTATTGCACAGCCCAAGCTCATCGTCGGTAGGGAACAGATACACATGTACTATGGAGCCAGCTCCAAAACTGCCTGCATCCAGAAAGCCTGCACCGCTAGAAGGGCCAAGATGTCCCCTACTAGTGGTAAGCGGCTGAGATGTCTGGTTGGAGATCATCCAGCAGACCAAGGGCTCTCGACAGAAGGGAGTAGCATGGACTTCTTGTTCTGTCATCCCACTCGAGAGGTCCCCATATGGACTCCTCGGATCGTGTTTGATCGAGGAAAGACATTTTCTAAGCACTCTGTCTAGCTATTGGCCCAGAGGCCACCTGGAAGATAGACCGGTTTTCATTGCATTTCATTTGCCCATAGGTCATCGGGTACAAGGAAGAATTATTCATCTTTCCTAATATATTTTGTCATCTATTTTCTGGTCCTTTATCTGATGTGGCTGTGTTGATTTCATTGTTGTTGAATTGTTCATTGTTGCCCCATTTAAGCACTGATTTACAACAATAATTTATCCTAAAACAAGTTTGCCAGTTCCATGTGATTGAATTTCCCATTCAATATGTGGTCAACATTTAATATTCTGACTAATCAGATTATTGGGGTCATGATCAAAAAATTGACCCTTGTTCAGAAAATTCTTAAACATCACCTTTAATTCTCAAATTAAAAATGTAGCACAAATTATCTTGCAAGAAATTGTTGGAATTATCTTTTGTTACACTGACCTGACCTACTTTTTCCCTAATGTTAAAACAGAATTTGTGTTTGGATTCCCCAGTGAAAGTGTAGTTAACATGCACATTGGAAAGTGTTTCCTTTTGTTAAGCAGCCAGACCTGTGTCGGCCGCAGAACAGATTTATTTACATGGAACATCTCCCACGGTGAAACGTGTGGGGATTAGAGACATTGAGTCTCATTATTTATTTTTGTTTGAAATACATGTAAATCTATTTCATTATTAATTGCAGTTCTACTGATAAACAATAATATTTTCAATGTCAGAACTGTTTTCCACCAAGTTAGGTATGAATTGGACTCCATTTGCTGTAATACGTGACCTCAACCATTGCAAATTTACAACCCCTGACCTTTGAGGTCAGTATCATGTTACTTTTCAGATAATATATGATACTTGACTTCATATCAGCATAGCACTTTACAGTTACTTATATCGGTAACAGCTTACTTTTTGGATGAGGAATGTTGTTTAACCCTGCAAACCATGCTGCCCTTGTGATAAAATAAGTTTGATCACAATGGGGGAGACTAGACTTCCACGATGATTTATACAAACTTGTTTGCTTGATAAGATTTTATAGAGCTTATAATAAAATGCACTTTCTAATAATTTAGACAGCAACAAGGATACATTGCTGCCCAGTTTTTATTCTGTTAGACTTTTTAGAGCATACTTTGAACTGCTCTTTCTATCACCTATACAATGGCAAAAATTACATATTAGTTTTCAACTTTTTGATCATTACTTCTGTAAACCAAGAAACTTGTATAGTATTTCCCATTTATTATCAGGAAATATTTTAGCAGTCAGTTAATCATTCAAGACATTCATACATGTACAGTATGTCAGATGTTTTATAATATCTGGACATGCTGATGTTACAAGTCTTGCAGGTACACCAATCGTTTTGGCATTGGCCTATTTCATTACTTTGATTACAGTCATTTTGGGTTAACAGTTTAGAGTACAAAAGACAGTGGTCATAACCTTTATTGAGACTTCCAATTGACATGTGTTCTGAATCATTCTAATAGAATTTGACACTGAGCCCATCCTTGCAGGTAACTTAGTGCTTATTCTTATACCTCATGAAAGGGCTCCCCAACATTCATAAGAATACTTTACATCTTCAATAGCCTCCTTGTAAGAGACTGGAGCCTGTGACCTTCAGGAATTACTTATCATATTCCCTTCTTCTTTTTATGAATGAGGATTTGAATTGAATTTTTGGATTCTTGATTTGACATGTTTAGAAGTTCAGGCAGGAGTCCAGTCAACTGAACAAACCTTTTCAAAGAATTATGTTGGATAGGATTCAGGCTCTAAATTTAATGCCCAAAATACACTGTAATGCTTTACCACCTTACAGTTACATGTTTATTGGCTAACTCAATCCCTTTGCTTTGCTGAATAACAGAGTATTGAAGCTTTCATTTACATTGGAACTCATCTGCCATTGTGCCAATGGCTTGTTATGTTTCATAAGTAGATGCATCGATGACCTGATGCTTAATTTCAGCAGATGGGACTTATGGTATTTCCACAGATTGTTGGATTATCTTTGCTCTCTAACATTTCATTTGATTAATACCAATTTTTCGAATGTTGAGCCATATTAATCACATCGTCACCTCTATTTCATGTGTGGTCTATGGATGGTGCATGTTAATTAGCATGTATATGGCCATTCTCTAGTGTTGCCTATGTCCGGCGCAGGAAAATCCCCCACTGCCGAATTGCTTCAGCTCTTAGGAGAATTCTTGTGTTGGGTGGCATCATGATATTTTGGCCATGGCTGGACTGTTGTCTGAGCTTTGCAACATTCCCAGAGAAATTTGAAAGAGCCGTTTGGGCTTGGGAGTTAGGGATACTTAGCTCTTCCTATCTCCCCTCAGTTCTCCTGGGTATAACTGAAATGCACTATCTGTTTATCCTTTATAGAGTCACCCGGCCCCATCGAGCCATGTGGCTCTCCACTGGAGCCGTCTGGTTTTTCCCCTTTGGCAAACTAATTTCTGTTTTTGTTATTTTCACGCCTTCTTAACACAGGTAACATTTTGCCATACAAGACTGCTCAATCTCAATAGATGTTTGGGTTCATAATTGAAAAGGAAAAAATATATAATAGCACAATCAGGTTGAAGCATTTAGCATCTGCCTCACTAACCAGTTAGATCGGGGGGCATAGACCAATATTGGTTGAGAAGCCCCTGCATGTTATTTGTGGACGGGCTTGCCCGATGATCATATCTGGCCATGGGGGGTATGACAGCTTTTTGCATATACCAGGTCAATGTTTGCCTTGTACACTTTCTTTAATAATTGTGTGAGGTATCATAGGACTTTTTCAACAGAAGTTGTTTATTTGTGTATACTTGTATACCTAGGTAATCATTTATCTCTCCCATTTGGAAAGACTGTTTCAAGTTGAATACGTTGCTCAGGTTAATTTGTAGTTAGATTTTAAGTCGAGAGTAGGCTCTCGCCTCATAAGATGGGGAGTATTGTAGAGATTTGGCCCCATTCACATTCACATTCACACCTGTTCACATACACACCTGTTAATGTACATTCCAATAGCATTAATTATGTTAAGTATATGACAATGCACATGGCATGCACTGTTCAGTAGTGCACTGCCAAGATTGAGTCAGTGCAACTTTTGAGCTTGGAATAGACAGATGTGTTTCTACAACCGATCTTCTTCTAAGTCTGAGCTCTGCACCTTGCACCATTGGTCTTCGGGAGATCTCCCCATCGGGCAGCTGTTTCCCTGAGGACTTCTGAGCTTAAGTAGTAACTCACGTAAGAGTAGTTTAAGGTAGCATCATATTTTAGTGTAGTTTAATGAGTAATTTCTCGGCCATTTCACTACAATTGGCACTATTCCTTGCTATGACTATGTACAAACTTATCTGAGATTTACTGCGGGCTGCGCACTTCATCGTATGGAAGCTTAGGAGTTAGGTGCCTAACTGTGTAGAGCTCTCCAGCTCTCGCTGCCATAGTGAATTATTTTCTTATTAAATCGGTATGAAGGAAAATACGGCGTCTGGATGATTTTTCTTACATTTTGAATTGAAGAGGATGATACAAAAGTGAGGCTATATTTTCCCAGTTCTTCGATGAATCTTTTCCACAGGCCATTGCTAATTTGCAAATGCGCATGTCAAGTTTATGTTATTGTTTCTGCTATGCAGAACGGTGATCGCCAGAATGGCCTTCGAACATGTCGAATTGGCGTGCAAAAAGGAAATTTGATGGATTCTAATGTTAAACACTTTTTGAGGTGAATATGATTTCCGACCAGCATATTAGTAGCATTGTATATATATTTTTTCAAAATCTTATTTACTTAAGAAAAAGTTATTAGTAGGAGTTTTCACTGTGGCAGATGAGAGCTCCACCGAGAAGTAGTGGTTCCACTAATCTGAGATAAGCTTGTACACCACCACTTGCACGAATGCCAGGTTATCATCAGATAAGCTTGCACTGAATTAGGCCTGTACAGTGCAAATTGCTGACAATAGGAAAGTAGTGTTCTCTGTCCAATTTCTAGGACAGAGGAACAAGAGCAGTGATCAGAAAAGATTTCTCAAAATTCATTTGATGAAGATAATTTAGATCCAATTGAAGGAATGGAATGAAAATAGGATATGTTATCATCCTGGGTGTAAAAAGCAAACATTTTCCAAGAATTTGTTGATTATTTTCGTGATTTCTATCTCCAACTATAGAGGGCAGCATTTCACATAAATTTGCACAGCTCACCATACCCTGAGTGGTACACCACAGTAATCATAGCGGTAGAAAAGCTTCATTAGCTTTTGTGTACATTCCCAGGTGTATGGGGTTGGTAGAAAGTCACACATGAGAGGAAAATGATTATTTAAAATTCCATTTTCAACTCTGAATCCCCCAATTTGTGGCATATTTAAGAGCTGAAGAGTCCCTGTATCAGATAATCTAGCAAATTTAAGAAAATTAAATCTTGCGTAGGGCAATTATGTTGTTTCTTTTTGACTGCTGCAACGGTGAATGTTCCCCACAGAAACACACATGTTCGGCCCTATGAGTGCTTCATTGCTTGTTTTGATTGAACTGACCACACTCATCCTGTGTAGATCTTCTCGGCAATCGGGTAATGGCAGACAGGTCTGGAGAATAGGGGGAAAGACTTCCTTTTGTGACAGCCACCCAAAATTGCCGAGTAAATAATAAGGACTTTCATTTTCACCTTTTTCTTCTTTTTCTTAAAAATTTCTTGACTCAACACCAGTTAGCATGCCTGACGAGATTTGAACCCATAACCATTCACTTCTCAAGACTGACGTGCTATCTATTGCGCTAGCGAGAGATCGCTGAAAGTGATGGGTCTCCTCATAATTATAAACCCGAAATCGGGATATGTCTAACTCCAAGGATGCATTGCTTTTTTTTTTTCATTTTTCTGACTAAATAAACCGATGTCTGTGTGAAATGCATACAGTATTACACTAGATCTACAGTTAAGCTTTTCATTCTGATAGAATAAACCAATATTTTGATATTTCTCACATTTTCCCGTGTTCAGTATTTAATATTATGGGTTCTATAGACCCTCTGTAGACCTAGACTCTAGAAATCTATGTCATTACAAGTCGTATCCCCATTGCTTTAAATTGAGCACCATGTTCGCCTTGTTCGGGTTCAATTTGGTTCGGCAGAGTTCAGCAATTTTTTTCCAAACTTTGATTTGGTTCGGGGTTCGGCAATATTAAATGGTTAGTATAAAAAAACCCAAAATGGCATACATCAATATTGGATGACTGCCAGAACCCTTTCCGTTTAACAACAATTGGCAGTCACCATTACTTATATATGTGACAAAAAATAGTTAATGAATTTATTTCATGATTCTTTTCTTTTCTGAACAGAAGAGAAAGATTATTTTCATATTATACTGATTAATAGTAAAACAGAAAAATTTTAAAAATTCAAATAAAGGAGAGAAATGAAAATATGAAAAGAAATTATCAATAAAGCAGTATTTTTTTTATTTAGTACTATGATCGATTACGATTGCTAATCGATTACAGTCTTAAGTATCTTTCTGCACATTTTCAAGCTATTAACATGATTTATTTTTTTTTAAACAACTAAAATTCATGGTGGCAAATATGAAAATTATCAGAATGGAAGGAGAGATGAGACACAAGCAGTATTTAGTGGTTTTCTATTTTCTATTTAAGAAAAACTTTTAAAACATGAATTTCATGAAATCTTATACCAATAAATGTATGTACTAATTTTTGAATAGAGTCAGGGTGTATCTTCAACAGAGCAAATAGTCTACGCCGATGAGAGGAAAACAAGGCCCTCTCACTTTGCCTGGCGAAAATTGTCCAATTCACCGATGGAAAATCGCCACAAAACCACTATCAACAACATTTAAGCATAATAATTCAGAACAAGGTCCTCACGAATTTGGGTAGCTGTCGCAAAACTGCCTAAAGGAAGTCTTCCTGAACAGGGGACGAGACGCGCACATGGGGCATTTATACATTACAGTGCAGAGCAGGGCTGTATGCAGAATTTTTTTCCTGAGCTTTTCAAGAGGGTGCTTTTGGATTTTTAAAATCAAATTGAAATTAAAGGATCTGGTGCACACTTTGGTGAAATTTTGGATAATATTCAGTAAAAAAATATAGGCCTTGAAAATTTGTGGGGGCAACTGCCCCCCCCCCCTCCCCCCACTGTGTACAGCCATGGTGCAGAGACAGCCAAACACAATTGGGTACAGGACAAGGCCATAATCGAGTTCAAAATGACTTTCAAATATGTCTTTGTCAGGTAAGCATGTTCTTACATGACACATTGTGCTCTCAGCTAGAGATTCCCAATTATTTCATGAAAAAATATACAAAATATATCATGTCACTTGATAATTTTAGTACTATCCCTTCTCATGGATGTGGGGAGGGAGTATCCCTTCCCACGGTTGGAACTCTCAAATTACACATGGGACTTTCAAATCACACACCTGAGCATTTGAGTGTGGTTTCATGGGAATTATGAACTTGCTAATTTCCATTATTTTCTTTCAATTCTCGATTTGGACATCATAATAATGAAAATTAAAAAGAAAAATTATGGCGATGTTGACGGATGGTAATCCTATGACTAATAATCATTGTCATCATTATCATCATCATCATCATCATCCTTCTCCCAATCATTATTATCATCATTCATTATTTTATCATGTCATTTTTTGAAGATGAATTATTGGGGGATGACAATACAGGCAATCCCCCACATGAAGTACATGTATATCCTCCCCCCCCCCCACGCCATTCCCAGGATCACCACACTCATGCATCCTACCTCTTGTTTTTAATAACATTTCAAATAGTAATTCTACTAATAACTGTCGTTTATGAGAGATTTATCAATACTTCAACTGATTCATTACAATATTATTTCTTTTTTGAAAAGTGGGGTGTATATTTGTACATGGGTATCTGTACCCCCATCCTCCAGGATGATATCTTCAACTTGAACTAGAAGTATACAGCAGCAGAAATTTGCACAGCCCAACATACCAATGCTCACTTGTGTGTTACCTTCCATATACCTTTCACTATGAACATGACGGACAAAGAAAGCGGACAAAATAAACAACCCCTCATTCTACCCTTCACAATGGTTCTGGTAGTCAAAAGAACATCCCTTCACTGCTATTGTCTAAAATATGTGGAACAGGTGCCACATGCATATTCACCTGGAACTACATGATTAAACATAACAGCTGTGAAGGGATGTTCTTTTGACTACCAGAACCATTGTGAAGGGTAGAATGAGAGGTTGTTTATTTTGTCCGCTTTCTTTGTCTGCCGTGTTCATAGTGTTTACTGCTCTATCTCCTTCGATTTCTTCCAGGTTTGTTTGCGCTCCGCGGTACGGCACAGAACCACAAATGATAATGGCGGTATGCTGCCCGCTCCTTTTTCCATGCGGCTTGGACTGCCCAAGGTGATTGCGGTTGTAGTCCCTTTCCTGTACTTCGGTGCGACCATCAGTAAAGAAGGGGCTGCTTTCCTGGAGGAGTATGACATCTTTGTTCCCGAGGATGATGACTAGAGTGCTTTCACCCAAAGGCGTATTGCAAGTAAGCATACATTACATACAGGATATAAAGAGCTTTATATGATCTAGAGCTCTTTAACCCATTTGTGACAGGAATGATTTAAAGCCTAATTTGATCAGCTTTTATTCTGCAAATTGGCAACACCAACATTTTTATTTTATTGCTACATTTTTCTTATAAAACGTCATGTATCTGAAATTAATATAAATTGACGGAAATTACAGTAAGTCAAAAAGTTGCCAATTTGCTGGGGAAAACGGTGCTTTTAAACTTTCTATCATATTGCCAATTTAAGGATTTTAATGTTTATTTTCCTTTAAAAAATTTTCAGCTTCAAACAACGAATATTGAAGCAACCAAAATGGGCACAGTTTGTGTAGAATTTTTTGCTCTTTCTGCTCATGTATTTGGTATGATTTTTAGGGCTTTGCATCAAAAGATATTAGGACCAGCCACAAAATGTGGACCTCTGCCACAAACTTGAGTTTTCATTATTCAGAAGTAGAATATTTTATAGGGGAAGTCAACCCTGATTCCTGAACAGGTTAGAATGAAAACACACCAATGATAAAAGAGCTCCGTTTAAGTTCAAGGAAAATGATAAGAGAACAAGAATATTATGGATTGTTGAAGCTGTAATC
>CM057155.1:31852244-31873244 GCA_029962745.1 Echinometra lucunter
TTGCGAGCAAGCGAAGCGAGTGAGCCAAAATCCAAAGTTCTAACTATTTAAAAAAAAGGTTATTTTATCTTAAAAATGCATTCTAGGCCAATATTCTATATTTGGCAAGATCGCTGCCAACTATGACTATTTCAGCACCTCGCTGGTCAAACTTTTTGCTGTCTAAACAACTATCATATTTCTGTATATCATGAGCGAGCGAGGAAAAACACATTCTTTCTTTTGAGGAAAAATTATTTTTGTCGTCAAAATACACTATAGGCCTTTAAGATATTTGACTGGTATATTTGGTCACCTCGTATCAGTCGTTCTTTCTAATAAAGTGGAAACTAAGGTTACACAGGATTCAGTAAAATTAGTACAAGTTTCCTTTTCCCCCTTTCTGTTTCATAAATCATGTTCAGTTGTTACATGTTCCATTCCTGACATCTCCCCGTCACATCTAAGTCCACTGAACAACGAGTGTGCATCGGGATCTACCATAGATTACAACACCACGTGTTCTTTTGTCTGTGATACTGGATACAATACAACAGATCCTACGTCGTTATCTTGTACAGAAAGCGGAGGTTTGTCCACCAGTTTACCAACCTGCACAGGTACATACATTAGCAGCCCTCATAACCAAATAACCGAAGACAAAAATGATAATAATTCTTACTCCGAAACTACATTGATAAATCTGGAAAAACAATTGAGTGTTAAGAAACATTTTTAGATTCAAATGCTCTCGTATTAAAAGAAGGACACGAAACTGTTGAAGTTATTACTCGTGTACTTGTGTGTAAATCCTTATACTCATATAGGATATCTGTGTAGAGGGCATGTGCTTTTCAGCAAACGGAAAATCGAAATGAATTCAGTCTGGTGATTTTAAAACCTCAAGGTATGGACCAAGTCTTATGCACTATAATCAGCCCTTCCCAGTTGCTTTGAAGTCAGTCTGGAGATTTTAAAACCTCAAGGTATGCACTAAGTCTTGTGCACTATAATCAGCCCTTCCCATTTGCTTTGACTTCTTTCTGGTGATTTTAAAACCTCAAGGTATGCACTAAGTTTTATGCACTAATCAGCCCTCACAGTGAGCAGAATCAGCAGATTAGCCGTTTTGTAGCCGTTTTCCCGCTCTTTTACAGCCGTTTTATAGCCGTTTGTAGCCCTTTTGAAAACGGCTAAAAAAACAGCTACAAAACGGCTACAAAACGGCTACAAAACAGCTACAAAACTGCACTTTGCAAAAAGGTGGACATGTACACACAGTGACTGCACACGCGTAAAGCCAATGAGAGTTCTATACCAAAGAGAGTTCTATACAGGGGCGACAACAAGCTATTTTGATGGGGGGGGGGGGGGGGATGACCCATTGATGAGTTTCTTTACGTGTTAAATGGTATTATAGTTTCATGACACAGCCCTCATTTTCCCCATACTCTTCTTTCTTCTTCTTCTCCCACATATGTCTCTTTATGCAAGGCGGACAATATGAGACTATATTTAATCATTTTCAGATCTTGCAATTTGTCAGTCGTTGGTTCTGTCAAAGTGAAAACAAATGTGACACAAGATCAGTTATTATTTAATTCTTTTACTTTTGCTATTACTTTTTCCTCTTTCTGTTTCGTAAATCATGTTCAGTTGTTACATGTTCCATTCCTGACATCTTCCCGTCACATCTAAGTCCACTGAACAACGAATGTGCATCGGGATCTACCATAGATTACAACACCACGTGTTCTTTTGTCTGTGATATTGGATACAATACCACAGATCCTATGTCGTTATCGTGTACGGAAAGTGGGGCTTTGTCCGCCAGTTTACCAACCTGTACAGGTGTGTTAGCAGCCATAGTAATCAAATACCTAAAGACGAAAAATAATGATAACGATTGTTCTGATATATCTAAAAATATGAATATACACTCAATTGAAATACATCAGCAAATCTGGAAAAAACGAAGGAGTTTTGAGAAACATTTTTGAGGGTCGAAAGAAGCATCAAGGCTTATCTTCACCTGTTTACAATGCGTCTTGCTACTATGTAAGTGTGTTATAGGTATGTTGTCCTCCAGGGATCTAGTCCGCTTTATTTAGTGTATATCGATGATATAATTAATACGGCATCGTTATTATCATTTATCTTATTTGCAGACGACACTAATATTTTCATCCTCATAAAAGCCTAAAAATTTTGAAAATGAGTTACATGTTAACTTAATTAAAGTTACTAAAAGGTTTAATGCAATAAGCTTTCTCTGAATATTCAGAAAACTCATCTCATGCATTTCGAACACAGCAATATCCACGTAACTAATACTCCCATTAGTATTAAGATTGACAACATAAAGTTACTGTCGACCAAATGAAGAGTTCAAAGTTCCTAGGTTCCTTATGAGAATCTAACTTGGAATGATCACATCAATCATGTTATACTATGCTTTTTTATTTGACACTTCTATTCTTATAGTATAAACCATCCCCCTTCTTTTTGCGAGCAAGCGAAGCGAGTGAGCCAAAATCCAAAGTTCTAACTATTTAAAAAAAAGGTTATTTTATCTTAAAAATGCATTCTAGGCCAATATTCTATATTTGGCAAGATCGCTGCCAACTATGACTATTTCAGCACCTCGCTGGTCAAACTTTTTGCTGTCTAAACAACTATCATATTTCTGTATATCATGAGCGAGCGAGGAAAAACACATTCTTTCTTTTGAGGAAAAATTATTTTTGTCGTCAAAATACACTATAGGCCTTTAAGATATTTGACTGGTATATTTGGTCACCTCGTATCAGTCGTTCTTTCTAATAAAGTGGAAACTAAGGTTACACAGGATTCAGTAAAATTAGTACAAGTTTCCTTTTCCCCCTTTCTGTTTCATAAATCATGTTCAGTTGTTACATGTTCCATTCCTGACATCTCCCCGTCACATCTAAGTCCACTGAACAACGAGTGTGCATCGGGATCTACCATAGATTACAACACCACGTGTTCTTTTGTCTGTGATACTGGATACAATACAACAGATCCTACGTCGTTATCTTGTACAGAAAGCGGAGGTTTGTCCACCAGTTTACCAACCTGCACAGGTACATACATTAGCAGCCCTCATAACCAAATAACCGAAGACAAAAATGATAATAATTCTTACTCCGAAACTACATTGATAAATCTGGAAAAACAATTGAGTGTTAAGAAACATTTTTAGATTCAAATGCTCTCGTATTAAAAGAAGGACACGAAACTGTTGAAGTTATTACTCGTGTACTTGTGTGTAAATCCTTATACTCATATAGGATATCTGTGTAGAGGGCATGTGCTTTTCAGCAAACGGAAAATCGAAATGAATTCAGTCTGGTGATTTTAAAACCTCAAGGTATGGACCAAGTCTTATGCACTATAATCAGCCCTTCCCAGTTGCTTTGAAGTCAGTCTGGAGATTTTAAAACCTCAAGGTATGCACTAAGTCTTGTGCACTATAATCAGCCCTTCCCATTTGCTTTGACTTCTTTCTGGTGATTTTAAACCTCAAGGTATGCACTAAGTTTTATGCACTAATCAGCCCTCACAGTGAGCAGAATCAGCAGATTAGCCGTTTTGTAGCCGTTTTCCCGCTCTTTTACAGCCGTTTTATAGCCGTTTGTAGCCCTTTTGAAAACGGCTAAAAAAACAGCTACAAAACGGCTACAAAACGGCTACAAAACAGCTACAAAACTGCACTTTGCAAAAAGGTGGACATGTACACACAGTGACTGCACACGCGTAAAGCCAATGAGAGTTCTATACCAAAGAGAGTTCTATACAGGGGCGACAACAAGCTATTTTGATGGGGGGGGGGGGGGGGGGGATGACCCATTGATGAGTTTCTTTACGTGTTAAATGGTATTATAGTTTCATGACACAGCCCTCATTTTCCCCATACTCTTCTTTCTTCTTCTTCTCCCACTTATTTTACCATGGGCTACATCAGAGCTGCAGTCATTCTGCCAAGTCAATGTCACGTGAGTATATTCAATGTCCAAGAAAAGGGACTGTACCCTTAAAATAAATTTTTAAAAAATAGAAAAAATATCATTTTGATGCTGTTGTTGATATTCTGAATGAAACTGGTACATATAACAGGATGTCTACTTTATCATTGCTTCAAGGCTCGTATTTTCAGTGTATCTCTGCTCGAAGTTACGGAACAAAATTTCATTTTTTGTGAAAGTTGCATGTGCTTACAATTTTGTTGGTTATTTAGTTATTGAAGGACAAAATACTCGAAATGTATACACACACATGTACCTATTAGTAAAAATAGTATTTGTATTTGTATTTTATTTATCAAATCACGGGTAATTTAATCTATTTAATCACGGGTAAAAAAAAATAATAAAAAAATCACGGGTTGAAATGTTACCAGATTGCGAAGAAAATCACTTGACTTCTTCGTATTGAGTACAGTAGTATTCCAAGAATCGTTAATTTAGGAATAAACATATCGAGAGTTTAGTGCAACAAAGGGCTATCTGCATTTTGGGGTCAAAATGATCCATAAGAGACCGGGAACCCATTGGTAACGGTTTCTACAGCAAACTTTGCTTCAGCATGGTATCACCCGAAAAAGGGTATGGCCATCTGCACTAAACCAGTGTTTACAACATAACTTCATTGCAAATTTTCTCAAAATGGCCCAAAACACAGATAACCCTTTGTTGCACTAAACCCTCGATATATGATCTTAAATTATCTACAGAATATGACTTTCAAATCATGCACTTTTACTTTCTGCAGGACTGCGATGAATGTATCCAGAACAAAAATAATTAGTTATGTACAGTATGTGACACCTAGCTTCACAAGGTATCTATATTCATTATCGCATGAAATGAAATTTTCATTATTTTCAGTGGAAGGTCATGATACATGAATTATTTATTTTTGCCTCCACTGCTCACCAACTAAAAGAAATATTACGGTTTTCAGAGATCGAAAGAACAACATTATGTTTCAATAAAACTGATATCATGATAATCCACTTAAATTATTACGATTCTCTTAGGTTATTTTGAATAATCAAAGCAAGGAGCGGTTATATTAAACTGTTAAAGTCCGATTGTGTACATGATGTACTCGGCAGACTGCTGCAAAGTAATTATGCATTTATGATTGATGATTTTTTATCAAAATTATAGTAACAATGATTTGTGAATGTTCCGATTGAATAATAATGATAATAATGAGATAATGATGAGAATATAAATAATACAACTGATAATGATGTAACTATCAATATCATAAGAATAATGATACACCATTTTATCTCATGGATATATATCACTTGAATACCTCTCAATTTATATTGCGTTATGTAGGCCGCTTCACACGATTCAGATTCCCTTAAAAGACCACTGATTTTGTATTTTATTCTGGTTATAGGACGTCGTACAGGGAAGCGATAGAGTACGTAATTCAGAACACAACCCAACTGCAAAGTGTATGTTGTCCTGGTTTCACACAAGATGGAGATGCTTGCTTGAGTGAGTCCCCCATTAAACAAAGAAAAATTGACATGATTTACTTTACTTCACTGCATTAGCGCAATTGAAGGGGGGGGGGGGGGTATAGCTTGCTTATTTTATTAGGGTCGAATGGATGTAGTATTTAGTCTTATCTTTACCTGTTTCTAGTTTCATGACCCAGCCCCCTCTTTCCCCTACTCTTATTTCTTCTTCTTCTTCTTCTTCTTCTTCTCCTGCTGCTGCTTCTTCTTCTTTCTTTTTCTTCTCCCCCTTATTTTTGATCTTTCAAAAATCCATGGGGGGGGGGGGGGGGAAAGCGGTCGCCTCCTGTTACCTGCGAAGCCCCTGGCTCTATTTGTGCGATAAGCATAAAGAAAGCGCTTTGGCCGTTGTGCGTGCGGCGAGCGGTCGGCGTGCAGGGTACGAGTTCTAGCGAAAGACAGGGTGTAATAGCGCTATATTGCTGTATTTCGTTCCTTTGAGATAGTTACTCTAAAAATCACCGAAAATCATGAATGAAATGTCACACGATCTCACATATGTCTCTTTATGCAAGGCGGACAATATGAGACTATATTTAATCATTTTCAGATCTTGCAATTTGTCAGTCGTTGGTTCTGTCAAAGTGAAAACAAATGTGACACAAGATCAGTTATTATTTAATTCTTTTACTTTTGCTATTACTTTTTCCTCTTTCTGTTTCGTAAATCATGTTCAGTTGTTACATGTTCCATTCCTGACATCTTCCCGTCACATCTAAGTCCACTGAACAACGAATGTGCATCGGGATCTACCATAGATTACAACACCACGTGTTCTTTTGTCTGTGATATTGGATACAATACCACAGATCCTATGTCGTTATCGTGTACGGAAAGTGGGGCTTTGTCCGCCAGTTTACCAACCTGTACAGGTGTGTTAGCAGCCATAGTAATCAAATACCTAAAGACAAAAAATAATGATAACGATTGCTCCTGATATATCTAAAAATATGAATATACACTCAATTGAAATACATCAGCAAATCTGGAAAAATGAAGGAGTTTTAAGAAAGATTTTTGAGGGTCGAATGAAGTATCAAGGCTTATCTTCACCTGTTTACAATGCGTCTTGCTACTATGTAAGTGTGTTATAGGTATGTTGTCCTCCAGGGATCTAGTCCGCTTTATTTAGTGTATATCGATGATATAATTAATACGGCATCGTTGTGATCATTTATCTTATTTGCAGACGACACTAATATTTTCATCCTCATAAAAGCCTAAAAATTTTGAAAATGATTTACATGTTAACTTAATTAAAGTTACTAAAAGGTTTAATGCAATAAGCTTTCTCTGAATATTCAGAAAACTCATCTCATGCATTTCGAACACAGCAATATCCACGTAACTAATACTCCCATTAGTATTAAGATTGACAACATAAAGTTACTGTCGACCAAATGAAGAGTTCAAAGTTCCTAGGTTCCTTATGAGAATCTAACTTGGAATGATCACATCAATCATGTTATACTATGCTTTTTTATTTGACACTTCTATTCTTATAGTATAAACCATCCCCCTTCTTTTTGCGAGCAAGCGAAGCGAGTGAGCCAAAATCCAAAGTTCTAACTATTTAAAAAAAAGGTTATTTTATCTTAAAAATGCATTCTAGGCCAATATTCTATATTTGGCAAGATCGCTGCCAACTATGACTATTTCAGCACCTCGCTGGTCAAACTTTTTGCTGTCTAAACAACTATCATATTTCTGTATATCATGAGCGAGCGAGGAAAAACACATTCTTTCTTTTGAGGAAAAATTATTTTTGTCGTCAAAATACACTATAGGCCTTTAAGATATTTGACTGGTATATTTGGTCACCTCGTATCAGTCGTTCTTTCTAATAAAGTGGAAACTAAGGTTACACAGGATTCAGTAAAATTAGTACAAGTTTCCTTTTCCCCCTTTCTGTTTCATAAATCATGTTCAGTTGTTACATGTTCCATTCCTGACATCTCCCCGTCACACCTAAGTCCACTGAACAACGAGTGTGCATCGGGATCTACCATAGATTACAACACCACGTGTTCTTTTGTCTGTGATACTGGATACAATACAACAGATCCTACGTCGTTATCTTGTACAGAAAGCGGAGGTTTGTCCACCAGTTTACCAACCTGCACAGGTACATACATTAGCAGCCCTCATAACCAAATAACCGAAGACAAAAATGATAATAATTCTTACTCCGAAACTACATTGATAAATCTGGAAAAACAATTGAGTGTTAAGAAACATTTTTAGATTCAAATGCTCTCGTATTAAAAGAAGGACACGAAACTGTTGAAGTTATTACTCGTGTACTTGTGTGTAAATCCTTATACTCATATAGGATATCTGTGTAGAGGGCATGTGCTTTTCAGCAAACGGAAAATCGAAATGAATTCAGTCTGGTGATTTTAAAACCTCAAGGTATGGACCAAGTCTTATGCACTATAATCAGCCCTTCCCAGTTGCTTTGAAGTCAGTCTGGAGATTTTAAAACCTCAAGGTATGCACTAAGTCTTGTGCACTATAATCAGCCCTTCCCATTTGCTTTGACTTCTTTCTGGTGATTTTAAAACCTCAAGGTATGCACTAAGTTTTATGCACTAATCAGCCCTCACAGTGAGCAGAATCAGCAGATTAGCCGTTTTGTAGCCGTTTTCCCGCTCTTTTACAGCCGTTTTATAGCCGTTTGTAGCCCTTTTGAAAACGGCTAAAAAAACAGCTACAAAACGGCTACAAAACGGCTACAAAACAGCTACAAAACTGCACTTTGCAAAAAGGTGGACATGTACACACAGTGACTGCACACGCGTATAGCCAATGAGAGTTCTATACCAAAGAGAGTTCTATACAGGGGCGACAACAAGCTATTTTGATGGGGGGGGGGGGGGGGGATGACCCATTGATGAGTTTCTTTACGTGTTAAATGGTATTATAGTTTCATGACACAGCCCTCATTTTCCCCATACTCTTCTTTCTTCTTCTTCTCCCACTTATTTTACCATGGGCTACATCAGAGCTGCAGTCATTCTGCCAAGTCAATGTCACGTGAGTATATTCAATGTCCAAGAAAAGGGACTGTACCCTTAAAATAAATTTTTAAAAAATAGAAAAAATATCATTTTGATGCTGTTGTTGATATTCTGAATGAAACTGGTACATATAACAGGATGTCTACTTTATCATTGCTTCAAGGCTCGTATTTTCAGTGTATCTCTGCTCGAAGTTACGGAACAAAATTTCATTTTTTGTGAAAGTTGCATGTGCTTACAATTTTGTTGGTTATTTAGTTATTGAAGGACAAAATACTCGAAATGTATACACACACATGTACCTATTAGTAAAAATAGTAATTGTATTTGTATTTTATTTATCAAATCACGGGTAATTTAATCTATTTAATCACGGGTAAAAAAAAATAATAAAAAAATCACGGGTTGAAATGTTACCAGATTGCGAAGAAAATCACTTGACTTCTTCGTATTGAGTACAGTAGTATTCCAAGAATCGTTAATTTAGGAATAAACATATCGAGAGTTTAGTGCAACAAAGGGCTATCTGCATTTTGGGGTCAAAATGATCCATAAGAGACCGGGAACCCATTGGTAACGGTTTCTACAGCAAACTTTGCTTCAGCATGGTATCACCCGAAAAAGGGTATGGCCATCTGCACTAAACCAGTGTTTACAACATAACTTCATTGCAAATTTTCTCAAAATGGCCCAAAACACAGATAACCCTTTGTTGCACTAAACCCTCGATATATGATCTTAAATTATCTACAGAATATGACTTTCAAATCATGCACTTTTACTTTCTGCAGGACTGCGATGAATGTATCCAGAACAAAAATAATTAGTTATGTACAGTATGTGACACCTAGCTTCACAAGGTATCTATATTCATTATCGCATGAAATGAAATTTTCATTATTTTCAGTGGAAGGTCATGATACATGAATTATTTATTTTTGCCTCCACTGCTCACCAACTAAAAGAAATATTACGGTTTTCAGAGATCGAAAGAACAACATTATGTTTCAATAAAACTGATATCATGATAATCCACTTAAATTATTACGATTCTCTTAGGTTATTTTGAATAATCAAAGCAAGGAGCGGTTATATTAAACTGTTAAAGTCCGATTGTGTACATGATGTACTCGGCAGACTGCTGCAAAGTAATTATGCATTTATGATTGATGATTTTTTATCAAAATTATAGTAACAATGATTTGTGAATGTTCCGATTGAATAATAATGATAATAATGAGATAATGATGAGAATATAAATAATACAACTGATAATGATGTAACTATCAATATCATAAGAATAATGATACACCATTTTATCTCATGGATATATATCACTTGAATACCTCTCAATTTATATTGCGTTATGTAGGCCGCTTCACACGATTCAGATTCCCTTAAAAGACCACTGATTTTGTATTTTATTCTGGTTATAGGACGTCGTACAGGGAAGCGATAGAGTACGTAATTCAGAACACAACCCAACTGCAAAGTGTATGTTGTCCTGGTTTCACACAAGATGGAGATGCTTGCTTGAGTGAGTCCCCCATTAAACAAAGAAAAATTGACATGATTTACTTTACTTCACTGCATTAGCGCAATTGAAGGGGGGGGGGGGGTATAGCTTGCTTATTTTATTAGGGTCGAATGGATGTAGTATTTAGTCTTATCTTTACCTGTTTCTAGTTTCATGACCCAGCCCCCTCTTTCCCCTACTCTTATTTCTTCTTCTTCTTCTTCTTCTTCTTCTCCTGCTGCTGCTTCTTCTTCTTTCTTTTTCTTCTCCCCCTTATTTTTGATCTTTCAAAAATCCATGGGGGGGGGGGGGGGGAAAGCGGTCGCCTCCTGTTACCTGCGAAGCCCCTGGCTCTATTTGTGCGATAAGCATAAAGAAAGCGCTTTGGCCGTTGTGCGTGCGGCGAGCGGTCGGCGTGCAGGGTACGAGTTCTAGCGAAAGACAGGGTGTAATAGCGCTATATTGCTGTATTTCGTTCCTTTGAGATAGTTACTCTAAAAATCACCGAAAATCATGAATGAAATGTCACACGATCTCACATATGTCTCTTTATGCAAGGCGGACAATATGAGACTATATTTAATCATTTTCAGATCTTGCAATTTGTCAGTCGTTGGTTCTGTCAAAGTGAAAACAAATGTGACACAAGATCAGTTATTATTTAATTCTTTTACTTTTGCTATTACTTTTTCCTCTTTCTGTTTCGTAAATCATGTTCAGTTGTTACATGTTCCATTCCTGACATCTTCCCGTCACATCTAAGTCCACTGAACAACGAATGTGCATCGGGATCTACCATAGATTACAACACCACGTGTTCTTTTGTCTGTGATATTGGATACAATACCACAGATCCTATGTCGTTATCGTGTACGGAAAGTGGGGCTTTGTCCGCCAGTTTACCAACCTGTACAGGTGTGTTAGCAGCCATAGTAATCAAATACCTAAAGACAAAAAATAATGATAACGATTGCTCTGATATATCTAAAAATATGAATATACACTCAATTGAAATACATCAGCAAATCTGGAAAAATGAAGGAGTTTTAAGAAAGATTTTTGAGGGTCGAATGAAGTATCAAGGCTTATCTTCACCTGTTTACAATGCGTCTTGCTACTATGTAAGTGTGTTATAGGTATGTTGTCCTCCAGGGATCTAGTCCGCTTTATTTAGTGTATATCGATGATATAATTAATACGGCATCGTTGTGATCATTTATCTTATTTGCAGACGACACTAATATTTTCATCCTCATAAAGCCTAAAAATTTTGAAAATGATTTACATGTTAACTTAATTAAAGTTACTAAAAGGTTTAATGCAATAAGCTTTCTCTGAATATTCAGAAAACTCATCTCATGCATTTCGAACACAGCAATATCCACGTAACTAATACTCCCATTAGTATTAAGATTGACAACATAACTGTCGACCAAATGAAGAGTTCAAAGTTCCTAGGTTCCTTATGAGAATCTAACTTGGAATGATCACATCAATCATGTTATACTATGCTTTTTTATTTGACACTTCTATTCTTATAGTATAAACCATCCCCCTTCTTTTTGCGAGCAAGCGAAGCGAGTGAGCCAAAATCCAAAGTTCTAACTATTTAAAAAAAGGTTATTTTATCTTAAAAATGCATTCTAGGCCAATATTCTATATTTGGCAAGATCGCTGCCAACTATGACTATTTCAGCACCTCGCTGGTCAAACTTTTTGCTGTCTAAACAACTATCATATTTCTGTATATCATGAGCGAGCGAGGAAAAACACATTCTTTCTTTTGAGGAAAAATTATTTTTGTCGTCAAAATACACTATAGGCCTTTAAGATATTTGACTGGTATATTTGGTCACCTCGTATCAGTCGTTCTTTCTAATAAAGTGGAAACTAAGGTTACACAGGATTCAGTAAAATTAGTACAAGTTTCCTTTTCCCCCTTTCTGTTTCATAAATCATGTTCAGTTGTTACATGTTCCATTCCTGACATCTCCCCGTCACACCTAAGTCCACTGAACAACGAGTGTGCATCGGGATCTACCATAGATTACAACACCACGTGTTCTTTTGTCTGTGATACTGGATACAATACAACAGATCCTACGTCGTTATCTTGTACAGAAAGCGGAGGTTTGTCCACCAGTTTACCAACCTGCACAGGTACATACATTAGCAGCCCTCATAACCAAATAACCGAAGACAAAAATGATAATAATTCTTACTCCGAAACTACATTGATAAATCTGGAAAAAACAATTGAGTGTTAAGAAACATTTTTAGATTCAAATGCTCTCGTATTAAAAGAAGGACACGAAACTGTTGAAGTTATTACTCGTGTACTTGTGTGTAAATCCTTATACTCATATAGGATATCTGTGTAGAGGGCATGTGCTTTTCAGCAAACGGAAAATCGAAATGAATTCAGTCTGGTGATTTTAAAACCTCAAGGTATGGACCAAGTCTTATGCACTATAATCAGCCCTTCCCAGTTGCTTTGAAGTCAGTCTGGAGATTTTAAAACCTCAAGGTATGCACTAAGTCTTGTGCACTATAATCAGCCCTTCCCATTTGCTTTGACTTCTTTCTGGTGATTTTAAAACCTCAAGGTATGCACTAAGTTTTATGCACTAATCAGCCCTCACAGTGATCAGAATCAGCAGATTAGCCGTTTTGTAGCCGTTTTCCCGCTCTTTTACAGCCGTTTTATAGCCGTTTGTAGCCCTTTTGAAAACGGCTAAAAAAACAGCTACAAAACGGCTACAAAACGGCTACAAAACAGCTACAAAACTGCACTTTGCAAAAAGGTGGACATGTACACACAGTGACTGCACACGCGTATAGCCAATGAGAGTTCTATACCAAAGAGAGTTCTATACAGGGGCGACAACAAGCTATTTTGATGGGGGGGGGGGGGGGGGATGACCCATTGATGAGTTTCTTTACGTGTTAAATGGTATTATAGTTTCATGACACAGCCCTCATTTTCCCCATACTCTTCTTTCTTCTTCTTCTCCCACTTATTTTACCATGGGCTACATCAGAGCTGCAGTCATTCTGCCAAGTCAATGTCACGTGAGTATATTCAATGTCCAAGAAAAGGGACTGTACCCTTAAAATAAATTTTTAAAAAATAGAAAAAATATCATTTTGATGCTGTTGTTGATATTCTGAATGAAACTGGTACATATAACAGGATGTCTACTTTATCATTGCTTCAAGGCTCGTATTTTCAGTGTATCTCTGCTCGAAGTTACGGAACAAAATTTCATTTTTTGTGAAAGTTGCATGTGCTTACAATTTTGTTGGTTATTTAGTTATTGAAGGACAAAATACTCGAAATGTATACACACACATGTACCTATTAGTAAAAATAGTATTTGTATTTGTATTTTATTTATCAAATCACGGGTAATTTAATCTATTTAATCACGGGTAAAAAAAAATAATAAAAAAATCACGGGTTGAAATGTTACCAGATTGCGAAGAAAATCACTTGACTTCTTCGTATTGAGTACAGTAGTATTCCAAGAATCGTTAATTTAGGAATAAACATATCGAGAGTTTAGTGCAACAAAGGGCTATCTGCATTTTGGGGTCAAAATGATCCATAAGAGACCGGGAACCCATTGGTAACGGTTTCTACAGCAAACTTTGCTTCAGCATGGTATCACCCGAAAAAGGGTATGGCCATCTGCACTAAACCAGTGTTTACAACATAACTTCATTGCAAATTTTCTCAAAATGGCCCAAAACACAGATAACCCTTTGTTGCACTAAACCCTCGATATATGATCTTAAATTATCTACAGAATATGACTTTCAAATCATGCACTTTTACTTTCTGCAGGACTGCGATGAATGTATCCAGAACAAAAATAATTAGTTATGTACAGTATGTGACACCTAGCTTCACAAGGTATCTATATTCATTATCGCATGAAATGAAATTTTCATTATTTTCAGTGGAAGGTCATGATACATGAATTATTTATTTTTGCCTCCACTGCTCACCAACTAAAAGAAATATTACGGTTTTCAGAGATCGAAAGAACAACATTATGTTTCAATAAAACTGATATCATGATAATCCACTTAAATTATTACGATTCTCTTAGGTTATTTTGAATAATCAAAGCAAGGAGCGGTTATATTAAACTGTTAAAGTCCGATTGTGTACATGATGTACTCGGCAGACTGCTGCAAAGTAATTATGCATTTATGATTGATGATTTTTTATCAAAATTATAGTAACAATGATTTGTGAATGTTCCGATTGAATAATAATGATAATAATGAGATAATGATGAGAATATAAATAATACAACTGATAATGATGTAACTATCAATATCATAAGAATAATGATACACCATTTTATCTCATGGATATATATCACTTGAATACCTCTCAATTTATATTGCGTTATGTAGGCCGCTTCACACGATTCAGATTCCCTTAAAAGACCACTGATTTTGTATTTTATTCTGGTTATAGGACGTCGTACAGGGAAGCGATAGAGTACGTAATTCAGAACACAACCCAACTGCAAAGTGTATGTTGTCCTGGTTTCACACAAGATGGAGATGCTTGCTTGAGTGAGTCCCCCATTAAACAAAGAAAAATTGACATGATTTACTTTACTTCACTGCATTAGCGCAATTGAAGGGGGGGGGGGTATAGCTTGCTTATTTTATTAGGGTCGAATGGATGTAGTATTTAGTCTTATCTTTACCTGTTTCTAGTTTCATGACCCAGCCCCCTCTTTCCCCTACTCTTATTTCTTCTTCTTCTTCTTCTTCTTCTTCTCCTGCTGCTGCTTCTTCTTCTTTCTTTTTCTTCTCCCCCTTATTTTTGATCTTTCAAAAATCCAGGGGGGGGGGGGGGGGGGAAGCGGTCGCCTCCTGTTACCTGCGAAGCCCCTGGCTCTATTTGTGCGATAAGCATAAAGAAAGCGCTTTGGCCGTTGTGCGTGCGGCGAGCGGTCGGCGTGCAGGGTACGAGTTCTAGCGAAAGACAGGGTGTAATAGCGCTATATTGCTGTATTTCGTTCCTTTGAGATAGTTACTCTAAAAATCACCGAAATCATGAATGAAATGTCACACGATCTCACATATGTCTCTTTATGCAAGGCGGACAATATGAGACTATATTTAATCATTTTCAGATCTTGCAATTTGTCAGTCGTTGGTTCTGTCAAAGTGAAAACAAATGTGACACAAGATCAGTTATTATTTAATTCTTTTACTTTTGCTATTACTTTTTCCTCTTTCTGTTTCGTAAATCATGTTCAGTTGTTACATGTTCCATTCCTGACATCTTCCCGTCACATCTAAGTCCACTGAACAACGAATGTGCATCGGGATCTACCATAGATTACAACACCACGTGTTCTTTTGTCTGTGATATTGGATACAATACCACAGATCCTATGTCGTTATCGTGTACGGAAAGTGGGGCTTTGTCCGCCAGTTTACCAACCTGTACAGGTGTGTTAGCAGCCATAGTAATCAAATACCTAAAGACAAAAAATAATGATAACGATTGCTCTGATATATCTAAAAATATGAATATACACTCAATTGAAATACATCAGCAAATCTGGAAAAATGAAGGAGTTTTAAGAAAGATTTTTGAGGGTCGAATGAAGTATCAAGGCTTATCTTCACCTGTTTACAATGCGTCTTGCTACTATGTAAGTGTGTTATAGGTATGTTGTCCTCCAGGGATCTAGTCCGCTTTATTTAGTGTATATCGATGATATAATTAATACGGCATCGTTGTGATCATTTATCTTATTTGCAGACGACACTAATATTTTCATCCTCATAAAAGCCTAAAAATTTTGAAAATGATTTACATGTTAACTTAATTAAAGTTACTAAAAGGTTTAATGCAATAAGCTTTCTCTGAATATTCAGAAAACTCATCTCATGCATTTCGAACACAGCAATATCCACGTAACTAATACTCCCATTAGTATTAAGATTGACAACATAACTGTCGACCAAATGAAGAGTTCAAAGTTCCTAGGTTCCTTATGAGAATCTAACTTGGAATGATCACATCAATCATGTTATACTATGCTTTTTTATTTGACACTTCTATTCTTATAGTATAAACCATCCCCCTTCTTTTTGCGAGCAAGCGAAGCGAGTGAGCCAAAATCCAAAGTTCTAACTATTTAAAAAAAAGGTTATTTTATCTTAAAAATGCATTCTAGGCCAATATTCTATATTTGGCAAGATCGCTGCCAACTATGACTATTTCAGCACCTCGCTGGTCAAACTTTTTGCTGTCTAAACAACTATCATATTTCTGTATATCATGAGCGAGCGAGGAAAAACACATTCTTTCTTTTGAGGAAAAATTATTTTTGTCGTCAAAATACACTATAGGCCTTTAAGATATTTGACTGGTATATTTGGTCACCTCGTATCAGTCGTTCTTTCTAATAAAGTGGAAACTAAGGTTACACAGGATTCAGTAAAATTAGTACAAGTTTCCTTTTCCCCCTTTCTGTTTCATAAATCATGTTCAGTTGTTACATGTTCCATTCCTGACATCTCCCCGTCACACCTAAGTCCACTGAACAACGAGTGTGCATCGGGATCTACCATAGATTACAACACCACGTGTTCTTTTGTCTGTGATACTGGATACAATACAACAGATCCTACGTCGTTATCTTGTACAGAAAGCGGAGGTTTGTCCACCAGTTTACCAACCTGCACAGGTACATACATTAGCAGCCCTCATAACCAAATAACCGAAGACAAAAATGATAATAATTCTTACTCCGAAACTACATTGATAAATCTGGAAAAACAATTGAGTGTTAAGAAACATTTTTAGATTCAAATGCTCTCGTATTAAAAGAAGGACACGAAACTGTTGAAGTTATTACTTGTGTACTTGTGTGTAAATCCTTATACTCATATAGGATATCTGTGTAGAGGGCATGTGCTTTTCAGCAAACGGAAAATCGAAATGAATTCAGTCTGGTGATTTTAAAACCTCAAGGTATGGACCAAGTCTTATGCACTATAATCAACCCTTCCCAGTTGCTTTGAAGTCAGTCTGGAGATTTTAAAACCTCAAGGTATGCACTAAGTCTTGTGCACTATAATCAGCCCTTCCCATTTGCTTTGACTTCTTTCTGGTGATTTTAAAACCTCAAGGTATGCACTAAGTTTTATGCACTAATCAGCCCTCACAGTGAGCAGAATCAGCAGATTAGCCGTTTTGTAGCCGTTTTCCCGCTCTTTTACAGCCGTTTTATAGCCGTTTGTAGCCCTTTTGAAAACGGCTAAAAAACAGCTACAAAACGGCTACAAAACGGCTACAAAACAGCTACAAAACTGCACTTTGCAAAAAGGTGGACATGTACACACAGTGACTGCACACGCGTAAAGCCAATGAGAGTTCTATACCAAAGAGAGTTCTATACAGGGGCGACAACAAGCTATTTTGATGGGGGGGGGGGGGGGGGATGACCCATTGATGAGTTTCTTTACGTGTTAAATGGTATCATAGTTTCATGACACAGCCCTCATTTTCCCCATACTCTTCTTTCTTCTTCTCCCACTTATTTTACCATGGGCTACATCAGAGCTGCAGTCATTCTGCCAAGTCAATGTCACGTGAGTATATTCAATGTCCAAGAAAAGGGACTGTACCCTTAAAATAATTTTTTAAAAAATAGAAAAAATATCATTTTGATGCTGTTGTTGATATTCTGAATGAAACTGGTAAATATAACAGGATGTCTACGTTAATATTGCTTCAAGGCTTGTGTTTTCAGTGTATCTCTGCTCTAAGTTACAGAAAAATTTATGTGAAAGTTGCATGTACTTACAATTTTGTTGGTTATTTAGATATTGAACGACAGAATACTCGAAATGTATACACACATGTACCTATTAGTAAAAATAGTATTTGTATTTGTATTTAATTTATCAAATCACGAGTAATTTAATCTATTTAATCACGGGTAAAAAGAAATAAAAAATCACGGGTTGAAATGTTACCAGATTGCGCTAGAAAATCACTTGACTTCTTTGTATTGAGAACAGTAATACTACAAGAATCGTTAATTCAGGAATAAACATATCGAGAGTTTAGTGCAACAAAGGGCTATCTGCATTTTGGGGTCAAAATGAGGTTTTGATATCAAAATGATCCATAAGAGACCGGGAACCCATTGGTAATGGTTTCTACAGCAAACTTTGCTTCAGCACGGTATCATCCGAAAAAGGTATGGCCATCTGCATTAAACCAGTGTTTGCAACATAACTTCATTGCAAGTTTTCTCAAAATGGCCAAAAACACAGATAGCCCTTTGTTGCACTAAACCGTCGATATATGAGCTTAAATTATCTACAGAATATGACTTTCAAATCATGCACTATTGCTTTCTGCAGGACTCCGATGAATGTATCCAGAACAAAAATAATTAGTTATGTACAGATGTTCGCAGGTGGCTTCTCAAGGTATCTAACACTTATTATCGCATAAAATAACATTTTCAGTATTTTAAATGGAAGGGCGGATACGTGAATGTATTTATCTTTGCCTCCATTCACATTTTAGGAATAATGTTTTGTGGAAGTACCGATTGAATAACAATGAGAATGATATAATTATAATATCAATAATAGAGCTGATAATGATGCAACTATCAATATCATAGGAATAATGATACACAATAATTTTATCTCATGGATGTATATCACTTGAATACCTCTCAATTTATATTGCGTTATGTAGGCCGCTTCACACGATTCAGATTCCTTTAAAAGACCACTGATTTTGTATTTTTTTTTTCTGGTTATAGGACGTCGTATAGGGAAACGATAGAGTACGTAATTCAGAACACAACCCAACTGCAAAGTGTATGTTGTCCTGGTTTCGCACAAGATGGAGATGCTTGCCGGAGTAAGTCCCCCTGAAACAAAGAAAAATTGTATGATTTACTTTACTTCACTGCATTAGCGTAATTGAAGGGGGGGGGGGGGGGGCGTATAGCTAGCTAATTTTATTAGTGTCGATAGGATGTAGTACTGAGGCTTATCTTTACCTGTTTACAGTGCGTCTTGCTAGCACATCGGTTCTTTTGCTGTTAGGTGTATGTGGTAACATGTAGTAAACGTTAAAACCAATGTGCTGGCTCAGTAGGTAGAGCGTCCGCCTCACAATCGGGAGGTCGCGGGTTCGAACCCCGGCCTCGTCATACCAAAATACTTTAAAAGATGGGAGTTGCTGCTACCTTCTTTGGCGTTCAAGAATGGAAAAGGATAGAGCAACGTCGATCTGGCTGCCGGGCCCACGATCAATTGGGCGAAAAGAATTTCCTTCCTCGGACAATAAAATTTGGAGATTTTGGAGATCAAGTTATGTAAGGATTTATTTGCATAGCTGCTCAGTAGCAAGATACTAGCAAAATTAAGATGCTGCGAAGTTTTTTCCTCCACAAGTTTAATATCAAATAAATGAGTGGGGAAAAATCTTGTGATCGCTGCCGGCTTTGTAAAAGTCCCAAAAAGGTGGACATGTATACACAGAGGCTGCACATGCGTAAAGCCAATGAGAGTTCTATTCAGGGGCAACACCAGGGTATGCTGATTTTTTTTGTGGGGGGGGGGGTGGGAATGACCCATTAACGAGTTTCTTTACGTTTTAAGTGAACAAATAGAGGTATTATAGCCCAGCCCCAGCCCCCTCTTTCCCCTACTCTTATTTCTTCTTCTTCTTCTTCTTCTTCTTCTTCTTCTCCTGCTGCTGCTTCTTCTTCTTTCTTCTTCTTCTCCCCCTTATTTTTGATCTTTCAAAAATCCATGGGGGGGGGGGGGGGGAAGCGGTCGCCTCCTGTTACCTGCGAAGCCCCTGGCTCTATTTGTGCGATAAGCATAAAGAAAGCGCTTTGGCCGTTGTGCGCGCGGCGAGCGGTCGGCGCCCAGGGTACGAGTTCTAGCGAAAGACAGGGTGTAATAGCGCTATATTGCTGTATTTCGTTCCTTTGAGATAGTTACTCTAAAAATCACCGAAAATCATGAATGAAATGTCACACGATCTCACATATGTCTCTTTATGCAAGGCGGACAATATGAGACTATATTTAATCATTTTCAGATCTTGCAATTTGTCAGTCGTTGGTTCTGTCAAAGTGAAAACAAATGCGACACAAGATCAGTTATTATTTAATTCTTTTATTTTGCTATTACTTTTTACTCTTTCTGTTTCGTAAATCATGTTCAGTTGTTACATGTTCCATTCCTGACATCTTCCCGTCACATCTAAGTCCACTGAACAACGAATGTGCATCGGGATCTACCATAGATTACAACACCACGTGTTCTTTTGTCTGTGATATTGGATACAATACCACAGATCCTATGTCGTTATCGTGTACGGAAAGCGGGGCTTTGTCCGCCAGTTTACCAACCTGTACAGGTGTGTTAGCAGCCATAGTAATCAAATACCTAAAGACAAAAATTAATGATAACGATTGCTCTGATATATCTAAAAACATGAATATACACTCAATTGAAATACATCAGCAAATCTGGAAAAATGAAGGAGTTTTAAGAAAGATTTTTGAGGGTTGAATGAAGTATCAAGGCTTATCTTCACCTGTTTACATTGCGTCTTGCTACTATGTAAGTGTGTTATAGGTATGTTGTCCTCTAGGGATCTAGTCCGCTTTATTTAGTGTATATCGATGATATAATTAATACGGCATCGTTATCATTCATCTTATTTGCAGACGACACTAATATTTTTATTCTCATAAAAGCCTAAAATTTTTGAAAATGATTTACATGTTAACTAATTAAAGTTACTAAAAGGTTTAATGCAATAAGCTTTCTCTGAATATTCAGAAAACTCATCTCATGCATTTCGAACACAGCAATATCCACGTAACTAATAC
>CM057155.1:31873744-31890257 GCA_029962745.1 Echinometra lucunter
ACATTTCTAGTACATTTTAGGATCTACAAAACAAGGCCAAAGATTAAAACAAAGGCTCTCTCGCTTAAAGGCCATAAAATGTCATTTGGAAATACTTCAAACGGCATAAATTCTCTTACACATTTTCTTTTCCATGGATCCAACTGTTCCACCACCAAAGCTTCTTGATATATTTTAAATGCGAATTCCAGTTAACTAATTACCAAAATTGGCAAAATCTCCCAAGACACAATTTTTCTGCTATGAATAAATAAAGTTGAAATAAACTGTGATCAGCGAGGTTTGACATTAACATACTTCATACCTCCTTATATAAATTGAAGGAAATTAAAGAACTTGAAGAAGTCACAAGTTTACAATTCGCCCGAGGTATCAGTTTGCTTGCCAAGAAAGCAGGAATTTAGCTAATGGTGTGATTAGAACTTCAGCATCCTACAACGATTTTTAGTTAAAAGGAAACATTATATACATTTTTTTTCTCATTTATGATTTGAATTCTTTACCTTCTCCGCAAAGGTTTCCAGTATATTCGGTATCGCATGTACATGCACCGTTCGCACAGGTGCCTCCATTCATGCACACATCGGTAATGGAACAGTCAACTAAAAAGGAAAAAAAAAAATCCATTTCATTGGCATGATTGGAGACATTTCTAGTACATTTTTAGGATCCACAAAATAAAGCAAAAGATTAAAAGAAAGGCTCTCTGGCATAAAGGCCATAAAAATGTCATTTGGAAATACTTCAAACGGCATTAATTCTCTTACAAATTTTTTTCCATGGATTCAGTTGTTCCACTAGCAAAGCTTCATGATATATTTTAGAAGCGAATTCCAGTTAACTAATGACAACAATTGGCAAAATCTCCACAGACACAATTTTTCAGATATGAATAAACAGATAAATGAAAAAAGTTGAAAGAAAATTGTAAGTAGCGAGGTTTGACATTAACACACTTCATACCTCCTTATATAAATTCAAGGAAATTAGAGAACTTGAAGTACTAGTAGTTATCAACATGTTCCGAATTTGCCCGATGTATCAGTTTGCTTGCCAAGAAAGCAGGAATTTAGCTAATGGTGTAAGTAGATGTTCAGCATCCTACAACGATTTTTAGTTAAAAGGAAACATTATATACATTTTTTTCTCATTTATGATTTGAATTCTTTACCTTCTCCGCAGAGGTTTCCAGTATATTCGGTATCGCATGTACATGCACCGTTCGCACAGGTGCCTCCATTCATGCACACATCGGTAATGGAACAGTCAACTAAAAAGGAAAAAAAAAATCCATTTCATTGGCATGATTGGAGACATTTCTAGTACATTTTTAGGATCCACAAAATAAGGCCAAAGATTAAAAGAAAGGCTCTCTCGCTTAAAGGCCATAAAAATGTCATTTGGAAATACTTCAAACGGCATTAATTCTCTTACAATTTTTTTTCCATGGATTCAGTTGTTCCACTAGTAAAGCTTCATGATAAATTTTAAAAGCGAATTCCAGTTAACTAATGACAAAAATTGGCAAAATCTCCATAGACACCATTTTCCTGCTATGAATTCATGATTAAATTTGAAAGAAAATTGTAAGTAGCGAGGTTTGACATTAACATACTTCATACCTCCTTATATAAATTGAAGGAAATTAAAGAACTTGAAGAAGTCACAAGTTTACAATTCGCCCGAGGTATCAGTTTGCTTGCCAAGAAAGCAGGAATTTAGCTAATGGTGTGATTAGAACTTCAGCATCCTACAACGATTTTTAGTTAAAAGGAAACATTATATACATTTTTTTTCTCATTTATGATTTGAATTCTTTACCTTCCCCGCAAAGGTTTCCAGTATATTCGGTATCGCATGTACATGCACCGTTCGCACAGGTGCCTCCATTCATGCACACATCGGTAATGGAACAGTCAACTAAAAAGGAAAAAAAAAATCCATTTCATTGGCATGATTGGAGACATTTCTAGTACATTTTTAGGATCCACAAAATAAAGCAAAAGATTAAAAGAAAGGCTCTCTGGCATAAAGGCCATAAAAATGTCATTTGGAAATACTTCAAACGGCATTAATTCTCTTACAAATTTTTTTCCATGGATTCAGTTGTTCCACTAGCAAAGCTTCATGATATATTTTAGAAGCGAATTCCAGTTAACTAATGACAACAATTGGCAAAATCTCCACAGACACAATTTTTCAGATATGAATAAACAGATAAATGAAAAAAGTTGAAAGAAAATTGTAAGTAGCGAGGTTTGACATTAACACACTTCATACCTCCTTATATAAATTCAAGGAAATTAGAGAACTTGAAGTACTAGTAGTTATCAACATGTTCCGAATTTGCCCGATGTATCAGTTTGCTTGCCAAGAAAGCAGGAATTTAGCTAATGGTGTAAGTAGATGTTCAGCATCCTACAACGATTTTTAGTTAAAAGGAAACATTATATACATTTTTTTCTCATTTATGATTTGAACTCTTTACCTTCTCCGCAGAGGTTTCCAGTATATTCGGTATCGCATGTACATGCACCGTTCGCACAGGTGCCTCCATTCATGCACACATCGGTAATGGAACAGTCAACTAAAAAGGAAAAAAAAAATCCATTTCATTGGCATGATTGGAGACATTTCTAGTACATTTTTAGGATCCACAAAATAAGGCCAAAGATTAAAAGAAAGGCTCTCTCGCTTGAAGGCCATAAAAATGTCATTTGGAAATACTTCAAACGGCATTAATTCTCTTACAATTTTTTTTCCATGGATTCAGTTGTTCCACTAGTAAAGCTTCATGATAAATTTTAAAAGCGAATTCCAGTTAACTAATGACAAAAATTGGCAAAATTTCCATAGACACCATTTTCCTGCTATAAATTCATGATTAAATTTGAAAGAAAGCGAGGTTTTTCACATTAGCATACTTCATACCTCCTTATGTAAATTGAAGGAAATTAAAGAACTTGAAGAGGTCACAAGTTTACAATTCGCCCGAGGTATCAGTTTGCTTGCCAAGAAAGCAGGAATTTAGCTAATGGTGTGATTAGAACTTCAGCATCCTACAACGATTTTTAGTTAAAAGGAAACATTATATACATTTTTTTTCTCATTTATGATTTGAATTCTTTACCTTCTCCGCAGAGGTTTCCAGTATATTCGGTATCGCATGTACATGCACCGTTCGCACAGGTGCCTCCATTCATGCACACATCGGTAATGGAACAGTCAACTAAAAAGGAAAAAAAAAATCCATTTCATTGGCATGATTGGAGACATTTCTAGTACATTTTTAGGATCCACAAAATAAGGCCAAAGATTAAAAGAAAGGCTCTCTCGCTTAAAGGCCATAAAAATGTCATTTGGAAATACTTCAAACGGCATTAATTCTCTTACAATTTTTTTTCCATGGATTCAGTTGTTCCACTAGTAAAGCTTCATGATAAATTTTAAAAGCGAATTCCAGTTAACTAATGACAAAAATTGGCAAAATCTCCATAGACACCATTTTCCTGCTATGAATTCATGATTAAATTTGAAAGAAAATTGTAAGTAGCGAGGTTTGACATTAACATACTTCATACCTCCTTATATAAATTGAAGGAAATTAAAGAACTTGAAGAAGTCACAAGTTTACAATTCGCCCGAGGTATCAGTTTGCTTGCCAAGAAAGCAGGAATTTAGCTAATGGTGTGATTAGAACTTCAGCATCCTACAACGATTTTTAGTTAAAAGGAAACATTATATACATTTTTTTTCTCATTTATGATTTGAATTCTTTACCTTCTCCGCAAAGGTTTCCAGTATATTCGGTATCGCATGTACATGCACCGTTCGCACAGGTGCCTCCATTCATGCACACATCGGTAATGGAACAGTCAACTAAAAAGGAAAAAAAAAATCCATTTCATTGGCATGATTGGAGACATTTCTAGTACATTTTTAGGATCCACAAAATAAAGCAAAAGATTAAAAGAAAGGCTCTCTGGCATAAAGGCCATAAAAATGTCATTTGGAAATACTTCAAACGGCATTAATTCTCTTACAAATTTTTTTCCATGGATTCAGTTGTTCCACTAGCAAAGCTTCATGATATATTTTAGAAGCGAATTCCAGTTAACTAATGACAACAATTGGCAAAATCTCCACAGACACAATTTTTCAGATATGAATAAACAGATAAATGAAAAAAGTTGAAAGAAAATTGTAAGTAGCGAGGTTTGACATTAACACACTTCATACCTCCTTATATAAATTCAAGGAAATTAGAGAACTTGAAGTACTAGTAGTTATCAACATGTTCCGAATTTGCCCGATGTATCAGTTTGCTTGCCAAGAAAGCAGGAATTTAGCTAATGGTGTAAGTAGATGTTCAGCATCCTACAACGATTTTTAGTTAAAAGGAAACATTATATACATTTTTTTCTCATTTATGATTTGAATTCTTTACCTTCTCCGCAGAGGTTTCCAGTATATTCGGTATCGCATGTACATGCACCGTTCGCACAGGTGCCTCCATTCATGCACACATCGGTAATGGAACAGTCAACTAAAAAGGAAAAAAAAAATCCATTTCATTGGCATGATTGGAGACATTTCTAGTACATTTTTAGGATCCACAAAATAAGGCCAAAGATTAAAAGAAAGGCTCTCTCGCTTAAAGGCCATAAAAATGTCATTTGGAAATACTTCAAACGGCATTAATTCTCTTACAATTTTTTTTCCATGGATTCAGTTGTTCCACTAGTAAAGCTTCATGATAAATTTTAAAAGCGAATTCCAGTTAACTAATGACAAAAATTGGCAAAATCTCCATAGACACCATTTTCCTGCTATGAATTCATGATTAAATTTGAAAGAAAATTGTAAGTAGCGAGGTTTGACATTAACATACTTCATACCTCCTTATATAAATTGAAGGAAATTAAAGAACTTGAAGAAGTCACAAGTTTACAATTCGCCCGAGGTATCAGTTTGCTTGCCAAGAAAGCAGGAATTTAGCTAATGGTGTGATTAGAACTTCAGCATCCTACAACGATTTTTAGTTAAAAGGAAACATTATATACATTTTTTTTTCTCATTTATGATTTGAATTCTTTACCTTCTCCGCAAAGGTTTCCAGTATATTCGGTATCGCATGTACATGCACCGTTCGCACAGGTGCCTCCATTCATGCACACATCGGTAATGGAACAGTCAACTAAAAAGGAAAAAAAAAAATCCATTTCATTGGCATGATTGGAGACATTTCTAGTACATTTTTAGGATCCACAAAATAAAGCAAAAGATTAAAAGAAAGGCTCTCTGGCATAAAGGCCATAAAAATGTCATTTGGAAATACTTCAAACGGCATTAATTCTCTTACAAATTTTTTTCCATGGATTCAGTTGTTCCACTAGCAAAGCTTCATGATATATTTTAGAAGCGAATTCCAGTTAACTAATGACAACAATTGGCAAAATCTCCACAGACACAATTTTTCAGATATGAATAAACAGATAAATGAAAAAAGTTGAAAGAAAATTGTAAGTAGCGAGGTTTGACATTAACACACTTCATACCTCCTTATATAAATTCAAGGAAATTAGAGAACTTGAAGTACTAGTAGTTATCAACATGTTCCGAATTTGCCCGATGTATCAGTTTGCTTGCCAAGAAAGCAGGAATTTAGCTAATGGTGTAAGTAGATGTTCAGCATCCTACAACGATTTTTAGTTAAAAGGAAACATTATATACATTTTTTCTCATTTATGATTTGAATTCTTTACCTTCTCCGCAGAGGTTTCCAGTATATTCGGTATCGCATGTACATGCACCGTTCGCACAGGTGCCTCCATTCATGCACACATCGGTAATGGAACAGTCAACTAAAAAGGAAAAAAAAAATCCATTTCATTGGCATGATTGGAGACATTTCTAGTACATTTTTAGGATCCACAAAATAAGGCCAAAGATTAAAAGAAAGGCTCTCTCGCTTAAAGGCCATAAAAATGTCATTTGGAAATACTTCAAACGGCATTAATTCTCTTACAATTTTTTTTCCATGGATTCAGTTGTTCCACTAGTAAAGCTTCATGATAAATTTTAAAAGCGAATTCCAGTTAACTAATGACAAAAATTGGCAAAATTTCCATAGACACCATTTTCCTGCTATAAATTCATGATTAAATTTGAAAGAAAGCGAGGTTTGACATTAGCATACTTCATACCTCCTTATGTAAATTGAAGGAAATTAAAGAACTTGAAGAGGTCACAAGTTTACAATTCGCCCGAGGTATCAGTTTGCTTGCCAAGAAAGCAGGAATTTAGCTAATGGTGTGATTAGAACTTCAGCATCCTACAACGATTTTTAGTTAAAAGGAAACATTATATACATTTTTTTTCTCATTTATGATTTGAATTCTTTACCTTCTCCGCAGAGGTTTCCAGTATATTCGGTATCGCATGTACATGCACCGTTCGCACAGGTGCCTCCATTCATGCACACATCGGTAATGGAACAGTCAACTAAAAAGGAAAAAAAAATCCATTTCACTGGAGACATTTCTAGTACAATTTTAGGATTTTCAAAAAGTGCAATGATAAAACATTTTTCAAGTAGATAATAATGATATCGCTAGTTATTGCTATAATAAATTTGATGAGAAAGGTAACAAAAGAAAAAAAAAACACTCATTCAAGATAATAAAAACAATCCTATTACTTTCTTTGGAACATGTTAAATGCAGTAGGTCGAGATTTTCCTAACACGTTCCAGTTTTTTTCTGCACAAGTGTATAAATATTATCCAGAAAATGCCTATTTTAATATACAATTTGTTTTTTTCTTTGCAAAATCTGCTCATTTGCTTTTTATAGAATTAGTTTCAATTTTATCATGCTACCTCCTTTCATATGCGGTGTCTACTGCTTTCTTTCACACAGTCAGTTTTTTCCGAATCTCATGTGGCCCGATTTTAATAGAATTCAAAGTTTGATTTAAGTTGAATTGCTTTTGCTAATAGTTTTGATTGCAGCGTTGATAATTTATGATGACCCTTTGAAGTGCCCCTTTACTTTACAATGGCAATATTATTTTGCTTTTTTGACAAATCCCCCTTTTCACCCCTCTCGAGTGCCACCTTCTATTGCAAAACGTGCTCCCCTTTGCCTGTATCTCCAGCTTTTTTCTTTCGGATGTATGATTAGTATAGACCATTTAAATTACCTTCACTGCATGTTGCTCCGGTGTATCCTGAAGGGCAACTACAGCTCATATCCATGACATCACATGTTCCGCCATTAACGCAAGTTATGCTTCCACACTCAACTGTGTTGAGAAGTGTTAATAAAGAAAAACAAGATAATGCCAGTTAACTAATGACAAAAATTGGCAAAATCTCCACAGACACAATTTTTCTGCTATAAATGAGTGAAAAAAGTTGAAAGAAAATTGTAAGTAGCGAGGTTAGACATTAACATACTTCATACCTCCTTATATAAATTCAAGGAAATTCGAGAACTTGAAGTACTAGTAGTTATCAACATGTTCCGAATTTGCCTGATGTATCAGTTTGCTTGCCAAGAAAGCAGGAATTTAGCTAATGGGGTGATAAGAACTTCAGCATCGGGCAGCGATTATTAGTTAAAAGGAAACATTATTTACAATTTTTTTAAAATTTACGATTTGATTTCTCTACCTTCTCCGCAGAGGTTTCCAGTATATTCGGTATCGCAGGTACATGCACCGTTCGCACAGGTGCCTCCATTCATGCACACATCGGTAATGGAACAGTCAACTAAAAAGGAAAAGAATCCATTTCATTGGAGACATTTCTAGTACATTTTTAGGATCCACAAAAAAAAGGCCAAGGATTAATTAAAGAAAGGCTCTCTCGCTTTTATGTCATAAAAAATGTCACTTGGAAATACTCCAAACGGCATTGATTCACTTACAAATTTTCTTTTTCCATGGATTCAGTTGTCCCATTAGCAAAGCTTCATGATATATTTTAAAAGCGAATTCCAGTTAACTAATGACAAAAATTGGCAAAATCTCCATAGACACCATTTTCCTGCTATGAATTCATGATTAAATTTGAAAGAAAATTGTAAGTAGCGAGGTTTGACATTAACATACTTCATACCTCCTTATATAAATTGAAGGAAATTAAAGAACTTGAAGAAGTCACAAGTTTACAATTCGCCCGAGGTATCAGTTTGCTTGCCAAGAAAGCAGGAATTTAGCTAATGGTGTGATTAGAACTTCAGCATCCTACAACGATTTTTAGTTAAAAGGAAACATTATATACATTTTTTTTCTCATTTATGATTTGAATTCTTTACCTTCTCCGCAAAGGTTTCCAGTATATTCGGTATCGCATGTACATGCACCGTTCGCACAGGTGCCTCCATTCATGCACACATCGGTAATGGAACAGTCAACTAAAAAGGAAAAAAAAAATCCATTTCATTGGCATGATTGGAGACATTTCTAGTACATTTTTAGGATCCACAAAATAAAGCAAAAGATTAAAAGAAAGGCTCTCTGGCATAAAGGCCATAAAAATGTCATTTGGAAATACTTCAAACGGCATTAATTCTCTTACAAATTTTTTTCCATGGATTCAGTTGTTCCACTAGCAAAGCTTCATGATATATTTTAGAAGCGAATTCCAGTTAACTAATGACAACAATTGGCAAAATCTCCACAGACACAATTTTTCAGATATGAATAAACAGATAAATGAAAAAAGTTGAAAGAAAATTGTAAGTAGCGAGGTTTGACATTAACACACTTCATACCTCCTTATATAAATTCAAGGAAATTAGAGAACTTGAAGTACTAGTAGTTATCAACATGTTCCGAATTTGCCCGATGTATCAGTTTGCTTGCCAAGAAAGCAGGAATTTAGCTAATGGTGTAAGTAGATGTTCAGCATCCTACAACGATTTTTAGTTAAAAGGAAACATTATATACATTTTTTTCTCATTTATGATTTGAATTCTTTACCTTCTCCGCAGAGGTTTCCAGTATATTCGGTATCGCATGTACATGCACCGTTCGAACAGGTGCCTCCATTCATGCACACATCGGTAATGGAACAGTCAACTAAAAAGGAAAAAAAATCCATTTCATTGGCATGATTGGAGACATTTCTAGTACATTTTTAGGATCCACAAAATAAGGCAAAAGATTAAAAGAAAGGCTCTCTCGCATAAAGACCATAAAAATGTAATTTGGAAATACTTCAAACGGCATTAATTCTCTTACAAATTTTTTTTCCATGGATTCAGTTGTTCCACTAGTAAAGCTTTATGATATATTTTAGAAGCGAATTCCAGTTAACTAATGACAACAATTGGCAAAATCTCCACAGACACAATTTTTCAGATATGAATAAACAGATAAATGAAAAAAGTTGAAAGAAAATTGTAAGTAGCGAGGTTTGACATTAACACACTTCATACCTCCTTATATAAATTGAAGGAAATTAGAGAACTTGAAGTATTAGTAGTTATCAACATGTTCACAATTTGCCCGAGGTATCAGTTTGCTAGCCAAGAAAGCAGGAATTTAGCTAATGGGGTGATTAGAACTTCAGCATCGGACAGCGATTATTACTTAAAAGGAAACATTATTCACATTTTTTTTTTCATTTACGATTTGAATTCTCTACCTTCTCCGCAGAGGTTTCCAGTATATTCGGTATCGCAGGTACATGCACCATTCGCACAGGTGCCTGCATTCATGCACACATCGGTAATGGAACAGTCAACTAAAAAGGAAAAGAATCCATTTCATTGGAGACATTTCTAGTACATTTTTAGGATCCACAAAATAAGGCCAAGGATTAAAAGAAAGGCTCTCTCGCTTTTATGCCATTAAAAAATGTCATTTGGAAATACTCCAAACGGCACTGATTCACTTACAAATTTTCTTTTTCCATGGATTCAGTTGTCCCATTAGCAAAGCTTCATGATATATTTTAAAAGCGAATTCCAGTTAACTAATGACAAAAATTGGCAAAATCTCCATAGACACCATTTTCCTGCTATGAATTCATGATTAATTTTGAAAGAAAATTGTAAGTAGCGAGGTTTGACATTATCATTCTTCATACCTCCTTATATAAATTGAAGGAAATTAAAGAACTTGAAGAAGTCACAAGTTTACAATTCGCCCGAGATATCAGTTTGCTTGCCAAGAAAGCAGGAATTTAGCTAATGGTGTGATTAGAACTTCAGCATCCTACAACGATTTTTAGTTAAAAGGAAACATTATATACATTTTTTTTTCTCATTTATGATTTGAATTCTTTACCTTCTCCGCAGAGGTTTCCAGTATATTCGGTATCGCATGTACATGCACCGTTCGCACAGGTGCCTCCATTCATGCACACATCGGTAATGGAACAGTCAACTAAAAAGGAAAAAAAAATCCATTTCATTGGAGACATTTCTAGTACAATTTTAGGATTTTCAAAAAGTGCAATGATAAATTATTTTTCAAGTAGATAATAATGATATCGCTAGTTATTGCTATAATAAGTTTGATGAGAAAGGTAACAAAAGAAAAAAATCCCACTCATTCAAGATAATAAATACAATCCTATTACTTTCTTTGAAACATATCAACTGCAGTAGGTCAAGATTTTCCTAACACGTTCCAGTTTTTTTCTGCACAAGTGTATAAATACTATCCAGAAAATGCCTATTTTGATATACAGTTTTTTTTTCTTTGCAAATCTGCTCATTTTCTTTTTATAGAATTAGTTTCAATTTTATCATGCTACCTCCTTTCATATGCGGTGTCTACTGCTTTCTTTCACACAGTCATTTTTTTTTTTCCGAATCTCATGTGGCCCGATTTTAATAGAATTCAAAGTTTGTTTTAAGTTGAATTGTTTTTGCTAATAGTTTTGATTGCAGCGTTGATAATTCATGATGACCCTTTGAAGTGCCCCTTTACTTTACAATGGCAATATTATTTTGCTTTTTTGACAAATCCCCCTTTTCACCCCTCTCGAGTGCCACCTTCTATTGCAAAACGTGCTCCCCTTTGCCTGTATCTCCAGCTTTTTTTCTTTCGGATGTATGATTAGTATAGACCATTTAAATTACCTTCACTGCATGTTGCTCCGGTGTATCCTGAAGGGCAACTACAGCTCATATGCATGACATCACATGTTCCGCCATTAACACAAGTTATGCTTCCACACTCATCTGTGTTGAGAAGTGTTAATAAAGAAAAGCAAGATAATCTTGTGTGTAATTTCTGGGAGAGAAGACATGGTTTCAAAAACACCTTAACAATATCTTGTAAGGGCTACAGATTTGCATTTCTAGGTGGAACCAATATGGTAAGAAGTTAATGGGGGCTACCTGGTTTATGTCTGGACCCTCATGTGCCACATATATCCTAAATGGATTACAGATGGACATTTCTAGATGGGGTCAGGATAGTAAGAAATATACGGGGCTCATACACCTTTGCATCAGGGTTCCCGAATGGGCCTAGCTTTTTTTCAAGATTGTCTTTTCATCTGGGTCTTATATGGGCCCCACATGATTTCAAGATTGTATTTTCATCCTGGTCCTATATGGGCCCCATGTGGTTTCAAGATCAGGTTTTCATGTGGTTCGAATATGGGCCCCACATGGTTTTAAGATCCTGCTTCCGTCTGGGTCCTATATAGGCCCTATACACTATGTTACAAGCCATGTCTATCTATGCCAGTGACCCAAATATTTTGTCTTGGTCATGAATCTTTTCCTTTTGTCCATAGTTATGCAGTGCAGTTGGCTATTAGCACTTTTTCATTTGTGTGTTTCATGCCTTGCATAACTCAGTGTAAGGTAGCTTTAAATAGACTCTCTTCCAAGTTCTAAATTCTAATCCCTATTGAATGTTAGGATGGTTCAGATAGTTTTCTTGCAAGGGTTTTGCTATAAGCAGGTGAATGCAATATTTAAGTAGCTTGGGTTTAGATTGGAATTCTTGTATGGGAGGAACCCTAGTTAAAATTGATAGTTGTCACTTGAAGCTTAGGAATCGGAGAGGCAAGACCTCAGAGTTCTCTCTAAGAGCAGCCACAGCAGCTAGCCTGCTAGGGTTTGGTAGCATCAGCTAGGCCGACAGGATCGGGCGACGACAGCATGTTTAGGCTGTACATCTAGAAACAAGGCGTGGCAGTTTCTTAGTTTTTCTAGCTATGTTGCACCACGTTTGTCTGTACTGGACATGGGCTGCTCCGGTCTTCCAAGCTTTCTTGTCACAAGTTAAACTGTAAGTGAATTTGAATTGTTACTTTTTTATAATAGTTTCATTAGGCAAATTGTTGAGAGATATTTATGAAGAAGGAAATCAAGTTTTGGACTACATTGCAATCATTGAAATCATTTAAAGATTGATTTGAAATTGTAGTACACATATGTATGCTTTCCATTAAGTGGATTAAAGAGATTGTTGATATCTAAAAGTTCATTTGACCTGAAGCTGAGGAATACTATTGCAAACATTTTAAAGATTATATTCTTGTAAGTTCGATTATCATCCTTAATTGTCAAGGATATTAATTGTTCTTTTCCAAAATGGATGTTGCTTAGTATAAACCTTTGCTTGTCATAATGTTACTAGAAATCAAGAGTTGTTTTAAAGAAATAGCATGAGGCTGAATATTCTTGATTGTTCTTGTGATATTTGACATAATTATAGTAGAAGGTGAAGCTTATGTCTTGTTAGGGATAGGTAGTTTTTATGCCTTGGTATTTTATTATCTGTAGATGGCGTTAACCCCGTAGACGTTGACCACGTTGACGTTGATGTCGACAGTTTTAAGGACGACGTTATGATGTCCATTGAGTGGAGGCGTTTCGCAAGCATAGAGGTGTAAACCCGATGTAAACTACAGTATGATGTAAAGTCTACACTAGTCAAGTTGAGTCAGTCAAGGCGAACGTCGAAGGACTTCGGCCATGTTAGACGGTCAACGAGTTGATTCCAATATTCCAAAGAAGTTCTTCAGATCAGGTTCCATATTTTAAAGAAATGAAGATATATAAATAAAAGAACTTTGGACTTTAAGGAGTAACAAAGTAAACTGTTTGGTTATATTTGGATATATTGATCATTTATATAATATATTGATCAGGAATAGTTAATGGTTGCATTACTGGATTGTATTGCAAGGTATGATCTCCATTGAATTTCATGATTGTTTTATATTGAACACTTTTCCATATTTTATGTTTGAAGTAATGTAATTGTTCCAAGGAACACTTGAACTTGAAGATTGAAATTAAATTTAATTGTCTCCATTGTTACTTTGTCTGAGTTCTGTATTTAAGAAGTTGCCACTGGTCCAACAAGTCAATCACACCCTCCCATGGCTGTGACACACTATCTAGTTCGTGTTTTCATGTTGGCCCTATATGGGCCCCACGTGGTATCAAAATTGTGCTATCATGTGGGGCCATATGGATCCCATATACCCCATATTAGTCCCATACACCATTTGCACTGGTGTTTCCGAATGGGTACCCAGGTGATCTGAAGATTGCATTTTCATCAGTGTCCTATATGGGCTCCACGTGGTGCCTAAATTGTGCCATCATATGGGGCCCATATGCATCCCATATACCCCATATGGGTCCCATACACCATTTGCACGGGGATCCCGAATGTGCCCCACGTGGTTTGAAGATCGTGTTTTCAACTGTTTCCTATATGGGACCAAACTTGGCTTCAAGACTGCTCTTTCATCTGGGTCCTATCTGGGCCCCATTGGTTTAAAAATCATGTCGTCATGTGGGGTTCATGTTGATCCAATATACCCCATAATGGGTATATTGGATCAACATGAACCAATATACCCCATAATGGGTACCATACACCATTTGCACTTGGGTTCCCGAATGGGCCCCATGTGGGTTGAAGATCGTGTTTCCATCTCGGTCCTATATGGGCCCAATATAGTATCCAGCTCTTGGTTCTATCTGGATCCTTTTTGGGCCCGACATGGTATCGAAATCATGTTCACATCTAGGTGCTATATGGGCCCCACATGGTATCTAGATCGCATTTCATCTGGGTCCAATGTAATATGGGAATTACATGGCATCAAAAAATTGCCGTCGTGTGGGGCCATATGGATCCCACCTCCCCCATGTGGGTCCCATACACCATTTGCACCGGGGTTGCCGAATGGGCCCCACATGGTTTGAAGATTGTGTTTCCATCTGGGTCCTATATGAGACCCAGATAGTATCTGAATTTCGTTTTCATCTGGGTCCTATTTGGGCCCCTACATGGTATCTAGATCGTGTTTTTATATCACCTGTATTCACCAGTTTTAATATGTTCTCTCCCTTCTCTCTCACAAAAACACGCTCTCTCTCTCCCTCTCCATCTCTTTCTCTCCCTTTTTCTGTACACTCTGCTTTTATCTCCCTTTCCCAGCTAACTCACCGTGCACAGGTGCACGTTTTCCTTTCTTGATACAATCCATGGGTATAATATAATATCAGCCATCGTCTGATGGGCTCCACCTTTCCTTGCGACGCCTTTTCTCCCTTCCTACCTCTCCACTAGACTCATTCAACTTTGCATTCATCCCTTGAAGATTCTTTCTTTTCTTTCGTTCCTCATTCCTCTCCTCGTCCTTTCTTATTTTTCCTTCTCTCTTTCCATGCATTATACCCAATATTTTTGCACTTCCCTGATTTCACCCTCCTCCATCCTGATCATGCTCTAAACCTGACTCCAATCCATCCCTTTCTATTCCAGATGCACTACCTGTCACTTTAAGATAATAACCTTGATCCCCCGGCTTTTCCCAATCCTCTCCACTGCACCACTCTCTGCTTTCTCTTTGCGCTTTCTCTCATTCTCCCCTTGCCTTTCCTTCTTGGAAAATCCCATCTACTTCTCTCTTTCCCACTGTCTTCTGGAATTTTCTTGAAACCTCTTGTCTAATTCCCCATCCCTTTGTTATCATGCACCCTTTTTCCTCCTCTTTTCCCTCTCATTCGCTTGCCCTCCCATTCTGTCTCCGTCCGATCCCAACTTCACCAATCCTTATTTTTATTCCTCGCACTTTCTCATTCTTCCTTCCAGTTTCGCTCTCCTTTGTACCCCTTCACCATCTTCCCCTATTCGTTAAAAATGGCGCTACCCTTTTATTTAATTTTATTTTTTGTTTCATTAAGGAATCGAAACGTAAAGCAATTTCAAAGGCATATATAAACTGATAGATAACAAATTTTACGACAAATTACAATATTTACAGATGATTGAGATGATCAGTGGAACAAAAAAGAGGGGAAAAAGGAGAGGGGAAAAGGGCAGATTACACGTATAGTGATGTATACATAATTAGGTAAATTAGAAGAGCAACTTTTCCCTTTCTTTATGCTGCCTCTTAATCACTTATTCTGTAAATTCCCCTCGTCTTTCTCATTTTATTTATTTTGATGTCCCTTCCATTTTCCCTTCTTCCATGTCTTTAATCTTCTCCCTCTCTCTCTCTTTCTTTCTTTCTAGTTTACCTTGAGACCATGATTCCATCTCAGCTCCTTTAATAGTAATTGTATAAATGATATCATCAATAGTAATAATGAGGATGATGATGACGATAATGATAATGAAAATAATGATATAAAAAATACACGAAATAGCCCCAATCTCTCCCAAAGGGACAATACAATGTGAAAGTAAATCTACCATACTGAAAGAAATTCTGAACTATTGGGTTTGAGAGCATTTTAAAAGCAAAAGACGCTTGAAATATAGATATATCATTTACACACACACACACACACACGTATATGCATGTATAATATCCAACAAAAGTGAGCACACCGTTGAGGGTGTACTTACTTTGTTGCCACAAATTAAACAAAATCCTTCAGCTATCACATGTAAGAAGAGCTGGAGCAGGAAAGGAACAGTTCAAAGAAACGTCGGAGCTTGCGCGATTCGCGTGGGGGGGGGGGGGGGAACTCTCCCCTCCCACCATCCCCACCCCCCCCCCCCCACGAGGCGATTTTTTTTCCGTACATGGAAACTTAAATCCTCCCTGTGCGCATGTGCGTGGACTTAATTTCTTGCTGGAACTTTCCAAAGCCAATCCATGCAATTCGCAATCCCATAGACTGTCACGTACGACTCATCTTCGATGGTTTGTAGTCTTCGCGCGCAAACCCTATCGCTGATATTTGTTGCGTTCGCGCAGGCACTGATTTTTCTCTCCCCCAATAATGCTCATTCTCTCTCTCTCTCTCTCTCCAATGTGCTCGCACTCTCTCTGTCACTCTGTATTAGTACTACTAGTACTTATTTCAAATGTTCTGCTGAGGGCCAGAAAGCCATTAACGATAAGCACAACAAATGCTCTTAATTCTGGTCCTCAACCAACTGGGATCGATGTTGCTTGTACGAGTGGTACATAGTGAGGCGAGTATATCGGTGGAAAAGTATCGAGTCAAAATACTAAATGTACAGTTGAAAATATAATTTTATTTCCAAGTGTAAGGAA
>CM057155.1:31890757-31900757 GCA_029962745.1 Echinometra lucunter
ATCTGATACTGAAAAAAGGAGGAAATGTTTCAAGCTTGCTCAACAAGATGCCCTAGTCATGCTTGGTCCGAGTGCATGAAAGAAATGTTGTCAAATACAAAATCATATCATATTGGCAGTATGTTTAAAACCTGCTTGCCGCGCCAGATAACACGAAGCAGTTCTTCTCAAGTTTGTCCCGTCCTGAAAATCTAAACCTCTTCTGCTTTCACTACGAGTTGACATGGTTAATGGGTCAATGTTCAAACGGCCTAATGAAATTGCGTGGGAATTCGCTTCGTGTTTTCGTCAAGTAATCATGGTGATCAGGTAATAAAAATCTGAAAAATATTTATAGTGCATTACTGATGGCTCGTAGTAAGTTTATAGATATGCTATTGCAGATGATTTTCGAGAAGAAAAAAACGCAGGAAAAATATATGATTAACGAAAATATGGTTATTCGTTCGAATAATAGTTTTATTTATTTATTTATTTTACATGCACAAAAGAATTACCCTGACAATGAGTGGCATATTTTATACAGTACGTTGCAAATTATTCGCTGATGTGAAAGATATTCGATATAGCCCACCATAAATATCTTTTCCTCTACGGAATAATTCCAAGAATATGTTACTACTCTTGAAGATGGGCCTACAAGGTTATTTCTTTGAAATTGCGTCAAAAGGAACTTTATCAATAACATTTTGTGGCTTAGTGTCCCAGGCCATACAAAATAAAAAAAGTAATATATCATAAATGTCCCTCCTACGTCTTATTATTTTTAGGGCGTGGAATTTCCAGTGATTGAAAAAAAAAGAGATTTATCCCTTCATCAGATATTCAACCGCACTGACTAACTTGTGGGGCTTTTTATTTTTTATATCGCTTTGAGATCGCTTCCAAGAATTTTTCAAATTAATTTCTAGAATATTTAGCGCGATAAATACCTTATTTTATCGCTTATTCTCAACTTTGTTTGATGATATTCTGGGTCACCAGGTGAAACCCCTTAAATTTGAAGTTTAGGGGCTAAAAAGAGCACCCTTATGACCTTATGTTTTTCATGTTTTGTATTTTCTATCATTAATATATCTTTTTTTATTTTCTAAGGGAAGCTCGTGCATTCCTCTTGAACAGTCCAGAAAAGAATCTATTTTGTCAGTATTCCTATTCAAGTTCAAGTTCAAATTCAAAGCATATTTATTTCCAATTATTCAAATAATAAACAACATATGATTTTATTCAAATAATAAACAACACTTTGACATACATAATACTGTCAACAAGATATGTTTGCAACAGTTCCAAATCTTTACATAGGCTTTTTGCAGATCTGTGATTTTTCGTTTCTAGTATCAAGACGTTGACATTCCAAAAATTCTCACTAGAAATCTGAAATAGAAAATGGAAGAGACAAATTAAGTTAACATACCATCACACGTTCTTCCATCTGAATTCAGCACATATCCGTTATTACAAGTGCAGGTGTATGATCCGTCACTATTTGTACAGACTCCGTTTGTGGCATCGCATGGGCCAGGATCTGCAGCGCATTCATCCACATCTAAATGTAATGATAAAACATTGTTCAAGTAGATAATAATGATATCCCTATTTATTACTATAATAAATTTGATGAGAAAGGTAACAAAAGAAAAAACTTCCACTCATTCATGATAATAAAAACAATCCTATTACTTTTCTTGGAACATATTAACTGCAGTAGGTAAAGATTTTCCTAACACGTACCATTTTTTTTCTGCACAAGTAAATAAATACTATCCAGAAAATGCCTATTTTGAAATACAATTTGTTTTTCTTTGCAAATCTGCTCATTTGCTTTTTATAGAACTAGTTTAAATTCTATCATGCTACCTCCTTTCATATGCGGTGTCTACTGCTTTCTTTCATACAGTTACCTTTTCCGAATCTCATGTGGCCTGATTTTAATAGAATTCAAAGTTTGTTTTAAGTTGAATTGTTTTTGCCAATAGTTACGAGTGCAGCGTTAATAATTTACTATGACCCTTTGAAGTGTCCCTTTACTTTACAATGCCAGTATTATTTAGCTCTTTTTGACAAATTCCCCTTTTCACCCCTCTCGAGTGCAACTTTCTAGTGCAAAACGCGCTCCCCTTTGCCTGTATCGCCAATATTTTTTTTTTTTTTCTTTCAGATGTATGATTAGTATAGACCGGCTTCACTGCATGTTGCTCCGGTGTATCCTGAAGGGCAACTACAGCTCATATCCATGACATCACATGTCCGCCATTAAGTTAGTAAGCAAGTTATGCTTCCACATTCAACTGTGTTGAAAAGTGTGAATAAAGAAAAACAAGATAATCTTGTGTGGATTTTCTGGGAGAGAAGACATGATATGATCTGAATTCATGTCGGTTTTACAATTACAATATTCATGATATTGATGTGAATTCATGTATTACCATTGAAATGAGGCATGTAAAACTGACAGTAAACAATGTTGAATAAAAGCCACGAAAAAACGCACGATTCGAATAGCTTAACGATTCTCATTTATCAGGCATGAATAATAAATTTTAAAGAGTTCAGAAACGCTTTCAAAAAGATTTATACACGCTTGATAACCCCTGCCCTTTGGTTTGTTTTGGTTTGTCGTTCATTGTGACGCAACAATAAGGTTGTTTAATTTTGGTTTGCCGTTCATTGTGACGCAACAATAAGCCCGTTTAGTTTTGGTTTGCCGCTTATTGTGACGTAACCAGGTTGCTTGGCAATAACATGCGCGCTTCTGGATGCGCGCCCTTTTGCACACGGACCTCACATGCACATCATGTGATCCCGGCGGCGCGTGAATCGCGTCATTCTTTCGTGGCTTTTGTCGAGAAAGGACTTGTATGTCGAGTGCGGATCAATTTAAAATAGACTCTGTTAGATAGACTCTATAGACTCTATAGACTCCTGGGGAGCGTTTCATGAAAGGACTTGCATCCGACAAAGTCTGTCTTAGCCGACAGTTGCCACAGTAACGATGCTTCTCAGCCAATCAAAATCAAGGAAAGATGTCAGATATGACAACTTGTCAGACAACAAATGTTGACGAAATGCCCCCTAGATCTAGTCTAGATGTAGTCTATTTCGTGCAATTTTTGTTTAGTTCCATTTAACTGTACAGCCATAGAAACCTTTTTGTTTTGGGAAGTGATATCTCAGGCGTCGTCGGAACCAGCAGCGATTAGGACATTCATTGTTTTTTTTTCGCTACGAGACTCCCGTTCGTTCGGATCTCTTTCTTGGATTCGATACGTTTCGATTTCTTCAATTCTTGGACTTGGGATTGTTAACATTTTCTGTTTAAGCAACACCTGGACTGCGCCGGTTTGATTGGTACGGTTAGACTGGAAATCCCGTAACTTTGCTCTTCGTGCAATTTAAGCTCGTGGAACTTAGCTGGAATCTATTTGGCCAAATAGATTATGCCCAAAGCAAAGAAAAGGACCATGAAGACGCGCAAGGAGTCGGGGCGAGGTCGACCCCGTAGGAGTCGAGAGCTTCACGTTGTAGGTGCTAGTGCTCCTGCAGGTCAAGAAGCAACAGGAGGCCGAGAGATGTCGCAGTCCTCAGGCTCAGCAGGCCCTTATACGGCGGACGAGGCGTGGGCCTACAATCCCAGCAAGTATCCGGTGAGTACGGCAATATAGATCTAGATTTACGCCTGTGGTGATAAATGTTAGGGCTAGACCTAACGGTAGTTATAATGTTAGATCTAACGTTGCTGGTAGTGCCAAACCTAGTCGAATTGGTACGAATGGCGTTAGAGCTAGGCCTGGGGCTATGTGGCCCGTCGTGGTGCAGGGTCAGGGGGAGGACCTGCACACTGAGGTTAGCTCTCCCAGTGCGGTAAACCTTAACGTGGTTGGGGAGAGCATAGCCTCAGGGGACTGTGGGGCCATTGCCGGATAATTGGCTGAGGGCATATCGACCTCTAGCCCTCGACCCAACACACGCATGACAAGTGAGAGTACCTTTAACGTTAGACCTAACGTTAGATCGGATGTTGGATCTGATACGTGTGAGTCACAACAGGTCCCGGGTTATGGTTCCCTCCCACAGCCACTGGTAAGCGTTTACAACCCTCTAGGGGCGGATATTAGTTTAGGGTTGAAGGAAAAGATCTGGCAGGGTGATTATGTCGATCTTGTTTTGTTGCAAAAGCAAAGCAGGAGCAGCTTCTTTGCCAATGATATCGGGCCTGGCACCACATTCCAGTTGATGCCCTCGACGAGCGGCTTTCAGCTGCAACCTCAGACTAACGTTAGGCAGCAAAGGATTACTAGCATTGAGCAGTGGACTTCTGTTTTTCTCGTTTACATGTCGATCTACCTGGAGAGGCATCCAGGGAGGGTTTGGGAGTTGTTGAAGTACATGGATATGGAGCGGGGGGCTGCTCGTAACAATGGGGGTTACGGATGGAGGGACTATGACGTCCAGTTTCGTCTCCGTCAGGCACGGAGCCCGGCCCGATCTTGGGCGAGTATCGATGCAGAGCTTTGATTGTTGTTAGTTTCTGGCGGCGGGCGGAGGAGCTCTTCTTTTCTCCCATTTCAAGGGAACATGCATTTCCCGCGGTCGGGGTTCGGGGAGCTCAGAAATACCTCCCGTGGACGGAGCAGTCCACCAACCGACTCCCTCGGTGCCAGAGGGGGTAGGCGCGGGGTAAGCTTTGCGTTCAACAGGGGAAACTGCTCCCGAGGACGAGGCTGCGTCTTCGTCCACCGATGTGCCCGTTGTCGGGCCGCTGGGCACGGGGTTAAGTCATGTTCAAATACCCCTTCCGTTGGAACCCCACCAGCAGGACCGCACGTCGGTTACTAAACGGTTTTCAATTCGGTTTTTCACTACATTTCGCAGGGACTCGGGTTCCGAATCGTGCGAGAAATCTCAGGTCGGCTCGTGACAATAAATCAGCCTTATTGAAGAAATTACAAGTTGAAATAGAGCTAGGAAGGATAGTGGGCCCATTTGCATCTCCGATCGCCAACTTCAGGTGTTCGTCAATTGGTCTCGTGCCCAAGAAGGCCCCCGGGGAATTTCGGTTGATTCAACATTTGTCGTCTCCAAGAGAGAGGTCTGTGAAGGAGGGCAATTCCTCAGTCAGAATGTTCAGTTGATTATTCATCTTTTGACTCAGCTGTCGAAATGGTGTCGCGGTTATGCGTTGGCACTCTCATGGGGAAGGCGGATATCAAGTCTGCCTTCCGTCTGCTGCCGGTTAGACCGGAGGACTTCGAGTTGCTGGGAATGTGTGTGGATGATCAGTTCTGTTTTGACCGTTGTATGCCCATGGGTTGCTCTATAACTTGTTCGGCTTTTGAGTGTTTTAGTACATTTTTGGAGTATTGTTCGCGCCGTGTGACGATTCGGAGTTTATACAGCATTATCTCGATGATTTTTTTTTTCTTTGCGGGTATCCGCGGTTCGCGCCAGCGCGAACATGCCATGACCAGTTTCATGGCGGTGTACGAGCGCTTCGGGGTGCCTACTGCTGCGGAGAAGACGGTGGGTCCAGTATCTGTCATAACTTATTTAGGACTTGAGATTGATTCCATGGCATTTGAGCTCCGTGTTCCACAAGATAAGGTTGTAGAGTTGGTTTTTAGGTTGCGCGAGGTCTCGAAGTTGAACAAAATTTCGCTAAGGAAATTGCAATCTATAATTGGGAGCTTAAACTTTATGTGTAGGGCGATCGCCCCCGGACGGGCGTTTATGCCGAGACTGATAGATTTGACTCGGGGAGTACAGCATCCTTTTCACGTATAATTAGGCTAGGAAAGGGGGCTAAGGCAGACATGGCGGTTTGGCTGGAGTTCTTAACTCACTTCAGTGGTAGAGTCATGATGGGTAACGAGGCATGGCACAGTAGCTCACAGCTCCAGTTTTATACCGATACGGCGGCCAGCTGTGGGTTTGAAATTTACTTTGGTGGGAAGTGGGCCCAAGCGAAGTGGCCTGTACAGTTTAATGCAGCTGGTCGGTCGATTGCCTTTCTTGAGCTGTTTCCTATTGTGGTAGGCCTTCAATTGTGGGGGGAGGCATTGAGCAACAAGCGAGTGTTATTTTGGTCGGATAATCAGACAGTAGTGTCGGTGATTAACAGACAGTCTGCATCCTGTAGTGAATTAATGAAGTTAGTTGGCGAGTTAGTTGTTATTTGCTTGGTTAAGAATATTAGATTCAAGGCTCGGTATGTGACTGGGATTGATAATGGTATTGCGGATGCATTATCTCGATTTCAGGTGGACAGATTCCGCAAGTCGGCACCACGGGCCGCCGAGATGGGGGAGGAAGTACCTACCCGACTCTGGAACAGCTGGACATAAAGCGGTTGAGGCTTTTGCGGGATTCAAGGGCCAGCAGTACTCATTCTACTTACTCCACAGCGATAAATGCTTTTGGCGAATTTTGTTCTGAGTACGATAACCGGGTACCACCGAATGTAGAGCGTATTGCCCAGTTTATGTTGTACTTGTCTTTGCGCGGGTATGCAGCATCAACGGTTCAAACTTATATTTCAGGGCTCTCCTTTTATTTACAGGTGGCGGGGCTAGAAGATGTAACAAAGGGTTTTGTTGTTTCGTGCCTGCTTGAAGGTTGCAAGAGAGGGAATGTAAGTCGCGACACAAGATGTCCTATTACACTTCCGTTGTTGGGGCAGATGTTTGAGGCCTTGAAGTATGTGTGTAAGAGCGACTAGAAGTGCACATGTACTCCGCTGCCTTTCTCGTGGCATTTTCTGTTTTTTTACGGGTTGGCGAATGCACTGTGCATAAATTCTCGTCGACACGACGGCCACCAATTGGGCGGTTCTGACGTCAGTGTCATAGGAGAAGTTCCGAACCGCAAAGTAGTGTTGCGACTTCGCTCTTCTAAAACCGATCAGAGGGGTAAGGGATGCTTGATATACATTCCGGAGGTCCATTCGGAATTTTGCCCAGTCAAAGCGGTGATCGCTTACATGTCATGCCGCCCCTCTGTTGGGCATGCATTTTTTCAGTCATTTCGTGCCCTTCCCCTCACTCGCTATGAGTTCACTAAAATGATTAAGAGTTGCATGAAATTTTGGTCCCTGCCTACCGAACGTTTTTCTTCACATTCGTTTCGAATCGGGGCGGCTATGTTTGCTGCTATGTCAGGATGCACTGACGGGCAGATTCAGAGTATGGGGCGTTGGGCTTCTAACACATTCAGGCGCTACGTCCGAATTGACATGGTCGTATGAATTGGCCCCAGGGAAGCGGGTCAAATTGGTTTTTGTCACTGAATCCTCGTTAGGTGCATTCATTCATTTACACGTATACTCGAGGTTCGATAATGTAGGCCATACTCGAAATTAGTCCTAATTTCTTGATTCCAGGCGCAATATTGTTTTTGCCGTGTACACATACTCATTGTATTTGTGATATGGTAAGGCTTGTGAGTTCTGGCTTTAATATATTTTTCTTTGAAGAGTAATTCAAAAGATCATAAGTTAATAAGGGCAGGAATGAATAAAATTAAAAATCAAGCAGGAGGGAGAGAAAGTGGGAGGGGGCAGAAGGATATATAAATGAGACAGGGCTGGGACAGTCGATCATGTGATACCCCCATGTTGCATTTTAAAACATACTATATTTAGTGAGCTCACTTATGGGCCATACCGGTATTCCCCTTAGACCCCTTCCCCCTTGATCCCCCCCCCCTTCCTCTTTTTCTTTCCCGAAGTATTGTTATTATTTTGTTATCAGGGTGATTTTCAATTTTGTTATGTGAAGTTGAACAGTGGGCTATCGTACTGGCCACATACAAGCAGATAGAGAATTTAATTCTAGATCCACTATCGACGCCAATAAAGCGTTTCTTACAGTTTCAGATTAATTACAACCCAATCCATCAATAGAAATAAGTTTAATATAGCTAGAATTTTAGCGAGCTCCTATGAATGGCAGGCACCTAGGGGCATCATTATGCTTGGAGGTGATTATGTTTTTTATGTTCCTATGTTGGATACAAGATACTCCCAAAAGCTTCTTTTCATTTGCAGCATCTACAGTCTGGATCGTGGGGGACTCATTAGTGCATTGGGCGGCCCATCGAGGTCAGCAGGCATGTGGTGAGGAACTCGACGGTGGTGTGATGGTTACCTTGCATGGCAGAAGGGGCCTACATCTGGGAGAGACGACAGCCTTTCTGTCTTCATTGTTCCGCTATGCGGGCTCGACGCCGCCTCATATTTTGCTTCATGTGTGGACAAACGATATTGAATCAATGGGAAAGAAAGATATTGCGAAGTACCTGAAGGATGTGTTCGAATTCGTGAGGGGCCGTGGGTGCAACATCATTTGGTCAGACATTTTACCACGGCTGCACTATAGGGGGTTTCCCGACGGACAGCAGGGCCTCGTTGACCGGAAGCGGCGCTCTCTGAACAGGTATGGCAGATCATTAAGTAAGAGGTTGAACGGATTTTACATAGGGCATCCGGACATAACATATACCGCTCGAGAGCTGTTTCGCCCTGATGGAGTACATTTGTCAAATGCTGGCACATACTTTTCCTTACGGGACATCGCAATAGGGGTCAGGGGAGTATTCAAGTAATAGTCACGCCCACCCCATATAGAGCGGCACAGGCAACGCCCCCTTTTCTTGTTAGGGTTTTCAAAGGCCTGTTATTTTCTTTATTTGTTCAACGAATTTTGAAACTTCATGAATATTACGAAGTTTGGATAAGTAGTCACCCATTTGTGATGGAACTCATTTGAAACCTTAAGCAGTAGATGAGGGTAGAATTCAGCATGTCAGTACAAGTCTTATATGTACGCATGGAGTTTATAGGTCTTTTGGCGGGGTTACGCCCCCCCCCCCCCCTACAATGTGTGGATTTAGTGTACATTTACCCCTTTTGGGGTGGTTGTTTGTTGTTGGCATAGTAAAACGAAAAGATTCAAGCATGGCAAATGTGTGAGAATATACATGTAGCAAGATATCATTTCGGTTGTGTTGGAAAAACACCAGTGTTCAAATGCTTTCCATGCGCCTAGGCGTAAAATTATCTTTAAAAAAAACAAAACAAACAAAAAAACGTTGTTTGGGTGAATTAGTCCGTTCTCGAGAATTTTCCCTTGAGACAAACTACCCCGCGTTAAAGTGTTCTTTGGCGGCGAGCTATTCGCTCGTTGGCGGAATTTATCAATTTGGGCCGTCATCACACTTGCATATAACTAGAAATGATATTAGCATTCGTAATACTTGTAATTTCGATCAGGAGCCTCGCTCGATTTTACATGCGGGGAGGTATACCTGAAGGGAAGTGATGGGGGCCCGGTTGGAAAAACTTTTGCTGGAATCGTTGATGAAAGCTGGGAATGGGCGGTGCACCCTGGATACATAAAAAAACTTCCCCGTCTGATCGGGCATTCCTGACGGCTAGCAAGGGGGGGGGGGGGGGGCTCGTGGCAATGCAGAGGGGACATTCGAGGGGGGTTCTAGCCGTGGGTTAACCCTTCTCTGGCTACTTACTTGGTTTTCACATATTTTGATTCAAGGTTTATGTATGGGGTGCAGATTTCATTTATTCACATAATTCCTCATTTTTCAGCATAGATTTCAGCACTAGTTCTGTATTTGTGTTACCCTGACTTTACAATTACAATATTCATGATATGATGTGAATTCATGTGGGTTTTACAATTACAAGATTCATGATATTGATGTGTATTCATGTATTACCATGGAAAATGAGGCATGTAAAACTGACAGTAAATAATGTTGAATAAAAGCCACGAAAAAACGCACGATTCGAATAGCTTGACGATTCTCATTTATCAGGCGTGAATAATGAAGATTATTAAGGATAATAAATGTGACAAAGGTTAATTTTACATACGAATTAAATTAACACTGTTTTGAACTTCCTTTTAACAAAACCATAGTAAGTGATGATTTTCCTAACCAATTTAAATAATTTTTATGTTAAAATTCATATTTTTTTCAATGA
>CM057155.1:31901257-31913790 GCA_029962745.1 Echinometra lucunter
TAACCAATTTTAATAATTTTTATGTTAAAATTCATATTTTTTAATGAATTTGAAAATGGAAGAAAATTATTCATTGTAAGATACCATCGCATGTTCTTCCATCTTCATTCAGATCATATCCATCATCACAGGTACAAGTGTATGATCCGTCACTATTTGCACAGTTTCCGTTTGTGGCATCACATGGGTAAGGGTCTGCAGCGCATTCATCCACATCTTAATTTACAAAGTGCAGTGATAAAGATTATTTCAAGAAGGTAACGAGGACGAAAGTGAAGATTATGAGTATTATAATAAAGATTATTAAGGATAATAAATATGACAAATGTTAATTTTACATCCGATTTAATTTAACACTGTTTTGAAATTCCTTTTAACCAAAGTTCAGTAAATTGTGAGGATTTCCTTAACCAATATAAAAATTGTTATGTTAAAATTCATAATTTTTTCAATGAATGTGAAAATGGAAGAAAATTATTCATTGTAAGATATATATTGCAGAAGCGAATTTCAGTTAACTAATTGCAAAAATTGACAAAATCTCCATAGACACCACTTTCCTGCTATGAATAAATAATTAAATTTGAAAGAAATTGTAAGTAGCGAGGTCTGACATTAACACACTTCATAACTCCTTATATAAATTGAAGGAAACTAAAGAACTAGAAGAATTAACAAGTTCACAATTCGCCCGAGGTATCAGTTTGCTTGCCAAGAAAACAGGAATTTAGCTAATGGTGTGATTAGAACTTCAGCATCGGACAGCGATTATTGTTGAAAAGAAAACATTTTATACATTTTTTCATTTCATTTATGATTTGAATACTTTACCTTCTCCGCAGAGGTTTCCAGTATATTCAGTATCGCAGGTACATGCACCGTTAGCACAGGTGCCTCCATTCATGCATACATCGGTAATGGAACAGTCAACTAAAAAGGAAAAGAAACCATTTCACTGGATACATTTCTAGTACATTTTTAAAATCCACAAAATAAGGCCAAAGATTAAAAGAAAGGCTCTCTCGCATAAAGGCCATACAAATGTCACTTGGAAATACTTCAAACGGCATTCTCTTACAAATTTTCTTTTCCATGGATCCAATTGTTCCACTAGCAAAGCTTCATGATATATTTTAAAAGCGAATTCCAGTTAACAAATTTAAAAAATTGGCAAAATCTCCCAAGACACAATTTTTCTGCTATGAATAATCAAGTTGAAATAAACTGTGGGCAGCGAGGTTTCACATTCACACAATTCATACCTCCTTATATAATTTGAAGGAAATTAAAGAACTTGAAGAAGTAACAAGTTTACAATTCACCCGAGGTATCAGTTTTCCTTGCCAAGAAAGCAGGAATTTAGCTAATGGGGTGACTAGAACTTCAGCATCGGACAACGATTACTGTTCAAAAGAAAACATTCTATACATTTCTTCTGTTTTCATTTATGATTTGAATTCTTTACCTTCTCCGCAGAGGTTTCCAGTATATTCAGTATCGCAGGTACATGCACCGTTAGCACAGGTGCCGCCATTCATGCATACATCGGTAATGGAACAGTCAACTAAAAAGAAGAAGAAACCATTTCACTAGAGAAATTTCTAGTACATTTTTAGGATCTACAAAATAAGGCCAAAGATTAAAACAAAGTCTCTCTCGCTCAAAGGCCATAAAATGTCATTTGGAAATACTCCAAACGGCACTGATTCACTTACAAATTTTCTGTTCCAACTATTAACTTGCTTCATTTGCAAAACTGCATAATATCTTTTTAAAGCGAATTTCAGTTAACTAATTTTAAAAAATTGACAAATTCTCCATAGACACCACTTTCCTGCTATGAATAAATAATTAAATTTGAAAGAAATTGTAAGTAGCGAGGTTTGACATTAACACAATTCATACCTCCTTATATAATTGGAAGGAAATTAAAGAACTTGAAGAAGTAAAAAGTTCACAATTCACCCAAAATATCAGTTTGCTTGCCAAGAAAGCAGGAATTTAGCTAATGGGGTGACTAGAACTTCAGCATCGGACAACGATTACTGTTCAAAAGAAAACATTCTATACATTTTTTTTTTTCATTTATGATTTGAATTCTTTACCTTCTCCGCAGAGGTTTCCAGTATATTCAGTATCGCAGGCACATGCACCGTTAGCACAAGTGCCTCCATTCATGCATACATCGGTAATGGAACAGTCAACTAAAAAGGAGAAGAAACCATTTCACTAGAGAAATTTCTAGTACATTTTTAGGATCTACAAAATAAGGCCAAAGATTAAAACAAAGTCTCTCTCGCTTAAATGCCATAAAATGTCATTTGGAAATACTCCAAACGGCATTAATTCACTTACAAATTTTCTGTTCTATTAACTTGCTCCATTAACAAAACTGCATAATATCTTTTAAAAGCGAATTTCAGTAAACTTATTTTAAAAAATTGACAAAATCTCCATAGACACCACTTTCCTGCTATGAATGAATAATTAAATTGGAAAGAAATTGTAAGTAGCGAGGTTTGACATTAACACACTTCATACCTCCTAACATAAATTGAAGGAAATTAAAGAACTTGAAGAAGTAACAAGTTCACAATTCACCCGAAATATCAGTTTGCTTGCCAAGAAAGCAGGAATTTAGCTAATGGGGTGACTAGAACTTCAGCATCGGACAACGATTACTGTTCAAAAGAAAACATTCTATACATTTTTTCTTTTTTCATTTATGATTTGAATTCTTTACCTTCTCCGCAGAGGTTCCCAGTATATTCAGTATCGCAAGTACATGCACCGTTAGCACAGGTGCCGCCATTCATGCATACATCGGTAATGGAACAGTCAACTAAAAAGGAAAAGAAACCATTTCACTGGAGACATTTCTACTACATTTTAGGATCTACAAAATAAGGCCAAAGATTAAAACAAAGGCTCTCTCGCTTAAAGGCCATAAAAAAGTCATTTGGAAATCATGCAATCGTTATTGATTCATTTACAAACTTTATTTTCCTACTATTCACTTGGTGGATTAGCAAAACTGCATAATATATTTTAAAAACGAATTTCAGGTAACTATTTAAAAAAATTGTAAAATCTCCATAGACACCACTTTCCTGCTATAAATAATTAAATTTGAAAGAAATTGTAAGTAGCGAGGTTTGACATTAACACACTTCATTACTCCTTATATAATTTGAAGGAAATTAAAGAACTTGAAGAAGTAACAAGTTTACAATTCACCCGATTTATCAGTTTGCTTGCCAAGAAAGCAGGAATTTAGCTAATGGGGTGACTAGAATTTCAACATCGGACAACGATTACTGGTGAAAAGAAAACATTCTATACATTTTTTCTTTTTTCATTTATGATTTGAATTCTTTACCTTCTCCGCAGAGGTTTCCAGTATATTCAGTATCGCAGGTACATGCACCGTTAGCACAGGTGCCTCCATTCATACATACATCGGTAATGGAACAGTCAACTAAAAAGGAGAAGAAACCATTTCACTAGAGAAATTTTTAGTACATTTTTAGGATCTACAAAATAAGGCCAAAGATTAAAACAAAGTCTCTCTCGCTTAAAGGGCATAAAATGTCATTTGGAAATACTCCAAACGGCATTGATTCACTTACAAATTTTCTGTTCCAACTATTAACTTGCTCCATTAACAAAACTGCATAATATCTTTTAAAAGCGAATTTCAGTTAACTAATTTTTAAAAATTTACAAAATCTCCATAGACACCACTTTCCTGCTATGAATAAATGATTAAATTTGAAAGAAATTGTAAGTAGCGAGGTTTGACATTAACACAATTCATACCTCCTTATATAATTGGAAGGAAATTAAAGAACTTGAAGAAGTAACAAGCTCACAATTCACCCGAAATATCAGTTTGCTTGCCCAGAAAGCAGGAATTTAGCTAATGGGGTGACTAGAACTTCAGCATCGGACAACGATTACTGTTCAAAAGAAAACATTCTATACATTTTTTCTGTTTTCATTTATGATTTGAATTCTTTACCTTCTCCGCAGAGGTTTCCAGTATATTCAGTATCGCAGGTACATGCACCGTTAGCACAGGTGCCTCCATTCATGCATACATCGGTAATGGAACAGTCAACTAAAAAGGAGAAGAAACCATTTCATTAGGGAAATTTCTAGTACATTTTTAGGATCTACAAAATAAGGCCAAAGATTAAAACAAAGTCTCTCTCGCTTAAAGGCCATAAAATGTCATTTGGAAATACTCCAAACGGCACTGATTCACTTACAAATTTTCTGTTCCAACTATTAACTTGCTTCATTTACAAAACTGCATAATATCTTTTTAAAGCGAATTTCAGTTAACTAATTTTAAAAAATTGACAAATTCTCCATAGACACCACTTTCCTGCTATGAATAAATAATTAAATTTGAAAGAAATTGTAAGTAGCGAGGTTTGACATTAACACAATTCATACCTCCTTATATAATTGGAAGGAAATTAAAGAACTTGAAGAAGTAAAAAGTTCACAATTCACCCGAAATATCAGTTTGCTTGCCAAGAAAGCAGCAATTTAGCTAATGGGGTGACTAGAACTTCAGCATCGGACAACGATTACTGTTCAAAAGAAAACATTCTATGCATTTTTTTTTTTTCATTTATGATTTGAATTCTTTACCTTCTCCGCAGAGGTTTCCAGTATATTCAGTATCGCAGGTACATGCACCGTTAGCACAAGTGCCTCCATTCATGCATACATCGGTAATGGAACAGTCAACTAAAAAGGAGAAGAAACCATTTCACTAGAGAAATTTCTAGTACATTTTTAGGATCTACAAAATAAGGCCAAAGATTAAAACAAAGTCTCTCTCGCTTAAAGGCCATAAAATGTCATTTGGAAATACTCCAAACGGCATTAATTCACTTACAAATTTTCTGTTCTATTAACTTGCTCCATTAACAAAACTGCATAATATCTTTTAAAAGCGAATTTCAGTAAACTTATTTTAAAAAATTGACAAAATCTCCATAGACACCACTTTCCTGCTATGAATGAATAATTAAATTGGAAAGAAATTGTAAGTAGCGAGGTTTGACATTAACACACTTCATACCTCCTAACATAAATTGAAGGAAATTAAAGAACTTGAAGAAGTAAGAAGTTCACAATTCACCCGAAATATCAGTTTGCTTGCCAAGAAAGCAGGAATTTAGCTAATGGGGTGACTAGAAATTCAGCATCGGACAACGATTACTGTTCAAAAGAAAACATTCTATACATTTTTTCTTTTTTCATTTATGATTTGAATTCTTTACCTTCTCCGCAGAGGTTCCCAGTATATTCAGTATCGCAAGTACATGCACCGTTAGCACAGGTGCCGCCATTCATGCATACATCGGTAATGGAACAGTCAACTAAAAAGGAAAAGAAACCATTTCACTGGAGACATTTCTACTACATTTTAGGATCTACAAAATAAGGCCAAAGATTAAAACAAAGGCTCTCTCGCTTAAAGGCCATAAAAAAGTCATTTGGAAATCATGCAATCGTTATTGATTCATTTACAAACTTTATTTTCCTACTATTCACTTGGTGGATTAGCAAAACTGCATAATATATTTTAAAAACCAATTTCAGGTAACTATTTAAAAAAATTGTAAAATCTCCATAGACACCACTTTCCTGCTATAAATAATTAAATTTGAAAGAAATTGTAAGTAGCGAGGTTTAACATTAACACACTTCATTACTCCTTATATAATTTGAAGGAAATTAAAGAACTTGAAGAAGTAACAAGTTTACAATTCACCCGATTTATCAGTTTGCTTGCCAAGAAAGCAGGAATTTAGCTAATGGGGTGACTAGAATTTCAACATCGGACAACGATTACTGGTGAAAAGAAAACATTCCATACATTTTTTCTTTTTTCATTTATGATTTGAATTCTTTACCTTCTCCGCAGAGGTTTCCAGTATATTCAGTATCGCAGGTACATGCACCGTTAGCACAGGTGCCTCCATTCATACATACATCGGTAATGGAACAGTCAACTAAAAAGGAGAAGAAACCATTTCACTAGAGAAATTTTTAGTACATTTTTAGGATCTACAAAATAAGGCCAAAGATTAAAACAAAGTCTCTCTCGCTTAAAGGCCATAAAATGTCATTTGGAAATACTCCAAACGGCATTGATTCACTTACAAATTTTCTGTTCCAACTATTAACTTGCTCCATTAACAAAACTGCATAATATCTTTTAAAAGCGAATTTCAGTTAACTAATTTTTAAAAATTGACAAAATCTCCATAGACACCACTTTCCTGCTATGAATAAATGATTAAATTTGAAAGAAATTGTAAGTAGCGAGGTTTGACATTAACACAATTCATACCTCCTTATATAATTGGAAGGAAATTAAAGAACTTGAAGAAGTAACAAGCTCACAATTCACCCGAAATATCAGTTTGCTTGCCCAGAAAGCAGGAATTTAGCTAATGGGGTGACTAGAACTTCAGCATCGGACAACGATTACTGTTCAAAAGAAAACATTCTATACATTTTTTCTGTTTTCATTTATGATTTGAATTCTTTACCTTCTCCGCAGAGGTTTCCAGTATATTCAGTATCGCAGGTACATGCACCGTTAGCACAGGTGCCTCCATTCATGCATACATCGGTAATGGAACAGTCAACTAAAAAGGAGAAGAAACCATTTCACTAGAGAAATTTCTAGTACATTTTTAGGATCTACAAAATAAGGCCAAAGATTAAAACAAAGTCTCTCTCGCTTAAAGGCCATAAAATGTCATTTGGAAATACTCCAAACGGCATTGATTCACTTACAAATTTTCTGTTCCAACTATTAACTTGCTCCATTAACAAAACTGCATAATATCTTTTAAAAGCGAATTTCAGTTAACTAATTTTTAAAAATTGACAAAATCTCCATAGACACCACTTTCCTGCTATGAATAAATGATTAAATTTGAAAGAAATTGTAAGTAGCGAGGTTTGACATTAGCACAATTCATACCTCCTTATATAATTGGAAGGAAATTAAAGAACTTGAAGAAGTAACAAGCTCACAATTCACCCGAAATATCAGTTTGCTTGCCCAGAAAGCAGGAATTTAGCTAATGGGGTGACTAGAACTTCAGCATCGGACAACGATTACTGTTCAAAAGAAAACATTCTATACATTTTTTCTGTTTTCATTTATGATTTGAATTCTTTACCTTCTCCGCAGAGGTTTCCAGTATATTCAGTATCGCAGGTACATGCACCGTTAGCACAGGTGCCTCCATTCATGCATACATCGGTAATGGAACAGTCAACTAAAAGGAGAAGAAACCATTTCACTAGGGAAATTTCTAGTACATTTTAAGGATCTACAAAATAAGGCCAAAGATTAAAACAAAGTCTCTCTCGCTTAAAGGCCATAAAATGTCATTTGGAAATACTCCAAACGGCATTGATTCACTTACAAATTTTCTGTTCCAACTATTAACTTGCTCCATTAACAAAACTGCATAATATCTTTTAAAAGCGAATTTCAGTTAACTAATTTTAAAAAATTGCGAATTCTCCATAGACACCACTTTCCTGCTCTGAATAAATAATTAAATTTGAAAGAAATTGTAAGTAGCGAGGTTTGACATTAACACAATTCATACCTCCTTATATAATTGGAAGGAAATTAAAGAACTTGAAGAAGTAACAAGTTCACAATTCACCCGAAATATCAGTTTGCTTGCCAAGAAAGCAGGAATTTAGCTAATGGGGTGACTAGAATTTCAACATCGGACAACGATTACTGGTGAAAAGAAAACATTCTATACATTTTTTTCTTTTTTCATTTATGATTTGAATTCTTTACCTTCTCCGCAGAGGTTTCCAGTATATTCAGTATCGCATGTACATGCACCGTTAGCACAGGTGCCTCCATTCATGCATACATCGGTAATGGAACAGTCAACTAAACAGAAGAAGAAACCATTTCATTAGGGAAATTTCTAGTACATTTTAAGGATCTACAAAATAAGGCCAAAGATTAAAATAAAGTTTCTCTCGCTTAAAGACCATAAAATGTCATTTGGAAATACTCCAAACGGCACTGATTCACTTACAAATTTTCTGTTCCAACTATTAACTTGCTCCATTTACAAAACTGCATAATATCTTTTTAAAGCGAATTTCAGTTAACTAATTTTAAAAAAATTGACAAATTCTCCATAGACACCACTTTCCTGCTATGAATAAATAATTAAATTTGAAAGAAATTGTAAGTAGCGAGGTTTGACATTAACACAATTCATACCTCCTAACATAAATTGAAGGAAATTAAAGAACTTGAAGAAGTAAAAAGTTCACAATTCACCCGAAATATCAGTTTGCTTGCCAAGAAAGCAGGAATTTAGCTAATGGGGTGACTAGAACTTCAGCATCGGACAACGATTACTGTTCAAAAGAAAACATTCTATACATTTTTTTTTTTTCATTTATGATTTGAATTCTTTACCTTCTCCGCAGAGGTTTCCAGTATATTCAGTATTGCAGGTACATCCACCGTTAGCACAGGTGCCTCCATTCATGCATACATTGGTAATGGAACAGTCAACTAAAAAGGAGAAGAAACCATTTCATTAGGGAAATTTCTAGTACATTTCAAGGATCTACAAAATAAGGCCAAAGATTAAAACAAAGTCTCTCTCGCTTCAAGGCCATAAAATGTCATTTGGAAATACTCCAAACGGCACTGATTCACTTACAAATTTTCTGTTCCAACTATTAACTTGCTCCATTTACAAAACTGCATGATATCTTTTTAAAGCGAATTTCAGTTAACTAATTTTAAAAAATTGACAAATTCTCCATAGACACCACTTTCCTGCTATGAACTATTAACTATCAACTATTAACTTGCTCCATTTACAAAACTGCATGATATCTTTTTAAAGCGAATTTCAGTTAACTAATTTTAAAAAATTGACAAATTCTCCATAGACACCACTTTCCTGCTATGAATAAATAATTAAATTTGAAAGAAATTGTAAGTAACGAGGTTTGACATTAACACAATTCATACCTCCTTATATAATTTGAAGGAAATTAAAGAACTTGAAGAAGTAACAAGCTCACAATTCACCCGAAATATCAGTTTGCTTGCCAAGAAAGCAGGAATTTAGCTAATGGGGTGACTAGAACTTCAGCATCGGACAACGATTACTGTTCAAAAGAAAACATTCCATACATTTTTTCATTTTTCATTTATGATTTGAATTCTTTACCTTCTCCGCAGAGGTTTCCAGTATATTCAGTATCGCAGGTACATGCACCGTTAGCACAAGTGCCTCCATTCATGCATACATCGGTAATGGAACAGTCAACTAAAAAGGAGAAGAAACCATTCACTAGAGAAATTTCTAGTACATTTTTAGGATCTACAAAATAAGGCCAAAGATTAAAACAAGTCTCTCTCGCTTAAAGGCCATAAAATGTCATTTGGAAATACTCCAAACGGCATTAATTCACTTACAAATTTTCTGTTCTATTAACTTGCTCCATTAACAAAACTGCATAATATCTTTTAAAAGCGAATTTCAGTAAACTAATTTTAAAAAATTGACAAAATCTCCATAGACACCACTTTCCTGCTATGAATGAATAATTAAATTTGAAAGAAATTGTAAGTAGCGAGGTTTGACATTAACACACTTCATACCTCCTAACATAAATTGAAGGAAATTAAAGAACTTGAAGAAGTAACAAGTTCACAATTCGCCCGAGGTATCAGTTTGCTTGCCAAGAAAGCAGGAATTTAGCTAATGGGGTGACTAGAACTTCAGCATCGGACAACGATTACTGTTCAAAAGAAAACATTCTATACATTTTTTCTTTTTTCATTTATGATTTGAATTCTTTACCTTCTCCGCAGAGGTTTCCAGTATATTCAGTATCGCAGGTACATGCACCGTTAGCACAAGTGCCTCCATTCATGCATACATCGGTAATGGAACAGTCAACTAAAAAGGAGAAGAAACCATTTCACTAGAGAAATTTCTAGTACATTTTTAGGATCTACAAAATAAGGCCAAAGATTAAAACAAAGTCTCTCTCGCTTCAAGGCCATAAAATGTCATTTGGAAATACTCCAAACGGCACTGATTCACTTACAAATTTTCTGTTCCAACTATTAACTTGCTCCATTTACAAAACTGCATAATATCTTTTAAAGCGAATTTCAGTTAACTAATTTTAAAAAATTGACAAATTCTCCATAGACACCACTTTCCTGCTATGAATAAATAATTAAATTTGAAAGAAATTGTAAGTAACGAGGTTTGACATTAACACAATTCATACCTCCTTATATAATTTGAAGGAAATTAAAGAACTTGAAGAAGTAACAAGCTCACAATTCACCCGAAATATCAGTTTGCTTGCCAAGAAAGCAGGAATTTAGCTAATGGGGTGACTAGAACTTCAGCATCGGACAACGATTACTGTTCAAAAGAAAACATTCCATACATTTTTTCATTTTTCATTTATGATTTGAATTCTTTACCTTCTCCGCAGAGGTTTCCAGTATATTCAGTATCGCAGGTACATGCACCGTTAGCACAAGTGCCTCCATTCATGCATACATCGGTAATGGAACAGTCAACTAAAATAGAGAAGAAACCATTTCACTAGAGAAATTTCTAGTACATTTTTAGGATCTACAAAATAAGGCCAAAGATTAAAACAAAGTCTCTCTCGCTTAAAGGCCATAAAATGTCATTTGGAAATACTCCAAACGGCATTAATTCACTTACAAATTTTCTGTTCTATTAACTTGCTCCATTAACAAAACTGCATAATATCTTTTAAAAGCGAATTTCAGTAAACTAATTTTAAAAAATTGACAAAATCTCCATAGACACCACTTTCCTGCTATGAATGAATAATTAAATTTGAAAGAAATTGTAAGTAGCGAGGTTTGACATTAACACACTTCATACCTCCTAACATAAATTGAAGGAAATTAAAGAACTTGAAGAAGTAACAAGTTCACAATTCGCCCGAGGTATCAGTTTGCCTGCCAAGAAAGCAGGAATTTAGCTAATGGGGTGACTAGAACTTCAGCATCGGACAACGATTACTGTTCAAAAGAAAACATTCTATACATTTTTTCTTTTTCATTTATGATTTGAATTCTTTACCTTCTCCGCAGAGGTTTCCAGTATATTCAGTATCGCAGGTACATGCAACCGTTAGCACAAGTGCCTCCATTCATGCATACATCGGTAATGGAACAGTCAACTAAAAAGAAGAAGAAACCATTTCACTAGAGAAATTTCTAGTACATTTTTAGGATCTACAAAATAAGGCCAAAGATTAAAACAAAGTCTCTCTCGCTTCAAGGCCATAAAATGTCATTTGGAAATACTCCAAACGGCACTGATTCACTTACAAATTTTCTGTTCCAACTATTAACTTGCTCCATTTACAAAACTGCATAATATCTTTTTAAAGCGAATTTCAGTTAACTAATTTTAAAAATTGACAAATTCTCCATAGACACCACTTTCCTGCTATGAATAATAATTAAATTTGAAAGAAATTGTAAGTAACGAGGTTTGACATTAACACAATTCATACCTCCTTATATAATTTGAAGGAAATTAAAGAACTTGAAGAAGTAACAAGCTCACAATTCACCCGAAATATCAGTTTGCTTGCCAAGAAAGCAGGAATTTAGCTAATGGGGTGACTAGAACTTCAGCATCGGACAACGATTACTGTTCAAAAGAAAACATTCCATACATTTTTTCATTTTTCATTTATGATTTGAATCTTTACCTTCTCCGCAGAGGTTTCCAGTATATTCAGTATCGCAGGGTACATGCACCGGTTAGCACAAGTGCCTCCATTCATGCATACATCGGTAAGGAACAGTCAACTAAAAAGGAGAAGAAACCATTTCACTAGAGAAATTTCTAGTACATTTTTAGGATCTACAAAATAAGGCCAAAGATTAAAACAAAGTCTCTCTCGCTTAAAGGCCATAAAATGTCATTTGGAAATACTCCAAACGGCATTAATTCACTTACAAATTTTCTGTTCTATTAACTTGCTCCATTTACAAAACTGCATAATATCTTTTTAAAGCGAATTTCAGTTAACTAATTTAAAAAATTGACAAATTCTCCATAGACACCACTTTCCTGCTATGAATAAATAATTAAATTTGAAAGAAATTGTAAGTAACGAGGTTTGACATTAACACAATTCATACCTCCTTATATAATTTGAAGGAAAATTAAAGAACTTGAAGAAGTAACAAGTTCACAATTCGCCCGAGGTATCAGTTTGCTTGCCAAGAAAGCAGGAATTTAGCTAATGGGGGTGACTAGAACTACAGCATCGGACAACGATTACTGTTCAAAAGAAAACATTCTATACATTTTTTCTTTTTTCATTTATGATTTGAATTCTTTACCTTCTCCGCAGAGGTTCCCAGTATATTCAGTATCGCAAGTACATGCACCGTTAGCACAGGTGCCGCC